>JAQISU010000092.1:475000-980000 GCA_029339505.1 Unio delphinus
AATTTCACGTTTATATATATATATGTATATATATGTATATATCCATATACATAGTTGGAATTGCACGTTTTGCTTGCAAAAATTTGCAACCGCTCCGGTGGCCTAGTGGTTAGAGCGTCCGACGCGGGAGCGGAAGGTCATGGGTTCGATCCATGGCCGAGTTATACCAAAGACTTACAAAAATGGTTCTAACAGCTGCCTCGCTTGACGCTGGGCATTAAGAGGCTAGTGTTAGGACCGGTCGGCTTGGTGTCAAGATAATGTGACTGGGTGGGACATCATGCTACATGTCTGCGGCATGATGCCCCAGTGCTAGACATCACTATAAACTGCCTCACTGCAGACATCGTAGCGATATGACTGAAACATTGTTAAAGCTACGTTAAAATCCCAATCGAACAAACAAAAAAAGCAAAAATTAACTAATGAAATAACTCACCTGACCCTATACTTACATGCTAGAGACAATCAGAGTGGGATACAAATAAAATGTGCCCAAATTTCGTTATGTGTCGATTCAGTAAATGTACATTTGAAATGTGTACTTAATAAAGCAAATTTACATTAAGATACAACCATGTCGGGGTGGGTGGCATGCTTATGGCCCAAGCCTAAACCAAAGGAGCCCTGAAAAGCGTGTTTAAAAAAAATTTGGAAAAATTCGTTGTGTACATAGTTGTCTTTTAAATCTTTATATAGTATAGTATTATTAGGAGCAGTAAAATTTGGCATGTTTTCGTTCCCAAAGTTCAATATAACAAGGGCTTATCGGTCGAAACACATTCAAAATGGTATCGGCCTCTCTCAGCTTTTGAAATATTCTGGGTATAACCAATGTAGATTTGAAAGGTAAGATAAAAAAAATTAAAGTGTTTTTTGAGCTTAGAGAGACAAATCGAATGTTAGCTTTAAGACTGAAAATTAATATTTGTAAGATGTGTAAAAAAATACACTAATCCCACATCATCGAGTAAAGTAGTGCTATAAATTAGTCGGTTATAAATAAAAGGTACCCTTTGAATTAGACTGATAGTGCATTCAAGGTCAAAACATTGCAGCGTTTACATTTGATTAAAATGTTTTCATTAAAAAGATAAAGTAACTTGACCGAATTTCTTCACAAATTCTGAGTAAACAAGTGAGCGGCATGGATGAAAATACTTAAAGCTAAATAAATATCAGTACTTTAAGGTTGAAATTTGACTCTAGCTAACATGCAATTTAAACCAAATAAAATTTCTTTTTTAAATAACGATACATTTTCAGTCAATGCATAACGAAATCGCAATAATATGTTAAACTTTTAAACAAATATATGTTCATATATGAATTGTAGCAATGTACGAGCGCTAATGCTAATATATGAAGAAACAAGTCATCCAAATTATTACTTCTCCCACTCAAAACTACAAGCATATTTCCAAATACACACGTCCAAGGAAAGCAAAGCGAAAACAATTTTCAGCTAGTAACGTTGTTTTCACCTAATAATACAGCTTTCAGCGTAAATTGACACATTAAAATCTAACCTACCAATGCCCGTATTGTTTTTCGCGAAATAATTAAAGGTTCATTTGTGTAACTTTAACAGAGACGAAACAGCCCCGGTACCTTAGTATTCAAGTACGTTGCAGTGTCCTTCATCTTAGGATTTAGTTTGATATATGTAATATCAGTTGATTAAATCCCTGTTATCAAAAGGATCGTTCCTTATTTAATATGCATTTTAGTGCATACCTTTGTACAATGTCCTCTGTCCAACACTGTACACAAACGAATTTTGTTCGACTAAGTAGTGCGTAATTCTTCGGTTTCAGCTATATGTATTAACTCTGATACACGGTTGCTTAAAGATGTCGCAATCTCTTGCAGCAATGCATTGCACTCAGACGTACGCGTAGGAGACATGCACAATTTTAGTCGGACCAATACATAAAAGATAGTACCAACAGTATTAAAAAAGGACAGTCCTATCTGATTAGACAGTTTTGAACTATAACTTTGTCATATGCAGTATTATCAATTCCTTGGACACATATCAAAGTTATAAACGTTTCATGAAGTGTTCAAGCAACTAATACAGATATATATCAGGTTTATCTATAAACAAAAACTGCACAATTGAATCTTCCTTTCCGTTTCCTGCTCTCACCTACTCAAATATTCGCTGTTTCTTCACATTTGTATTAAACGAATTGCATTTGTTCTGAATTTGTTATTTAATTTTTAATTAGAAAACAACATCAATTGATTCACTAAATGTCAAACTGTATTTTGTTCTAATTTTTACCACCATATTATGTCACTTTTGCTTTGAATTTCACCTCGAATAAATGTTACACTAAGAGGTAGACAGTATTATAAATCGCCAGACTAATATAAAATGTTTCAGTTGCTGAAAATGTTGTTCTAAGGAAGAAAGTACTGCCATCCAAATGTTGTGTTGTATTTAGCGAGCGATTTTGGGTATTACCTGTCCCAACATAAAGTAAATAGTTACTGAACACCCATTTCATAGTCGATATTTCTTACCAATCGATAGTCTTTCTTGACGAAGAGCTTTAAGCATCCATATATAACTACTGGAACACTTCCCCAAGTTGCCAATAAAATAAAATAAAAGAATGTAGAATAATCTTAATAATCGACGTTTAAGCGGCATACATTTAAACCTAACATAACAGTGCAAATAACTTAGGATAATAGTAGATATAGCTGATAAAAACAATACTTGTCAGGTCGTCAGCTCCAGTTACAGTGGGAATATTGTTTATCGTTGTATAAGAAACCTTAGATATGCCGACGTTTAAGGATTGGTTATTGAATTGGTTTAAAACATAACCTTATGGACGAAAGGTTTTGGCAGTGGGCGACGAGCTACCGAATATGTTCACAAAACACAGAAGTCCTTACGGAATATATTTTTCAGAACAGATTCACCAAACTATTTACATTAAACCAAACAAATACAATTAATACGCTACTGTATCATAATATTAGAATATGAAATATAAAAGATAAATGTTGTAACATTAAATAATAATGTTTCTATTAATATTTCCTAATGAATTTTTGAAAAGATCTTGTTCATTCTAAATTATCAGTGAATAGACTTAATTCGTTTAAATTATGTGTAAAGTCACACACACACACGCATATATATATATATATATATATATATATATATATATATATATATATATATATATATATATATATATATATATATATATATATATATATATATATAATAATCTATTTCGAGATTTTATTGTAATACGGTGAAAGGTCATATTTCTAAAGCAGAGTGTATGTACTTGATTAAATTGTTTTTTTTTTTATCTTTTCGGGGGCTCGTATTTGTTAGTTCAATATACCTGCTCAGGACAGACTGACGTCAGACGCCATAGTGACACGAGATTTTGTCTTACGTACAGACACTTGTGATAGAGGTTTAAGGGCAGTGCTATTGCAAGAGCATGACGGAAGCTTATTCCCAGTTGCATATGGTAGCAGGATATTGTCAACTGCAGAATGTAATAATTCGGTCTCTGAGAAATAAGGCTTGGCTATTATCTTTGGGATATCGAAATTCCAACGTTACATGTATGGCCGAAAATTTATTTTCGAAACAGACCACCAGCCACTCGCTATTTGGCTCAAGCTAAGTTGACAAATGGACGATTAATGAGATGGTCATTATTTCTGCAACAATATCAAGTTCAAGATACGCTATATTAAAGACAGCGAGAATGTAAGAGTTGACTATTTAAGTAGATTAGGGACGTCTGAGGTTAATGGGTCACATGAGGATGTGTAACTGAACCAGATAATATCTCCCAAAATTTGGAAAGTAAAATACCAGTTTTACTTTTCAAGGAATGGCCTTTGTGAAGCGGCAAATTTCTGGCGATCTATCAAGAATACATTAGTTGAGACCAGATAACCATTAGTTAGATTTATGAAGACACGCACGTGTCATAGAGTGTTCCGTCGAGTACAGTTTTATTGTTTTATAATGGGACTGTTGTTACTAGTTAGAACCTTTGTTTATTCTGCAGCCAGACTAACTGCTAGAGACACGGTAAAGTTCGGTTTTTTTATGGGAAAGTTGTCAAACTTCAGAAACCGCAGTAATTATGTTACTTAAAACGACCAGGTCAGGCTGACCCGACTTTAGCGACTCTAAGAAAGGGCGGCAGAAAACATTTGATTCTGATTGGTCACGTTAAAAAGGGATTGTGTTTTCATACAAAATTCATAGGATTAAATATTGCCGTTGTTGCAATTAATGTCAGTCTAAACTTTCCTGCAAGAGGTTAAAGAGAAAATCAGTACGGACTCAGGGGCAGTTGCAAGAAATTCCCTCGTAACATAAGGAACTGTGGTCCAGGCAAGCCGCCCAAAAAATGTTTGAGTGACGAAAATCACAAAGGGAGAAAATAACATTTTGGACGTATTGATGTTACGTAAACTGAGACGTATACTGAGGAAAAGAACTAGAGGAAATTGCAGTGAGACGCATAATCCTGTGGTGAAATCCGGCATCGTGCTGAAATTCTACGTGTTCAGAGGGTATCTTGAGACGGTTGGTAGAAAGTGTCCTAGAACCAAAAGTCTGAACAGCAACAGATAAATGAGACTGTGGTCTATCAGGTTATGAAATCGTACAAAGTATTGACTTCGATTGTGCCACTCGATCATATGATGATTTAAAGCTATCTGTAACAGATCGGCTAATTTATTTAAATCTATTTTGAGATTTTATTGTAATTCGGTGAAAGCAGACTGTATTCCTAATGAAAGGAAGTTTCACAATTGTGTATGTACTTGATTAAATTGTTTGTTTATCTTTACGGGGGCTCGTATTTGTTTGTTGAATAAATATACTAACACACTTACACATACAGACACATATACTCTTTTCATTTGATCGACGAATCAACCACGCATTAGTGTTATCGAAACACATTCTTTCGCTTTAAATGAGCAGATCTCTAGGTGGGCGGTTGGTAGGAAATCAGCCCAAGATTGTACGTAAAGTCAGTTTTTATCTTTATTTAGTTCTTTTTATTTTTTAAAAATATTTTATTTTAAAACCAGTTAATCAAAACCTGCTATCTCAGGTGATAACGCGATCTAATCAGTCAGCAGTATTATTCGACAACATGGAAATGTGCATAAAACATTTCTTCTATAATTTCGGTTTCTTTTCTAATTACAAAAGTGATTACAGTGTCATTGGCGGTTTTTGGACGCCAAGATTATTCGACAACATAACTAGTCAAAATATGGGTTAAACATTATTATTATTATTATTATTATTATTATTATTATTATTATTATTATTATTATTATTATTATTATTATTATTATTAATATTATTATTATTATTATTATTATTATTATTATTATTATTATTATTAAAAATATTATTGATATTATTAGCATTATTAGTATTGACATTATTAGTAGTAGTATGATTATTAATCTTTTAAAATATTATTGTTGTTATTATTGTTATTATTATTATTTATGATATTATTTTTATTACTAGTATTATTGTTACTATTATTATTATTTTATTAATATTAATTTTACTGTTATTATTACTACTATTAATATTATTACTATTTTTATCATTATTACTATTATTAGTATTGTACTATTATCTATTATTTTATTATTATTATTATTATTATTATTATTAATTTTAGTTATTATTAATACTAAAATTATTATTAATACTATTATTATTATATTTGTACCTCTAAGGAGGGTCAGACACCTACTCCATAGTATTTGTTTATTGCACTTTATTTCTGTGTCATCTGTCAAAATTGGCGGATGTTTATGAAAACGTGTCAGTCAAAGAAAGTTTAACATGTTCTACTTTCCGACAGCAATGCGATGCACTCTACTTCAAACAAATTTCGTAATCTTCCTGCAAACGTTTGGGTAAACTCTAAGAAGTAGCCATACCTTAACATATCCTGGGCCAGACGAATTTTGGCGTTGTTTGGACCAAACAACATAATTTGTACAAATCATGATTAAGCCGCTAATGTAACCTGATAAAAAAACTTGAAACGGTCACATATTGCCTTGACGCAAATCGTTATCATAAAAGGTAAACAACTAGTGCAAAGAATTACCTAAAGCAATATAAAGCTTGCTTTATCCATGCAAAGAGTAACTCGTTCTGTGTTGTCTTATCCAAATTGCAAAGCAAAGAGTAACTTGTTCAGTGTTACTTTGTCCAAACTGCAATACAAAGAATAACTCGTTCTGTGCTGCTGATATCTAAACTGCAAAACAATGAGTACATGTCACCCATTCTGTGTTGCTTCATACAAATTGTAAAGAAAAGCGTAACTCATTCTGTGTTCTTTTATCTAAACTGCAAAGCAAAGAGTAACTCGTTCGGTTACTTTTTTCCTGATGAACTAATGATTCCTCACGAAATGTAAGATTGTTAATCTGATGACAGTCAGTTACACACACACACACACACACACACACACACACACACTTGATTGAGATGCATAAATTTACCTATCAAATATTACACTGAGGAGAACATACCATATTTCAAAGGATGCTATAATTAGAGAAACTTCCAGAATCGAGTAAAATGGATATATTTTAAGAAACGAAGGCTATGATTTGCGAGGCAGAGAAAGAATCAGTGATGCACACTAACTAGCAATAAACGAGGACAAAATTACAAATCATTAGATACGTATCAGCGATAGCTTGGTAACCTGTTGTTAGAAGTAATATTAAATAATGCAGGATACTAAAAAATTATTTCAATAATAATGATACAGGCATTATCACTCCTAGATGGGTTATAAGTTAGCATAAAGTAGTGGCCTTACACTATTGTAATAAAATTATTTCAATAATAATGATACAGGCATTAACACTCCTAGATGGGTTATAAGTTAGCATAAAGTAGTGGCCTTACACTATTGTAATAAAATTATTTCAATAATATTTATACAGGCATTAACACTCCTAGATGGGTTATAAGTTAGCATAAAGTAGTGGCTTTACACTATTGTAATAAAATTATTTCAATAATATTTATACAGGCATTAACACTCCTAGATGGGTTATAAGTTAGCATAAAGTAGTGGCTTTACACTATTGTAATAAAATTATTTCAATAATATTTATACAGGCATTAACACTCCTAGATGGGTTATAAGTTAGCATAAAGTAGTGGCCTTACACTATTGTAATAAAATTATTTCAATAATAATGATACAGGCATTAACACTCCTAGATGGGTTATAAGTTAGCATAAAGTAGTGGCCTTACACTATTGTAATAAAATTATTTCAATAATACTTATACAGGCATTAACACTCCTAGATGGGTTATAAGTTAGCATAAAGTAGTGGCTTTACACTATTGTAATAAAATTATTTCAATAATATTTATACAGGCATTAACACTCCTAGATGGGTTATAAGTTAGCATAAGTGGTGGCCTTACACTATTATAATAAAATTATTTCAATAATAATGATACAGGCATTAACACTCCTAGATGGGTTATAAGTTAGCATAAAGTAGTGGCCTTACACTATTGTAATAAAATTACTAGCAACTACATGTATGTTATATTATTTCGCACTAAACCCACTTCAATCTACCTTGGATAACTTACGTGTTTTTTTTCCTCCATATTTGAGGTGCAATGTATTAATTTATATTGTTATTATATTCTATATCATTCATTTTAAGCCAATACTATTCATATTATTCTTCTTGTCACTTTTATTATTATTATTATTATTATTATTATTATTATTATTATTATTATTATTATTATTATTATTATTATTATTACTATTATTATTACTACTATTGTTGTTATTAATTATAATAATAATAATAATAATAATAATAATAATAATAATAATAATAATAATAATAAAAATAACAATAATAATAATAATATTATTATTATTATTATTATTATTATTATTATTATTATTATTATTATTATTATTATTATATTTTATTTTTTTATTTTTTTTATTTTTTTCATTTCAGTCAATAAAAGCGAAACAACTGTGGCATCTCCCAAAAATTCTTAAAGGTCAGTCTTAGTTTGGCAGAGATAGTACAGCCGCTAAATGGAAAGCCTTAAGATATCTAAGGCAGTTTAGATTAAAAAATCAGAATTGAAGCACTTGAAGATTATAATTTCTATATATGTATGTATAAATCTCTTAAACGACCTAAGCAAAAGCAATATGAATTTTAAAAGTAGCTTATTATCGGCAATATACTATAAAATGCTTGTAAGGAATCCGAGTACTGGTACACAACGCAAAGTCATTTTTACCACTTTGTATGCATACTTTTAAGAACTTTTTAGTTTTTTTGTTTTGTTTTACCTGACATAGGAAAATGAAAAAATCAACTAGTTCATGAGATTCTAGAGAGAATAATCATTGAAGAGGAGGTTTGCCTAGCATCGAGTAAACTGAATGAAAGCTGGGGGTGAGGGTGTAGAGGTTTAATGGAACGATTTCTTTTGAATGTGTGGGCAATGTAATCGTACCAATATTAACAATAATATTCAGTAAACTATTTTATGTTATACATTATCCAGAATGTTGATCAATGGCTATCATAATAACAAATATGAATAAAGGGGATGCACATAAACTCTCCAAGTATAGAAGCATAACTGTATTAACTGCATTAAGCAAAAAGTGTTAAACATCAAAGAAAACGTAGAAGTAGATTCTATATATTATTCATAAACTATGAAAAAGCCTTTGATAGGGTAGAGAGACATTTACAGTAGCAGAAGCTAGGTAGTGAAAATATTATTGGAAAAATGGAATCATTTCGGCAATTTATACTGATGTAAAAGCTTATGTTAAGCACGACACTTTTATTAACGATGTATTTAATTCTACTATGGGCGTACGCCAAAGTTGTTTTTTTTATATTGATTTTACTCTTTTGTTGATTTTGGATGATCTGAAAACCTTTCGGTAGAAACGTTAAACTTAGTTTGACTGCTATATTCAGAAGAGTTAAAAGTGTTTGCTGACACTGCCCCCACCCACCCCAATTGCAAAATACGCTATTTAGGCTGCATGCTTATTGCCATAAGGGGAAAGAAACATACTATGGCAGCAACAAGAGTGATTGTATTTCGCAAAGGTGGTTGACTTTAAACGTTACGAAAATGGGTACGGTGGCCCAAACAAAGGTAAAGATCGAATACTATTACAAGTGTCTAGGGTGCATTATTTATTTATTTTTATAATAAAACAAATTCATGGTATTTATGTCAGTAAACTCTATCTCTGCAAGCAACAAAGACTATGCTTATTTTGAATATAGACTTTCCAAATTTGGCAAATTTCTTGTAACTGAATTGTTTCGTCTGCTTGACTGGAAGAAAGCTTCCATTCTTTAATATGGAGCTGAATTGTGGTGGATTTATGATGCAAATAGTACTATAAATGTTCATTCGTCATTTTGTAAATACTTTTTTTTACGTACATCTAAATCTACTCCAAATGCATTCACAGATAATAAATTGGGAGGAATTAGTAGTGTTTAAGATAAAAACGTTGGCATAGAAATCTAAAAATGCAACAAGAAATTTATCCTAAACAATGTCACATTCTCTTTTTACACCTAAGATGGGGTGTGTGTGGGAATATTGCGATTGCTGAAATAATAAACTCTTTCTTTTACGTATGGATTTGACAATGTCAGGTGTACTCAGTACGAAACGTAAGAAAATATATATCTTAAAGTTTTCGTTCAGAGATGTGAAGATATGTGCAGGAAAAACATGTAGGGTGTGCCTTTCTACATATCATTGTGACTAGAATTCACTCGTCAAAAGGTATCAATAATTGTTAGTAGATACTGATTTGTATTATATAATCACTTTACGTAGAGTTGGAAACTTACCAATCAGAAGTTGCTTTCAAAAGCAAATACTGTGTCTACTTTTAGAATGATCTCCCTGCTCGGCATATCACTTTAACCTTTAATAACAGTAGGAATATATTGTCGAAGTGAAACGCAATAACTTATGAATGTAGTAGAATGATTTACTAAGCCTGTCATATGTTTACCTTGGCAAAAGCGGTGAGTGTTTAGGGTGCGGGAAGAACTATGCAATTACGTTGTTTTAATATATATATATATATATATATATATATATATATATAATATATATATATATATATATATACATATATATATACATATACATATATATAATAATACATATATATATACATATACATATATATAATATGTATATATATATATATATATATATATATATATATATATATATATATATATATATATATATATATATATATATGGAAAAGCATTTTAAGTCAATAAAATGTAAAGCTGGTTTCAGAAATAGCTTCTGTTTTAATACAATACGACCTTGCTCTATTTCATGCGTCACACATACTTTTGTTGCTCATCAAACAAAGCACATACATACATGCATCCCACAACTTAGTAGATCTCTCTCTCTCTCTCTCTCTCTCTCTCTCTCTCTCTCTCTCTCTCTCTCTCTCTCTCTCTCTCTCATACATATTTCATGAAACTATCACAGTTTAAAGACTGTGATTATTGTACCTTAAAGTAAATTTAAGTAGTAATATAGTGACAAATCCGAAATGCATTTCATTTATTACACACACACACACACACAACACACACACACACACACACACACAGATAGAGTACAATTGGGAATAACATGCCATGGGTCGGGACAGAATTGCTTCTATTAATTCTGTTGTTGTTGTTGTTGTTGTTGTTGTAGGGTTTAACGCTAGTTTTTGGCAAACGATATGCAGAAAATCTATTGCTGGTGGTTACAATTTTAGACATCAGACGCATGAAATGGAGCAAGTACATACTGAATTAAAAAAAAAACGGAAACTATTTCAGAAAAATTGGCATGCCAGCCAGTATTAATGATGGAAGAAGAACCGGGGAAAATCCTCGGCATGAACCACCGACCCACGAGAAGCTACTGGCAAGCTTTCTCACATATCCATATTAGCCGAATCTGAGACTCGAACCGTCGCAGGCAGGTAAGATGGCAGTAGTCTCTAACGCAGAGCGCTTTAGACCACTCGGCCACTCGGGGTCCCCAGTAAATATGTCACAACTCTCCTAATGCTGCGTATTTGGATCAAAACTAAACTTATTTCACAATAAAGCAAACAAAGTCAGGCAAAGACAGAAAAAAATGCGCATATTAAATCGTGATATTTTCGGAAATTGGTCTGATTAAGATACGGATAGGACAAAAGTTCTGATAATAATCTGCATTAGAAATTTTCGTCCATTTTCTTTGAATAAATGATATATGTGTTTAGTGTTTTTCCTTTACCTCTATACTATATTTTATTCTTATTTGCTAAAATAATTTGTTACCAAGATTAATAACAAATAAATAAGTTTTGTGTCATCGCAGTTTTGTTTTAAATATTATATATTGCCCATCCTTCTATTATAGGGGTCAAAGGTAAAAATAAAAAATACCGTGTTTTTGGATGTCAATTTAAAAAAAATCAATTTTTATCTGAATTTTTTTTATATCTATGTTAGTTCACAATGAGCCGAACGGTATTCGTTGAAGTATAGCAAACAAAGCTTTTCTTTTTTACTATTTGTCAGCAAATATTTGTGGTTTTTAAACCTTCCAATTGAGTAGGTATATTTATATATATATTTATATAGACCACACGCTCTCTCGAAATTCCTGTAGTTAGACTTCTCAGTGGTGGCCAAAATAGAAAACTCAGCTTATAAAATAGGGATTCACATTATAACCGGAAGTAATGTTTTGCTATTATACTTATCTTTTTTGTGGCTGGAAATAATATTGCAGCTTACTTTTTCATTTAAATATTTGTTTGGATTTAATCATAGAAAATGGGACACTTTGCTTTAAATGGGTGCCACTTATTTGCTTAAAGAGTAATAAATCAATAAGAATTACTTGTGAATTCATGTTATTAGACAAATAGCCATCTCTCTAGTCAAACCTTAAATATGAAATGCTTATAACGTCGACCATGAAATGAAAATAAGTAAAAGTTAAAAGCTTTTTAAAACTGCACAATTTGAGGTCGAATATGTCCAGGTAATTTATTTTGTACATTAGAGCATATAATTAAAATACCTTAAGTATGTTAGGGTATCATGTCGCAAACATGTAGCACCATGTCCCACCCAGTCACATTTTCAGACACCAGGCCGGTCTTTACTTACATTAACCTCTCAAAACTGTGCGCCTAGCGGGGCAGTTGTTCGCCATGTGTTCGAACTGGTGACCTTTCGCATCCGCGGCGGATGCTTGTACCTGCTTTTTGGGTACAGTGAAGGACAACACTTCCTTAAAATATAAAATGATTCATAAAAAATTATATCTTTTTAGTTTGGTATTTTGGAAAGAGACATGCTATGTCTTTGGTGTGCAACAAAACTGTTGTTCCTTAAATAATAAGTATCTGGTGTACATCAACATAATTGCTATGTCAGTGATACGTCTCTGGTGTACACAGACATAGCTGTTATGATTGTGATACGTCTCTGGTGTACACCAACATAGTTTTTTATGTCTATGATAGTCTCTGGTGTACACCAACATAGCTGTTATGTCTATGATACGTCACTGGTGTACACCAACATAGTTATGTCTATGATACGTCTCTGATGTACAGCAACATAGTTGTTATGACAATGATACGTTTCTGGCATATACCAACATAATTTTTCTGTTATCATACGTATCTGTATCTGGTATAAACCAGCACAGTTGTTCTATCAAATATATAATGTATTTGATAGTTAAACAAGCCAACCTTTTAGTTTCAGACAAAATTCGATAATGTTAGTCCATTGCGTTTTTGCAGACCTTCCTCGATTTTATAATCCTCACACGCATGACAAAAGCACATGTCAGGGCGTTATAACATTTATTAGTTTTAAAGGGAAATGAAATCCATTTTTACAGACGTGAAAACTATAAATATGTGTAATCGTTTGAATTATATTTCATATATATATATATATATATATATATATATATATATATATATATATATATGTATATACATACTGCAGGCTACATCTCATCACATGTAAGATCTGTAGCCTGCAGTATGTCGGAGAAACTGAGAGGCTACACAAAAGGATCAACCTTCATAGATCTGATTGGATAACAAAGAAGCTATTACAGAAGTCCGGTCGCAGAACACTTCTCTTCCCATACGCCACACCTTCAGTGATATAACACTTATTGCAATTGCTCACAACCACAACTGGAGTTCGGAAACCAGGAAAGAAAAGGAATCTTACTGGATACGACGCCTTCGAACATTAAAACCAAGCGGTTTAAACCAAGAAGACTAGAAAAAGACAGCCATGCACAAATTTAATTATCTTTTCCAGCTGACACATTTTCTTTTAAATAATTCTCTAAATTTGCTTAATAGCCTCTAACTATTAATATAAAATATCCGGGATATAATATGCGCGTACATAAATTTACATACAAAAACATACGTGTCGCTTTGGCTCATCGATTTCACATTTTACAGCATCCGCAACTTGTTGTAACATAATAAATTTCAAGGCTTAATTCCTGTAGAAACAGGCATGTAAAGTTCTGTAAACACGGTTTTTGTATTTTATTTGTCTGTCTTGTCTATGTTCTGTATTTGCCTTTGATAAAGACTCATTGAGTGTCGAAAGCGCTCAGGCTAGAGTGATACTAGTTTTTGCACTGTTGCTTGTCAGTTTATTGCATTTATCTTATTCAATCAGTGACACACGTGATCCCTTGCTGGATCAAGTGCATTTGAAAGGACTGTTATATGCCATATGATTTGTATCCTTTATATATATATATATATATATATATATATATATATATATATATATATATATATATAGTTCAGAATTACACAGAGTTTAAGTGAACGTGAAATAGAATTTACAAATTTGTTAAAGTTCTTTTTTAAAGTTTGTGAAATTCATTTTGACAAATGAAAGAATCTATTTCAAATGCTTTAAGAAAAGTGATAAAAGTTTCTTATAAATTTCAAATGATTAAAATATATATCAGTCTGACGAAAATAATTGTAGAAGTGTAAACAAGGACTTCACTATTGTCAAACGAACCTTTAGACACACATACATGCAAATCTTTTAAAGTAGTAATTCGTTTTTGTTCTTCAACTTTGCGATATTCAGCGTTCATACGAAAGAAGAACAGGAAGTCAATATTATAACTGTTTGACTTTTCTGTTGGATTCGAAAAATGTTTTTAGATGATTGTAAATACAAATGCAGTAATGACTGTGTCAAAATATGCATTTACACAGGAGCGGAAATAACACTGTCATTAATCTCCAGAAGGAGGTATTTTCGATATCTGAAAAACGTGATAAGTGAATAGGGGCGCAACAAATTCAAGTGTTTGTCAATCCCAATTTAGGCGCATATTTCCGGTTGCACTCTCTGTTTAGGTCAAGTAGGCTTTGTCAATATTCAGTGAAGATTCGTGACCTTGAAAGGTTTTTATATCGATGCAAACTAATTATTCAATTTAGTATTCTAATTGTAAGTTCTATGCCGTCAAAATTATATGCAAACAAAGATATATTTGTAAATTGCTGTTGAATGGATGAATCTCGTATAGTGTCTGAATCTGAATGAGTACAGGACAGCAGCATTTACGGCAAAAATTTGCACCGGAGAGAGAGAGAGAGAGAGAGAGAGAGAGAGAGAGAGAGAGAGAGAGAGAGAGAGAGAGAGAGGTATTGTTCAAGAACTGTCTTAAAGCTCTCCATTGATTGCAAACACAGAACACTGTCACTCAGATGATTCCAGTCCATACTTGTTTTTTCTAAGAAAGAATTTCTAAATTATATAATGTCAAACAGTAAGAGACGGAGGATCATGAATATATCTTCCTGCATTTCGTTTTCACAACTCCTCCTCAGAATTCGAAGTAACATACAAATAAAATGTTAGGATCCTGCTCTAATGCACAATATATTGGTCGTGAATTAAGGATTCGCATATGTCGAATGTCATCTTCTAAAGGCTGCGATTAAGAAATTATTAGTAGAAATTAAATTATAATATCTGCATTATCTCATGTTTGTTTGTGCAAACACGTCTTCATCCATCCATCTATCCATTCGTATTTCAGGCTGTCTATATATATATATATATATATATATATATATATATATATATATATATATATATATATATATATATATATATATATATATATATATATATATTATTTATTGTCTATATAAAGATTTTTGTTTTTTCTGTTCATATATTTGTATCAGAAAGTTTAAAATGAAATAAATCATCTTTCAAAATCGTTTAATACAATGAAGAAGAAACTGTTTAAATATACAGGAAATCATATTAGAAAACTAATTAATTGCATGTATTAACTCATATTAATGGTTTTGCATTAAGATGTATATAAAACTAGTTGACCTTCATGATGGTCATCAGGGTGGCGAACTTGAAAATTGTCAATATAAAGATTTTTGTTTTTTCTGTTCATATATTTGTATCAGAAAGTTTAAAATGAAATAAATCATCTTTCAAAATCGTTTAATACAATGAAGGAGAAACTGTTTAAATATACAGGAAATCATATTAGAAAACTAATTAATTGCATATATTAACTCATATTAATGGTTTTGCATTAAGATGTATATAAAACTAGTTGACCTTCATGATGGTCATCAGGGTGGCGAACTTGAAAAATACATTATTTCTACTCCTCCCTGCTGGATGGCAGTTTTCCCCAATTATCTATTTGTATTTATGAGTTCTAATTATGATTAAAGCAAAGGAGTGCATAAAGAAACTGATCTTTAAAAAAACCAAAATCATTTGATATAAACCGGTGGTCAGATCTTTTTATTGTCAACAGTGAATACTATAAATCTGACACAGCTGAGGACGTTTTATCACAAAAATCACAAGAAAATATAAAAACTATCAAATTGCATTATTGTAGTTCTTTTTTTATTCTTGAGAACAGTTTCTGATTCTTATGTATACAACACTGATAGTAGAGGAATACTTTCGGAACTTGATTTGCAGAAGCGACATCCGTTTTGATTCAAATTCATAATTTTTAGAAACACGTTAAAATAACAAAAAATGTATACATATGTTAAGCCTTGAGTAAGCTACGTTTGCACTGCTATTGCTGATATTTTTTTTCTTTCGCCGCAATTCAGCGCATAACTCATGAAAACAAAATCACATGTTGATGAAAGCCCAGTCTGTCGTTTTGTTTAAACATTTGCAATATATATTGAAGCCTTCAAGTCTTGTAAGCAATAGTACAATTGAATAAATAGTGTTTTAAAGCATTGGTATAAGGCGTTACACAATGTCCGTGTGCACAAGCAAACTTATTCCATCAACGTAATTGGACAGCCAATACCTAATAAAGTTGCAGCTTAGACCATTGTCCTGTGCTTTTAACCTGATGCCTCGGGCTTCCCATTGGGTTAGTTTGTAGGTCCCGGGAAAAGGAGGGTATACTATATGCCCGCTGATGAAGATGGCTTTGGAAGAATTATTAATAATAAAAATAATAATAATAATAATAATAATAATAACAATAATAATAATAATAGTAATGAAGACTTTGAATAGTGCATAATCTCCAGAAGCTCTAAGCGCATTACAACATTATAAACACAAACAATATATTTACAAAAAACATATAGAATGATAGGATTACTAGAAAAACCACCAAGACATTAGACAACACAAAAATTGCTGAAAATATTTAAGGTACGACACATTATTTGGTCTTTAACTTTGTTCTTGCAGTCGATATAGGCGAGCTTTAAGAGCACTCTCGAATGGGATCACTGTGTCTTTGTGTCTTAATTAATGGGCAATTCGTTCCACGTTGCTGGAAACTGGTATGCAAAAGAACGTTGTCCATATGACTTCGTTCCATAGTGGGATACTGAGTATATGATTGTCAGAATAGGAAGATAAGTATCTTGCTGGTGTGTACACATGTGTAAGGTCGGATAGGTATTTTTGACTGGAGTCCGTCATAGAAAGAATCAGAGAACACATTTTGTGTTTGATCCTGAATCGAATAGATATGAAGTGTAGGTTACAGAGGAATGCTCTGATCTTGGTACTCTAACGTTTTGAAGTTTCTGTAGTAGATGTTGTAACCATCCTGATCTAATTGAGTTACAATAGTCCAGTCTAGAAAGTACTAATGAACACACAAGTGTTTTAGTGGCATCAACTGAAAGATATTTGCTAATGGAGCTGATGTGTCTCAGCTCAAGATCTGCAGCCTTGCATATGTTCATGACATGTTGATACAACGTGTGAGTACTGTCTAGAGTAAAGCCTATTTTTTGTACTGACTGTGTAAATTTAATGTTGATGTTGATACTATTTATTGTTTGGATGTGAATGTGAATGGATGTGAAGGATGTGAATGATAAAGTATTTGTGTAGTGATCAGAATTGCCTCAGTTTTATCATCATTTCATCTGCAGCTTGTTACATGTCATCCAACATTTCACGTCAGAAACGCACCTTGGATGGTAGTGTCGATTTCAGTTGGGTGGCTAGATTTGTATATTTAGGTGTCATCAGCGTAGAATTGGTCAGATACTGGACGATGATCTATGACATTGTGGGGAGCGAATATAATGATATTAACAGGACAGACCCCGGTCAAACAACATAAGATAGATTAACTGGGCTTGAGTGTATTCCATTTGAAGGCAAAACGTGTGTTCTTTTGACTAAGTATGACTTGAAAAACATTAAGAATGTATCATGAATGCAGCATATGTACTGGAGACGGTGCAGTAATATATCATGGTCTGTTGTGTCTAATGCTGCACACAAATCAAGGAGGGCGAGGATTCTAATCTTTCCGCAATCTAAAGCAGAGTTAATGCCATTAACTGCAATTAGAAGAGTAGTTTCAGTACTGTAGCAAGGGCGATATGCAGACTGTACATTGCTAAAAAGGCTGTTTGAATTCAAATGAGATACAAGTTGGGTTAGAACAACGTTTTCTAAGATATTTTGTATGACTGGGAAATAAGACACTGGGCGGTAGTTCCTCAATCGTTTTGGTTGAGTTTTCGATTCTTCCACAGAGGCATTTCAATAGCAGCATTGAAAAATGATGGAAATTCACAAGAAGAGAGAGAGAGAGAGAGAGAGAGAGAGAGAGAGAGAGAGAGAGAGAGAGAGAGAGAGAGAGAGAGAGGGGGAGGGAGGGAAAGGGGGTATTAATAACATTAGTTATTAAAGGCGATAATGGATCTAAGAACTCAAGCAGTAGTGATGATGGAATCGGATCAAGTGCACGTCACTGTTGGTGCACTGTTCAACACGAGAATGCATACTAAATCCTTAGAAACTGGTACAAATTCTGTTAATGGCCGCCGCTGAAATTCTGTATTGCAACTGTATGGTGACGATGAGTCAACTGAAAATGGGTTTTAAAGCTTATCTCTAATGGTTTCTACTTTGTCACGAAAGAAATTAGCAAACAGGTCTGGAAGGTTGTCTGGAGAGAAGGTAGTTGGAGGTAGGGGACATTAGCTTGTTAGTACTCTCGAAGAGCTCTTTGCAGCTGGAACTTTCCGTGATTTTAGTACTATATTGAAGTGATTTCGTTGCATGAACTATGTATGAAATCATGTCGACAAGTGCATATTGATATTCTAGATAATATCCGTTTTAATGATTGTGCATAACACTGCAGTGACGAGGTATATTATCAAGAACCATTCCATTGAAGTGTTAAACGCTCATTTTTATTTATTACCTTTCTTCATCTATATTACTAATAAAATTCTCTATATGGTCTGTATAAATGTTTCCTCGATTTTGTCAGCTCATTATCTATTACAGGTTAAAATGTTTTACAGCCTTTATTAAATAACGTTACAAATAGGGACATCTTCAAAACAGGTCGACTTGTATAACTTTGACATCTACAAATTTTCTCACGACCAACAATTTTGTCAACAAGTGTAAAATGAAGATTTTTGACTTGAGAAGATTTAATAAGGGCATACTAGTATATTGTGTTAATGGTATTAAATGGGAACGACCACTAGCAATTTCAGTATATGTATGTATGTATGTATGTATGTATGTATGTATGTATGTATGTATGTATGTATGTATGTATGTATGTATGTATGTACACTCTGCATCAGTCAAAATTATAGACAGCGTTATCATTATATTAATGTAATTTCGTATTCAAATTTACTGTAGCGTTTCCTGCTACATTTTTACTCAGTAAATTATGTCGAAATTTGTTATTGAGAAAACTACACTGTGTGTGACATTATTACTTAAATGTTTTCTTAACCTGTGCCTTTTTCCAATAGTTATCAACTGCATGGCGCTGAAGAGATTTGATGCTGTAACGGTGCATCTCTATTCTCGTATAAAAATGAATGTACCGTTGTAACAGTCTCAAATCTCCCGCATCTTACATATCAATACAATTTATTCAGTGATGTAGTTTGGCTCCTTAGATCCATTAACTAAATAGAAAGCTAATAAATAGTAGATCTCTTAAGATGGAAGTATATAATTTTATATTTTGTGTCGTTTTGATGCACGTCATTAGTCGTGGATGACGCGACCCAGTCAAGCAAATGAGGAGACAAACGCAATATTTGCGTGAGTGTAACATCCTGATTGAAAACGTTAACCACTAGAAACTAATTGTTTAGTGACGCGATATTACAATGCATACGTTCATAAATGAAATATGATGTGATAAAAAGTGTATTATACTGTTGTTTTACCCATTCAGATGTATATTATTAGAAGAAAGGTGACCAGGAAGCAAAATATTTTAACACACACTGTATTTAAAACACACTAGCAAGAAATAACGGATAGTAGACATGCAAAAGGAATAACATTTATAAGACAATGTGGTTAACGTTAAAACGAATAATTGCGTCTGATGAAAGCAGAATTGACTAAGTGATTGCATTCTTCAAAAAGTATTGTATTCGATAATTGACTACCTCTCTGGTTCCATTTAATTAAAAACTCCATAATTGTATGGTATATTCTTGCAAGTACTATGTTCTCCTTCTGCACTCTATCAATGCAGGTATGTAAAAACGAAACAAAATAAACAACCAAAACAATTATTATGTTAACCATAGCACTTAATACAACAAGCACGTACTATCTATTTGATTACATATTATACAAAACGTGTATTAATTCTATACATTCAAAGGATATTTTGTGACATTTTTTTATGGAATTAAGCCTGTTTAGACACACACACACACACACACACACACACACACCCACACCCACACACATACACACACATACATACATACATACATACATACATACATACATACATACATACATACATACATACATACATACATACATACATACATACATACATACATACATACATATATGTTTATAGAGCTTTATTTGAAGGAATTCTTTGATTGTTGTGGTCACTTGATTAAGGAACCTCGGTCCTGAAGAAATATTCATCAGACTGAAATAATTAGCCACTTACTAGACGCAAACATCAATGAGTTAAGAGTTAGTGAGTCTTTATTATGCCACGAGTTACTTTTGGTGAATCCTGGAGTCTCTATTAAAATCTAGTTGTGTTTATTGGTTGTGTCACTCAATGTGTACTATTTATGACGGGGGACGTAAATTGCACAATGTAATAAACGAGTAAGGACTGTTTCGTCGTCGGCAGGTATCGTTTATGGTTGACATAGGATTTAATGTGTTGCAAAATTTACAGGAAAAATGTGGCTTAAAGTCGACTGGCCTAAGGTGAATCAGAACATATGCCCCTGTATTGGGGGAGTTGCATATGTTTACGGTGTGAAATGCTGACAGTATGATAGGGAAAGTTGAGAAATAAAGAAATTGTACAAGTGATGGACAATTGGGACGTTGTGAGATTTGTGGTCTTGTATTTATTCGGATAAATCTATTTATGGAATGCACACATTGGACTCCTCTCTCTCTCTCTCTCTCTCTCTCTCTCTCTCTCTCTCTCTCTCTCTCTCTCTCTCTCTATATATATATATATATATATATATATATATATATATATATATATATATATATATGGATCATTTCATGATACTGAATGTTAAATAAAAACTTTACCATCCTATCTTACGGGCATGACACTTTTGCCATCAAATGTCGAATTACTTGGTAAGTCCTTAATTTTAAATACGATGAATGATTCCTTAGTAGTCACATGCTTGTGTACTGATATGCCGCAATAGATACAGAGGTGTAAAGAAGCACATGAAGCGAGGACTTTACAATATCGCCCACTCATTTCATAATTCAATTTCTGGAGGTAGTCTTAAAATTCGATACACTTATTCGCAGAAGGAAGAAAACTTCAAACTGGAACTGCAATGGGTACAAGGATGGCTCCATAGTAATCTAATATTGTTATGGGTAGACTGGAGGCTCAAAATACATCATCCCAGTAGAAATTACGTGGCAGTATAAAAATGATAGTAAGGTGATACTGAAGATCATCTTGAACAGACTGAAATCACAAGCAGAACAAAAAATCGCTGAAGAACAGGCAGGGTTCTGGAGTGGAAGAAGCATAATTGAACAAATATTCAATGTCAGTATTATGTGTGAAAAGTACTCGCAACATCAACAAGATATCTATCATGTGTTCATATATTTCAAAAAGGCCTTTGACAGAGCGTGGCATGAGGCATTGTGGGCCACAATTAATAAGTACTGCATTGGTCAAACGTTGACCAATACTATCAAGCAGTTGTATGCCAAAGCTACCAGTGCAGTAATTGCTCAATGTTATGGGGGGGGGGGACTGGTTCCGGAGAACAGATGGAGTACGAAAATGCTGTCTCCTGTCACCCAAGCTTTTCAACATCTACTTAGAGTGAGTGAAACCATGGAAAACCACTGTGGGACAGTCAGCATTGGAGGGCGGGACATTACCAACCTCCGATTTGCAGACGACATTGATGGGCTGGCAGGCAGTGAAGACAGGCTTACCATCTTAGTGAAGAACCTGAATGAAACATCTAGGTTAGACATGGATATAAGCGCTGAGAAGACAAAGCTGAGATTAAAGTCAGATAACAGGAACTGGAAACAGTGAGCGAGTTCAAATATCTTGGTTCCATAATCAACGAATACGGATCAAGAGCAGAACTTTTGTCACGAGTAGTACAAACAACGGCAGCTATGTCAAAGCTAAGACCCATCTGGAGAGACAAGAATATCTATCCGAAAACTAAATTCACTAGTGATCTCAGTCTTGTTTTATTCAAGTGATGACGGGACCCTGACTGCAGAATTACAACGAAGAATCCAGGTACTTGAAACGAGATACTATATAACCTTCCTTTGCATCGCTTACATGGGCCACCTCACAATTGAAGAAGTGCGTTAACACCATCAGTTACAACGTAGGCCAATATGATGACCTCCTCACTATCGTCAAAAGTAGAAAGCTGCAATGGTATGGCCATATCACTAGAGCCAACAGTCTATCCGAAACATTACTGCAGGGATGCTTCCAGCATCCAGGGTGACAAATGGAGAGGTAAACAGAAAAAAGGTGGACGGACAACATCACAGAATGTACCAGGAAACGTTTTGTAGAGACACAGGCATTGGCAAATGATCGAGTGAAGTGGAGGGAACTGGTCAGATGTTCAGCAGCACAATGCTTCAACGACCACACTAGTTCAAGAGACTGATGATGATGATGATGATGATGATGATGATGATGATGATGATGATGATAGAAATGACTTTATGTATGACTTCATTATTATCCGTAATATAATCTACAGTTACGCCATTTTATTTCAATAAATTGAGGTCGCTTTTGTTTCTCTTTTCTACAACAAAACCAGCACGGTTGGAATTTTATCATCAAAATTCAAACTAAGAATACGCAATTTCCGCAAATATTTACAGTTATAATATTGCTACATCCATAATTATGCAATGTTTTGTAAATTCAAGAATTTTTTTCTTATTGTTTGTCGTTTTGTAATGTTAGAGTCGAACGTGCTTATAATAGTGCTTTGTACAGTTATTCAGTCTTGTTGCATGTAAGCAAAGTATATGTGGACGAGAGAAGAGTGTATGCGAAAAAGAGGATGCGTGGACGAGAGAATGCCATGCCATGAGCGATTTCGATATTAAAAGAAAAACCCGAGCTCGTTGAATCAAGGAAATTAAGCTCATAAGGGAAATGATTTCTCGAATTTTGAGTAAACTCTCACGACTAACAACACCAGGAGAAGGTTGATTTTATTTGCTTGAATGAAAGGAACCGCTAAGTTTATGTTTATTGGTAGATAAGCGCAGTGATGTTTGTTGCTTGAAAAGTTTCCGTTATCGTGTCAGATCAATGAATCGTGTCGCGCAGCCAATGAGAGTTTTTCTTGATGATGCAATATGGTTATATATTTAGTAACAAGAATAGTCTTTTGTCATCTTAGTCTATGCCAGTCATGTATTAAATACTCGCATAAACAAAGAGCAATAGATTGAACGTATTCGGTGTTGACATTTGTAGTTATAAGTCTTAAATTCAAGCAACTGTAGAATATATTAATTTAGTTTTCAATCAACCAGTGTTACATCAATAACAGAGAATTAAATGTTTAATGTTCAAACAAAACGTTCTAGAGTGACACATATGCAATAAAAACGCACAGACATACAAGCATTATATTAAACTTACAGAAACGTGTGAGTTTGGGATATGAGAAAGTAGTTGTGGTTGGGGTGGGGTACGTGTGCGAGGCTGGGGTTGCAAAAGCGGTGATTTGTGAATAAGATACTCTCTCTCTCTCTCTCTCTCTCTCTCTCTCTCTCTCTCTCTCTCTCTCTCTCTCTCTCTCTCTCTCTCTCTCTCTCTCTCTCTCTCTCTCTCTCTCTTATACAAGGAGAATCTTATATGGAGTATTCTGAATGTTCCGAAATGTGACCTAGGTTTAGCTGATATCAAACCACGCTCCCTTACGTACTGATCTTTAGCCAGACCAATTTGAGCCGTATTATATTCAACAGCAAAAAATCTCTCAATGCAATTAAAATAGCATTCGTAACGTATGTGAATTTGATGTAAAATGCAGTAATTTCAATAAGCTTGTTAGCTACCTCGAAGAGCTCTTTGCAGCTGGAACTCTCCAAGATCTTAGTACTGTAGTGGGATAATTTGGCTAAATGGACTATGTTTGTGACGTTCGTCTTAGCGGTTTCATAGATTTGTTTATGAATAGTGAGTCTGGTGGAAAGCCAAAGCCTCTCTGTTTTACGGCGGTATCTTTTAGCATTTCGAAACTGGTCCCTAACATTGATATACCACGGACAACACGTTTGAATTGATACTATGCACTTGGTGGCTGGGGCATGCTTTTTAAGCAATGAACGGAGGTAGTTATCGAGTTCTTCTGCTGTAGGAGGTATGCAGGTTGTCATGTTTACTTGGATGTCATGCATTAGTTTGGTTATATTTATCATACAAAGGTTTCTCTTAGTAGCAATAAAGGTGGGGGTTTAGGGACTGATACGTCGAGAATGCACATGTGATCTGATCCAAGTTCTTGGGATACAAGTGTAGACTGTAGATATTATGATCAGGTCGTTGAAGAATCTAGTCTAATATTAGTTAGTATATGTTTATGTGCAACGACTGTTAGGTTGACATGTATTTGCTAATTATTGATATTCTGATATCACCTGTAATACCTGTAATAGATACATATGCATCATTGACTTTCTGGACTATTTCCCAACGTCATCAATGTAAATTACAAACTTTCGTTCTGTCATTATATATATATATATATATATATATATATATATATATATATATATAATGACAGAATATATATAATGACAGAATATATATATATATATATATATATATATATATATATATATATATATATATATATATATATATATATATATATATATATATATATATATATATATATATATATATATAAACACATGCCCTCTCCTCATAAAGAAAGAAAAGATTGATTAAATAATATAATGGAAAATATATACTATTTATAGACGTGTATCTAAAATTAACATAACATGTCTATATTTATCGCATTTATTGAAATACTCAGCCGCATAGTATTAAGCTAGCAAATCATTGCGTTGTATAAAAAAAAGGCTTTTTTCCAAATGCTATAAATAGTTACATCGCTTCCGCTTTGAAAGGCGATTAAATACACACAAAAATCTTTAAATCAATGGATTAGTTTGTGCAAAGTTGGCTTCAGAAGGCATTGAGATTCGCACTCCGTGTTGTATTTAATGAAGTATTCTATTCATAGCCCTGAAAATGGTTTAATCCTCTTTCTTAAGATTCTGAAATGGGTTGAGCTGTCCACGTACTCTTTCTTTTTATTCATTGTTAATGTCTCTATATCTAAATCAATACTTTTCATCGAAGCAACACTGAGTATGGTGAACTGATAAAATAAATGTTCTACTTATTGTCAAGGATGTTCTATTTGCCGGGATTGGTGGACTTCTGGGAATAAACTTGTTCCGGTTACTGACTTTCTTTAAATACCCCGTGGTCTTAATGAACCAACAGGATGCGTTATTTGATAAGGATTCTTTTTGATGGATCAGATTACATATCTTTACAGCTTGCAGCATGTAATTTTGAACGGTGTAATTCTTTCTACTACCGGCAATCGTATTTTTGTTAACAAGAACGCAATTACTTCCAGCTGAAACCGAGTGAGATATGCAGAGTTTTTGATTAGTTGATTGATTTTTAGTGGCATATTAGCACATGAAAGGTTATATCCTGATGAGACAATAAAATACGTTGCCAAGAGATACACCATGAAAGAGTCTGCCTTATCGGGGTATGATTCCACTTCGCATCCATCTGGGTTCCAGTTTCCCATTTTAACCACTAAGCAAGTTTAGATAGAGATAACCGTGATGTAGAATTAGTAAAATATATGTATGACATCATGACATGATATGATATGATATGAAAATCAAAATCTTGTTTGGTATGATTCCACTTCGCATCCATCTGGGTTCCAGTTTCCCATTTTAACCACTAAGCAAGTTTAGATAGAGATAACCGTGATGTAGAATTAGTAAAATATATGTATGACATCATGACATGATATGATATGATATGAAAACCAAAATCTTGTTTAACATCGCCCTGATAACCTCAAGTTACGTCCGTCTATTGTAAAAAAAAAAAAAATAACTGGCTCACTTTTATAAAACGACTCAGGTTTTAGTACACCTCGGCTCATACTTTACAAGCTGCTTTTTTGTAAACTGAAATATGATCATTTTATTAAATGTACGTTCTCAGAGCAAGTTCGCTGGGATTTTTAAAACTGTTTTCAAACTATCATGTTGACAGAGTGACCGTAACTTTATCTTTGTTCAACTGGTATACGGTATTTATAAGAAAAGAAATGAAAGTTAGTCCTGATATTGTGTATTAAATTTAAATTTTAATACTTTTGATAGTGTACATTTCAGGTTGAAGACAGAGAAAGTACAATTCATTGGGATTTTTTTGTACTGTGATAATAAGGGCCCACTTTTCATTAATCTAAGCCAAATTGCGTCTTTTCGATGGGACATAAAGAACCACAATCTAAATCCTATTCCGATTTTCTTTCATAAATTAGCCAAGAGTTTTAACTTGTAATTCGTAGAGGAAACGAATAGATTAATTAGTACGTGATTAAAGTGCAATACCGTTCATAAGTCATAAACCCGTTTTGAAATTTCAATACCACTCTGTATTGACTTTATTCCTTCTTTACATGTATCAATAATTTTAGAAATGCAAGTTAGCAAGTCTTTTCAAAACAAAGTAAATGCAAGAAATTAAAACATTACTTTAACAATTTAGCCCATGCAAGAAAAATATTCTTATGCAAGTTATTTGGACAAGGAATATTCCATAAATGGTACAGTGAAAACTATATAGGTGACCCATATTCAAGTTTTGCTCTGCAATTGGATTTGTCAAGGGGTGACTAAAATGTATGTAAGGACAATGTTGATTGACCGCCTTGGTGTTTATCACAGAGCCCACCTATGGATGAATTGTACAATAATCTCAAACGGGCAGGTATTCTCTCTCTCACTCTCTCTCTCTCTCTCTCTCTCTCTCTCTCTCTCTCTCTCTCTCTCTCTCTCTCTCTCTCTCTCTCTCTCTCTCTCTCTCTGACAACATGTTGATAATTATAGAAAGATCTCGCAATAGACCAGAATATAAAGCAGACAAAAAAAAAAAAAGAAATCTCATGCAAACAGAATCGAGTGTACTTTAAAAGATTAAAAGATTTGTACAAGCTCCTGTTAGGAAATTGATTTTTTTATATCTGCCCCAGGGCTAAATATATTCATTTATCGTTACAGCCACCAAACTATCAACGTCAAGCTACTGCAAGGAGTGTTGATGAATTTATGTCTACTATTAAGGATAAATCCTAAGGGCTCTAACAAACTACATCTCAAAGAGATTTTATCAAACCTTTCCGTGTCTATAGATTACGTTTCAGTGATTAATTAATATCTTTTGAACCTTTCCGTGTCTATAGATCACGTTTCGGTGATTAAATAATATATTTTGAACCTTTTCTGCCGCACAGAGCCAATAACTGAAAGAAAGAAAGAAAGAAAGAAAGAAAGAAAGAAAGAAAGCATAGATGAATGAACGAACTAGCGCTCGAAGTAACGTTTCAGAAATCAATTTTAATATTCGAGCGATGAAAACTGTTAGGTTTCAAAATCAATTTTAATATTCGAGCGATGAAAACTGTTAGGTTTCAAAATCAATTTTAATATTCGAGTGATGAAAACTGTTAGGTTTCAAAATCAATTTTAATATTCGAGCGATGAAAACTGTTAGGTTTCATAGCCAGAATACACAATGTAAGTAATTTTTCCTGCATGTTCCTGGTAAAAGCTTTTGGAATTCATAACGATTCAACTTGTAAGATTAAAATCCCAGCTATTCGAAACACGTTTAACCGCATTGTTTATCCCAACCACTAACATGCTGATAATAATGTTACGATTTCACATTCGTCTTTTAATATCGCCCAATTTTTTTATTTGCGTCTCTTCGCAGCAATCAATTGAATTACAAACTAAAACTTTGAAATACAAATATCTACATGTGCAATTATAGAACAAATTTTATTAGAGAGTAACATTGCTTAACTCTTTGATTATCTGGGTTTATTTCAACCTTACTTTTTGGAGAAAAAAAAGGTTGTATCGATCAGAAGAAATAACTAGAATGATTTTATACTATAAACACTACAAGCAATTCATTACTTTTGTAATTAGATGTTTGCCATTTTTGATATCCTTTTGTTCTATGATTTATTAATTTGATTTGCGACGTGTGTGATTTGGAATTTGTTAACGTAGCATTAACAATTATAACAGTCATCTCGTTACGATGTATGCAGTGCGGCAGTTAATAGCGATGTTTAGCACTGGGGCATCACGCCGCAGACATGTAGCATGATGTCCCACCCAGTCACATTATCCTGACACCAGGTTGACCAGTCCTAACAATAACATCTTAATGCTGAGCGCCAAGCGAGGCACCTATTGTATCATTTTTTGAAGTCTTTGTTTGTCGGGGATCGAATTCACGACTTTCCGCATACTAGGCGGACACTTTAATCACTAGGCCACCGGAGCGGTCTATTAATTTGATGTCTGTTGCACGTTTCTTGGAGAAGGAGAAAACTAAACAAAGAAACACAAATCCTTTGGTAGAAAACCCTTCCTATTTAGACAGACTAGAAACTGATAAAAATAAGTAAAATGGCTCCTTGTTAACAAATTCCTAACGTGAGTGTTCGTGTGTTTGTACAATGAGATCACATTATTTCCAGCTCCCACTATCGTGAGTGATATATATTTATGTGTGTGTATTGGGGTGGGTAAAATATATGTAGTTCAACGGTCATCAATCGCACACATGTACAGTATATGTTCTCATTAACATGTATGCTCGTAATTAGAGATATTTGGAGTATTCCAATACGCGTTATACTTATTAGTCAACTCGGCGAGGGAGATTACAATGATCTGCGTGCAAAGTGTCTTAGGGATGGAAGTTGTAATAATTATTGTGTTCGTCCTTGCGTCCATCCCGCACTCTTGTGAATGCAAATATTCCTTCGGAGTTTGATGGATTGCCATGAAGCGTAGTAAATAGCCATGAGCATTTTCAGAAGATAAGCATGCTGACGAATAATTACATTTTATCATATTTTCAGAATCGGACAATGCGCATATCTTTAATTATATTGTCTTTCACTTTTTAATTTTGTTGTTGTTGTAATGGCCAGTAGTTCTTGCTGACCGGCTTTATCTCCAATTCCCACATACATAATTACGACCTCTACTACATCCTTTAGTATTTGGACCTTTTAGCCGCCTCTTTCATGTGTATCGACTGTCCATCTATCATGCTATTTTGTAATGGACCAATATGAAATTTCATACATATTACAGTCATCATCTAATGATGATAACTTGAACAATGAATTTTCTTTCGTTTGTTCTACTCCGATTTTGCACAATTATTGGTCTTATATCTGCTGTTACAACATATGCCGTAATTGTGTGAATGCAACTACTCTCGTAATTTTAGTTGAATGCTTTGAACGTTTGAGAATATTATGGTCATCATCATCAGATATACAGGTTGATCGGTCATTGGGCTATTTTCGAAAGAGTTCATTACTCATTTGGCTATAGATTTTTTTCTCAAATAGTGGACATAGGATTGGAATCTATGACCCTGATTAGAAATATGTTTGCTATGTAATTTCTACATTTGTTTCTTAGTACTGGACTTCCCACTGTGTCCAAATCCAAATAACTCTTTTCTTAATCTAAAGAACCTTCAAAGATGAACTCTCGGAGACATTTTTGTCAGTGGTTATTTGACATTTGGTTTATTTTAGAGGCTTCGCTGTAAACAATGCAGCGTGCAGTGGGCCATGGATTTCACATCCGGATCAGCATCAGTGCCTCATTACTCAATATGCACTATCGCCAAAAAAAAGCACATCATAATGTTCATAATCTAAAGAATAACAATTGCATTTAAATCAATACCAAGAATGCCTAAGTGTAACTCTTGCATCAATCCCAATTTGAGAGAAGCAAAAATGCTTACAAATTAAGGTGGGACTACATTTATGGGTATTGATCCGGATGTTTAAACTGTGACATGAATCCTTTTAATATCAGAAAGGTTTATTTCGGTCAGTATATTGACTGAGGAATATATATTGCACATTGATTGCAACCCTCTTCCGGAATAAGTAAATTTTCTACTATCTGAGACAGAGAATGTTGATGAAACCCACAAGTAATTTTATCTCGACAATCCTGCTGTTAATAAAATAACTACATTTATTAACATTGAGAATCTTTGTCTCCAGGCAACATAGATACTAAGTAATAGAGAAAATAGTGATTGATACAAGTCACATTTGTAGCCTTCCCTCCAGGATTGGTTTCATTTAAGTAGTCTATGAAATTCTTTCTCGTTGACATAATGAAAACTTTTTTCCGCTTGCATTTCTAAGACTTTCTGCACATCTCTCTCTCTCTCTCTCTCTCTCTCTCTCTCTCTCTCTCTCTCTCTCTCTCTCTCTCTCTCTCTCTCTCTCTCTCTGGCATATATGTTCGCGCGTAAGCGAAAAAAGTTGCATTGACCTAATTTTTTTGAATGCCACACATTACTTTGTTTTAAAAAAATGCCGTTTTTCGGATGCAGACTTAGAGCAAATTAGAGTGACTGTAATATAATTAGGCATGGCGCGCGGAACATGGCGACAGAGCAATTATTTAAATAACGTCTTGATGGTTGTAAGGAGGGGGGGGGGGTATTGGTGCGAGTGTCCTGGAGCAAAAAGACCAAATACAATTTTACCTGCGTTTAGAGAATATTTATTAATTTATACTAAAAATGACATCTTTATAATTAAATATAAGACGGATATAACTAATGCAAGCGATGCTAAGAACTTAATAATTAATCTTGTAAAACCTTATTTCTTCTGAATTTCAAAGTTTGACGGAAGTAACTAAGATTCCTATCTAGCACTTCGCATAAATTTGAAATTAAATAAGCACAAAACACGAATAGGCCTAAGGCACTTTCTAGAAAGGATCTACTTTATCGTCATATATTGTACCTAACTACATACATTGTTACGTATGTGCATGAAATATTCATTACAAAAACAGAAATTGGAAGAAAAATGACGTATATTTATATCGTCGAGTGCATCTAATTGTCTAACTTGAATATTATTAACTAAATTAATTCTTAACACAATATAACAAAAATTACTTCTGTAATATGTACGAATAATTATATTTATATAAAGTTATTTAGGTTCATACGTCAACTTGTACTGCATAGAACAATGTAATGACATCGGTGTCATAATATATCAATGGGAATAGCGTAATATCAAATGCCAGTTCTCTCATGTACGCATACAACATCTCTTCTGTGTGTCAATATTTATCCATAATGTCTGGCCATTAGTAATCATGTACCTATTGTTAGAAACATATTAGCACAATAAGTAGACATAAAGAATATCTTATCAATCCGTTTTCTTAAGCTTCTGTTTTAACAATTTAATTATTGGCATTGCATCGATGTATGTTATATTCCAGTTGATATTCACTAGCTGACTTTTAGAAATAAAAAGTTATTCAATGTATTCTGATAAACATCAAATGTAAGAAAACAGACTGATGCACGTTATCTAAAATATTTATTTAATATTCCATTAAATATAAATTTAAAATCATTCTATATAGGTACATAATGATCCTGAAATCTCTATCAAAATCTTGCTTTTTTTCCCCTTGATTTTAATTCCTGATCTAAATTGAGTGAAAACGGTACAGTCATATAAATTAGGTCATAGCATCATGTTTACAGCAAAGCCAAAGTTGAATGAATTTTTATTTTGCTATCAAACATGTCATATGCATGTTTTGAATACCGAGGATCAAGTACCTGTCTTTAAAAAAGGAAGTCAATGACTGTCAGGCAATATGAAATGTGTTCTCATTTACGATGACTATAGTATCATAATTTATAACTGACAAGTTTAATCTTTGCGTGAAAAAAAGATACTTAAACGTACTTCCTTAGCAACAACTTCAACAACAACCTTTAACACTACACATGACGGCTCCAACTATTAAACCAGTCTTTAGTACATATTGTATACATAACACATGTAACAGCACTTTGAAGAAAGAAGATTTCACGTACGCGTCAATTAATGCTGACTACAGTAACGTGTTTTCTGTAGTTCTGCTATTGAATCTGACTTTAAATCAGCATCCTATTACCAAATTTGGAATTTTAGTCGAATGTTAAGCAGAACTACATACTTTGTTAATATACTACTACATTTCATTTCCGTTTTCTGTTTGCATGAAAGCATTTTGCTTTTTTTAAAAAAAAATGTAATTAACCTCGACGAGTTTTGTCTTCTCATACACTTCATAAAGTGTAACATTTTATACACTTTTCCTATACAATACTTATTTCTAGTAATGATATATATTTTATGCTCTGTTAACTGCTTTTCTTTGAAAGGTGTGTCATTTCGTTTTCTAAAATATATTCAGAACAAAGTATCAAAATACTTGCCAGATATAGAATTATTTTTTTTAAGCAGGAAACTTGCTCGGTCAAGTATTTTCGTTCATGTCTACGGTAGTCTATGCGCTCGTATTCGTGCGCTGATATGTAGACCATTTATCTTTACCTTTCTAGGTGTGCAAATATCGACGGTTCTTTTAAGTACAGTGAACGTATGCCTTAGTCCAAGGTATTTTGAATGACTTCAAAGCCGTGGATGACAAAACAGTTGGTTTAATCTTTATTTATATAACTATTACTACTATGTACGTTTTCATTCAAAAAGGTCATATACGGTAGTATAGAAAGCGAAACAACATTTATCAACATAATGTATGCGTAAAGATCCTCCAGATATCTATCTTCTTCGTCACACTGGCTGAAATGAAATCTCTCTAGGGCCTAGGCTTTGCCAGACTGGGAGAAGAAGCTAAATTTATCACATAATCCTGTATTACACATGCTATCACGTACCACTTGTCGCGACGAATGTAATTCATCACTGGAAAAAAAAATCATAGTAGCAATGCCATATTAGGAAGCTGTCGGAAGTTTCCGACTCAACCTTGATCGCTCGGGAATGTTCGGAATGTCAACCGAATTACGCATTCTTTTGCAAACCCCACCCTGAGTTTTTGTAAAGTGACAGGTATATAAAGCAGTCAGGCGAGAGGAGATTTCATACCTGCTCTGAATCTGATTGATCAAGATCGAAAAACTAATAGTAGAACTTGTTTCATAAAGGTAATACGGAAGAAAAAGTCAAAGAATTTTTATTTTTGCCGAGAGAAAGGAAAACCTCATTTGAGATAATACATCTTCACAGACAGAATCTAAAGATGAACTTCCTTCTGTCCCTTTTCGCTGTACTTGTAAGTATTGATGATTCTAAAAACATATATTTGTTCCATATATTTACTCACAAAATATCACAATAAGCTGAAATGACATGAAAGGTAACAGTGCCAGATACCTAATACAGAATATCATTGATTTGTGTACAAAACACAATATTTAACCTTGCAAAGACAACTAAATGAATGATTCTTTATTATTCATGAGAAATCAAATTGTACAGTATCTTTGTGGGATTGATACAATAAATAACAAAATATAATGACATCTCAGGATTTTATTCAGAAAAATGCTATAATTGTAATATAACAACGAAATCTATACAGTCCTAGAATTAGATTATAACAATTTTAACGGGCTGGTCTAGGTTGATATAGATTTTGCTATATATTTATTTTCCCTTATAAATCACAGATTAACATTACAAATATATATATATATATATATATATATATATATATATATATATATATATATATATATATATATATATATATATATATATATATATATATATATATATTTGTTTCAAAACGAAAAGAAAAGTAAAAAGTACGTTCTGTTTTTGACATTTTCTTATGAACACCGCCAATTGCTAAAAACTTCTTAAAATCTGGCTGACTTTTTACAGATAGAACTAAATGTATGATACCGAACTATTTTTAACAAGCCACGTTTGTGTGGGAGCTAACTCGTCAAGTTTAACGATATACATTCTTGACCTGTAACCTTCTACACATAAATATATAGCCTTCGGTGTCTGCCTCAGTACGGGCGAATGTTAATATAGTCTAAACGTTCTTGTGAGATCACATCTCCTGATAATGAGAGCAGCCAGACATTACGGCATGCGTTCAAAGTAATATCTACACACAATAAATATTTTTTTCTTTCAGATTTACAGCTGTCACGCCGCACCTAAATACATAAAGCCAAAAGAGTCAGCCGATGATGAGGGTAAATATTTTGTATTTCTATTTGTGTACATCTATGATCTGAGAGTTTATATTATTAATGGGACTGTACCAGCCAATTAATTTTTTAATGGAGTTTAAACGACATGGCTAATTGTAATAAAAATAAGACAAAAATCCAGTTAATTTTTTCTTATTTCTAACAAACGAATTTCATTTCTTATTCAATAACAGAAATGGAGAACTTTTTATATTTTCATATGATTCTGTCGAGCTCGAAACGATGTCCAAGATTTATACGTTTCGAACATTTGGAGCATAATATCATTGTTCAGTGAAAAGAAAATAGCGTTGTTTTATTTGTTGTTTTAGATAGGTCGTGTTAACCTTTAAAATTTGATCAAATTCTGATTTGAATGCTTGCCCTATGTGTTTTTATTTTCCTCTGTCTTTGTTTGGAAGAAAAAAATCGAACACTAATTATATGACCCAAAAGTATAATGGTAACAATTTCCTTATTGGAGTAAAACACCTTTCTTATACAAAAGCATGCGAGAGTAAGTACTATCTACCCAATTTTATAATTACTCTTTCAACTGACGGTGAATTCCGGTCTTGGCCAGCTTGCGGAAAGTAGTGCGATATTCCTGTAAATAACATTGCAGAAACGAGAAATATGCAGAATTTATCGACCTTACTTAAATATCAACCTCGAACATATATAACAAATGGAATCAGTGTTATCAACTCATCCATAATTCTCCAAACTTTTCAGTGTGTGGCGGAAAACCAGCAGAATTGTTCTTTCTCGTGGATGCATCATCAAGTATATGGTCAGTGTATTTCAAGAAACAGCTTCTTTTCGTTCGAGACGTGATAGACACATTTGAGGTTTCACCCAACAAGACAAGAGTAGGGCTTGCCACCTTCTCCAACCGGTATCATCATTTAATTTCTCTTGATACCTTTGATACCAAAGAGAATCTTCAGACCGCTGTTGACCAGGTCCGTCAGGAGGGAGGTGATACATACACCCATCTAGCCATCGAAGGTATGCGAACCAGAGGGTTCGACAAGAGGGTCGTCCGGCAGGGTGTCGTCCGAATAGCAGTAGTTATGACAGATGGACAGTCAATAAACATGAAAGAGACGGCTGAAGAAGCCAAAAAACTTAAGGCTGAAGGGGTCGTAATCCTGTCTGTGGGAATCGGAGATAAAGTCAATCAGCAAGAACTACGGTCTATTGCGAGCGCTGAAAAATACGTGTTCCAGGTTGCCAGCTTTGATCTTCTAGACACAATGAAAAAGACACTGTCATTCAAAGTTTGCGAAGGTAAGTACTTTCACAGAATCTGATATCGCATGTAAAACATATTATTACATCAATAATATTACAACTATGAAAACAGACCAAATCGCCTAGACGTGCTTTAGTGGACCAAGTTGTATTTTGTATACGTGGTAAATATTACGAAGGGTATCAAGCTACTAACATAAAGTGGTTCATTGAGTTTTGATAAAGTGGTTCATTGAGTTTTGATAATATTGGCACATACAAAAATGTTTCAGATGATCGATCTAACTGTATCGTGTAGTCTTATGACGCGAGCAAAATCGATTTACGACGAAATAATCTTTTTTTTAAAGTCATAAAACCACTACATCACGACTAATTTAAAAGTAAAAGCTATGTGTCAAGAGATAGAAATTTTTAACCAGTAACTTAACCAAGTATATATGGTTATGTAATATAATACTTCAGGTCGTCATAAATGATAATACATCGAAAGATAAAATGGCAATGTTTTCTATTTTTCAGCTGAATTGGGACCACAAATGGACCAGCCATTCTGTGGCGCTACTAATCCAGCCGACATAATGTTTCTGATGGACTCGGCTGCATTGGGATCAGAGAAAACAGTTATGATACACCGCTTTTTGAGCGACCTTACACCAGATTTCAACATGGATTCGGGCAATATTCGGGTTGGAGTGGAGTCCCGCAATTGCGCTGAAAACGATATCCGATTGGCGGATTATTCGGACAAGAGCGAGCTGGCAAAGGCACTCAGGAACAAAGAGTTCCCTAATCTCGGTCACATGATTAAAAAAATGAGAACTCATGGTTTCCAGGAAGAAAACGGTGGCAGAGACATAGCTAGACATACGGCAGTAATCTTTGTAGACAACAAACTAGGTGAAAATGCTAAAGAAATTTTTCTTGAAGCCCACAAAGCACATAAAGATGATATTGAATTATTTGTTATTGCTATCGGAGATAACGTAATAGACAAAGAACTCCAAATGATGTGTAGCCACCCAGCTGATACTCACATTATAAGAGTTAACTCATATGATGAACTACCAATGGTCAAGGAGGACTTCATGACCAAATTGTGTAATGGTAGGTACCATAATATTATTCGTAATGGTAGGTACCACAATATTATTCGTTATGGTAGGTACCACAATATTATTCGTAATGGTAGGTACCACAATATTATTCGCAATGGTAGGTACCACAATATTATTCGCAATGGTAGGTACCACAATATTATTCGCAATGGTAGGTACCACAATATTATTCGTAATGGTAGGTACCACAATATTATTCGTAATGGTAGGTACCACAATATTATTCGTATATTATCAAAATCAAATCTAAGCCCGATGTTCAGACATTATTTCGTATGTTCACAATTTCGATGGATTTAATTGGATATCTATCTATCTATCTATCTATCTATCTATCTATCTATATATATATATATATATATATATATATATATATATATATATATATATATATATATATATATATATATATATATATATATATATATCCTAACACACATACAACGAGATGTTTTCATTCGAGAAGTAAATACTTACATAAACAGTGAATATAATTAATGTGCAATGAAAGAGCTAGAACATCTTTACTTTTACTGTTTTTCTTGCAATCGAATATCACTGCTGATATAATTTTGTAAATGCAATACCTCGCATTTGTATTACGAACTATTTAGGAATAAACAATCTCACTGATATTTTTCATTTCAGGCTTGTGAGTTGAGAAGACTGCAGTTTGCGCCAGGTGAGGTTGTGATGGCATTGTGATGACATTAAATGTGAGGGTTGAAGTAACAAGGACAGTTACTACCACTGTCAGGTGGTCGCAACTCTGATACGAAGATGTGTCTTCACCATTGTGTGCAACCCTGTTAATGTGGATGGTCCACGTGCCAAGGACCGGCTGGATTCCTTTATTGCTTCCGGTATAATGATAAAAACTGTGATATAAGCATTGTGTTTTGTGCGACAATCTCCTATATACATCAAAACTGTTATATTTATATTGACATTATATTTATATTGACATTATATTTATATTGACAAATCGACAATAATTATGTTTATAAAGTTATTGAGTGTTATTGTTTGTAATATGTTTTCCGGACTCTAGTGTTCACGGTAATCTCGTCTTGATTACATGCTGCCATTTGCATTAGTTTTACAACTAATTTGCCAAATATAACCTTTGTATTAAACGTATTTACTCCATAAATCAGAAGAGAATTAATTTACATCAAGCATTCGTTTAATAATACCACTAAATGCAAGGACAGAAACAGGGTAACCAGGGTTTTCTCCCTTCTTTGTTTATCCATTCCAACATTATACACCGTTTTTGAAAAAAAAAAAAACATAAAATTTATTCAGATTTATGTTATTTCTTTATTTATTCATTAATTTTGGCCATTCCTTATCCTTACTTTACTTTTCCATGTTGTGTTATTTGATATTAGATTTTCATCAATAGCCTTGTCTTTTAAAAAGCAATGCCAAAATTGCCACATAACATTTAAAAAAGTTTAAAGAATATATGCACATATGATTGAATAAATCTACAGTTAAAAAGTGAATGAGAGAAAGAAGGAGGATACTGATACTTTGATGGTTTACCAGTAATACATTTCACAAGTGGACCAATTATTGGATTGGGTTTATTTATTTATCGGTTGACGGAACAATTTGGAGAGAGAGAGAGAGAGAGAGAGAGAGAGAGAGAGAGAGAGAGAGAGAGAGAGAGAGAGAGAGAGAGAGAGAGAGAGGTGGGTGGGTAAGCCAATATAAGATTTATAAATAATTTAGGATTTTTATATCATTGATATGTGAATCATATTTTATTACAGAATAATATTTATTAATATTTACTGTGTTCAGTGTTTGTAAAATTCAGTGTAATATATTTAAGTTATACATACAGTGTTTGCAATAAATTTTATTTCAAATATTTCACTTACAGAAGTGATACATTTATATTTTGTCTCATAGCTCAGTCGTTATGTTCTCTCTCTCTCTCTCTCTCTCTCTCTCTCTCTCTCTCTCTCTCTCTCTCTCTCTCTCTCTCTCTCTCACACACACACACACACACAGACACACACGCCCTCTAAACACAATGGTGAGCGTGCGCATAGTCCTATTCTGAGCTTACACGTATAATATTTAGTGAGTAACTGATTCAGAAGAATCGGAATTTTTAAACATTGAATACCAAATAAATAATTCATAAAGTATAATCCTTTATCACATTAGTTATGAAATGGATATTTAAATCAAAGTTTCTCCAATAATGATTTTTGTGTCATTATCGTTTGCATTTTTGTATACCACATCAATTACTGGCACACATTCCTTACACAACAGCCCGTAAGATAGTGGTGACATTTCATTATTGATAATCCGATTTATATAAGAATACAGACCGAGAAAATGAAGCAAAGACATTGTTATGACGACAGATCTTAGAAAATGAAATTTCATACATAGCAGCCGGCCTTATCGTAGACGATGCCTTGGGTTACGGTGTTAGTTAACATCGATAAATGTAACATAATACAAATGATATCGTAGCAGTTGATATTGTATATACTTATGGTTTTGAAGAAAGTTTTATATGGAAAGCATGCATAGAGGCGAATCAGAGAAAATGACACAAAAACAAAAATATTGGGTCTCCATCCATTTCATTAACCAATAGTTGTAAGAAAAACTTGTTGTCCCCGTTGTGCAATTTCGTGGCTAAATTTTTGTTTCTCATCAATTAACTCGGTCGATTTTTTAGTCACCTGATGACCAAATCATAGCTAGTTATGTCAAAAGATCTTGCAAATGTTGTTATTTACTAATCAAATCTACTAAAATTTTATTTTTGTATTGAGCTCTTTGATGTAGTCGAGTTGGTTATACCTTCAGTTCGTGTATTTACCGAGTCTATATGAATATCAGAGTATTTTCCAGCAGAGTACAGCAAAATACATTCTATTAATTCGTGTTCTTTTTTCTTCAGTATTGATTGATTTAACAGGCTTTGATGTTTACCAGCATTTCCATGTATTATATTTTCTCTCTTTGTTCTCTGCTGTAAATGCTCGTCTTTCTTGTCAGAGTTGATAAGATAAACAATAAACCCATGATCAATCAAGCCGTTAAAAGACTCGTAAATAAATATGTGCGCAAAATATTTTTTAGTCTTTATTACCAGAAACTCTAAGACCAATTAGATCATAACCTACATTTCCTGCAGTTTGTTTTAGTCGACATTTTCGTATGACGCCAGCTTTGCTCGCTTCGTAATTAGTAGATATCGGATGCTTTACAAACTCTTTATCACTAACTTCAATCTTTGCTTGTTCCATTAGACAATACTTTTGTTTTAAATATGACTAATGCTACCATCAGGAAAGTCATATTAAAGACAAAACTCAACATAATTTTCATTGTCCTTTCTCCATAAAATCATCAACGTTTGTTATCTCGAAATATCTCTTTAGCGCTCTGCAACGTCGTCCTCTACACGCTACAGATAATTGTCTTTTCCCCTTGACACCCACCCAAACATTTAGATATAGTATAAGTCCTGTACTTCCACGTCGAATACTCTGTAAATGAATAGCGCCGTAATTAAACGCTGCGACACTTTTTTCCACAAGGTGACAAAAAATTTTCTACAAAACGTATACGTAAATTCAAATCGGCGACATCACGTCGTGGTACAAGATTAATTATGGATCCAGCATCATTATATTTTATTCTCAATGATACAGCGGTTAAAGGAATATTGATGTCACTGTAACATGCAACAACCCACGATGGAACAATTATTGGCATATCATTATGACCGTTCCGGTGGCCTTGTGGTTAGACCGTCCGCCGTGTAAGCGGAAGGTCTTGGGTTCGATCCCCGGCCGAGTTATACATAAGACTTACAAACAATTGTACTAGCAGCTGCTTCGCTTGGAGCTCATCATTAAGAGGTTAGTATTAGGACTAGTCTGTCTGGAGTCAGGATAGTGTGACTGAGTGGAACATCATGCTTACATGTCTGCGGCATGATGTCCCAGTGCTATACATCTATATAAACTGTCACACTCCAGACATTGTATATATAAACTGTCACACTCCAGACATTGTAGCGATATGACTAAAAAATAGTTAAAGCGATGTTAAAATCTCTCTCTCTCTCTCTCTCTCTCTCTCTCTCTCTCTCTCTCTCTCTCTCTCTCTCATTAGGTAATGTGGACGGTAAGTCTTCTACATTTACGCATTTGAGATCATTTATGCTGGCATATTCGTCATTACATTTACTGTCGATGATCAACATTCTTTCCAATGACACTGTTAGAGACGCGACGGATTAGTTCTGTATTAGTCGTTGTACAATGGATCTTTTTGAACCATTTATCAAGGACATAAGCGGTATCAAATGGGGTTCGTGGAGAATAAAACACGAACAAGTTCGTAAATATTTTGAATCAATTGATGGTAAAGCACTTGATGTTTATAATCATAACGATAATTTACCGCATATTTCATCATCACTGTCAGTGTATATCAAACGACGAAACAAAACACGTTCTATCTGAATGGTCCTTCTGGTTCTGGTAAACAACGCGTGTAATAGAATTTATTTCAGAGATAATAATAATAATAATAATAATAATAATAATAATAATAATAATAATAATAATGAGGATTTTGTATAGCGCCTAATCTTTCGAAGCTCTAAGCGCTTTACACCATCAATAATGATATGACTACACTACAGAAAAACAAATGACAAAATTAATGAAATTGGAAAACATAAAAACATGCTGAAAACATATAAGATACAAAAACATGATTAGGTCGCTAAGTTTGTCCCTGAAGTCGAAATAGGTGAGTCTTAAGAGCACTCTTAAAAGGGACCACTGTGTCTTTGTGTCTAATTTCAATGGGCAATTCGTTCCACGTCGCCGGGCCCTTGTGTGCAAACGAACGTTGTCCATATGACTTTGTTTTCACATTGGGAACAATGAGTATGCGATTATCAGAAGAAGAGCGTAAGGATCTAGCTGGTGTATACACATGGGTGAGGCTGGATAGGTATGTTGGACTGAAGTCTGTCATTGAAATATAGCACAGAGAACAAATTTTGTGTTTGATTCTGTATCGAATTGATAGCCAATGTAGGGTACAGAGCAGTGGTGAGGTGTGCTCTGATCGAGGTACTCTAAAGATGATCTGTGCAGCTGTGTTTTGAACTTTTTGAAGTTTCTGGAGTAAATATTGTGATGAACCAGACAGAATTGAGTTACACTAGTACAGTCTTGAAAGTACTAATGAACACACAAGTGTTTTTGTGGCATCAAGTGAAAGACATTTACGAATGGAACTGATGCGTCTCAATTCAAGATATGCAGCCCTGCAGATGTTCATGACATGTTGGTGAAATGTGAGGGTTCTAGGTGCTTTGACCACAGGTGCTTTGACCACAGGTGCTTTGACCATAGGTGGTTTGTCCACAGCGGGGGTATGGCCACCGGGGTTTTGTCCATAGGTGGTTTATCCACATGTGGTTTTTATAATAATAATAATAAACTGTTATTTAGAGTTTAAAATTATGGTTCAATTAATGAAATTTTATGTGATAAGTTTCCTTTGAGTTGCCAATAAGTGAATGCTAATTAGTAATTAACATGTAATAAATAAAAGTCAATAACAGCTTGTTTTCGATCCACATAAAGGCTGGTGCCAAGCCTACTCGATCTATTATTAAACAGAAAATGAACACAAATTAGGCAACAAGTCCAACGCTTCACAAATTAAGGCTGTAGATCTACTAGAAAATTACACTCAGTCCTAAAAAAATACAAACCGCATATAAGTGATAAAATCAAATCAAAACATTAATGTCAGGCAAATATTATAGTTAATAGAATAACAGTTTTATGGTTAACTAAATGACAAATGTGCAATAGCACGCAAGTATAATCTCTTGATAACGTTAAGATATACATTACACAACTTATAATCCTTCAACTATACAAATTATAGTGAATTAAATGCCGCAACTTATAATAACTAAAGAAATGCTTTACGCAACTTTTAATCCCTCACTTTAATCACCAAATATACTTACATCTAATGCTCCAACAACTAATCATAGTCTTTTCATATTATGGTCAAACCACCTATGGTCAAACCCCCGCTGTGGACAAACCACCTATGGTCAAACCACCTATGGTCAAAACACCTGTGGTCAAACCTCCGCGTACCAGTGTGAGAGTACTGTCTAGAGTAACGCCTAGATTCCGTACTGACTGTGAGAATTTAATGTTGGTATTGCTGATATTTATTGTCTGAGGTAAAGGATGTGAATGAGAAAGTCTTTGTGTTGTGATCAGAATAGCCTATGATGGTGTTAACGCCAACTCATCAGCTTGCTAGAGAGATGTAACATCGTGGTGTCAGCACATGCACGTATCATATTTTCGTTAGATGGCATAGTGATGCATGGACACCAAAACGAATGGGTGAGAAATATATCCCAAATAATAATTTGTGACGAAATATGCACGTTGTTTAAGGATATCTAAATACATTTCTTGTTGTTGTTGCTGTTAATGTTGTTGTTGTAGGGTTTAACGCCATTTTCAGCACACAATAGACTATACGACGTTAGACAATAAATAAATATAAAGGACCCGATTGGCCGAGTGGTCTAAAGCGCTCTCCGTTACGGATCACTGCCATTTCACTTCTGTCTGCGTGGGTTCGAGTCTCAGATTCGGCCAATGTGGGTATGTGAGAAAGCTTGCCAGTAACTTCTCGTAGGTTGGTGGTTCTTTCCAGGGGTTATCCTGGGTTCTTCCTCCATCATGAATACTGGCCGCCATGTATAGCCTATCGTGTGCTGAAAAATAGCGTTAAACCCAACAACAACTTTCAACTGTTAGAAACCTTGTGCAGATAAAAGTGGAGGATGGAATTTCAAAATTACATTGCGTAGGATTAGATGTAATCAGAATAATATGTATGTGCTTTTATCGTAGTTCTGTTTAATAGGTAGAAAAAAAACACCGGAAGACCTTTCATGTGAACTAACTACTAATAATAGATTGACTTTTCATGTTTGGACGAGGAATTATATCATTTTGTAGAAACCGTTCTCTGAGTTAAAGACTTTCATTTAATTCGTATACTTTTAGGAAACCGGATGTATTATACCGCTAGATGGCCGCGCTGAACATTCAGAGAAAAGTAATATTTGTTAACCGGTGTCTAGAGAGGACAGACATGAATAAATAGTCAATATATTATACAAGCACTGAAGCGATAAAAATGAAAGAAAAAATAAAAGTAAATGTGGTGTGTAATAATAATAATAATAATGAAGACTTTGTATAGCGCCAAATCTTTCGAAGCTCTAAGCGCTTTACACCATCAATAATGATATGACTACACTACAGAACAACAAATAACAAAAACAATGAAATTGGAAAACATAAAAACATGCTGAAAACATATAAGATACAAAACATGATTAGGTCACTAAGTTTGTCCTTGCATTCGAAACAGGTGACTCTTAAGAGCACTCTTAAAAGGGACCACTGTCTTTGTGTCTAATTTTAATGGGCAATTCGTTCCACGTCGCTGGGCCCTGGTGCGCAAACGAATGTTGTCCATATGACTTTGTTTTCACCTTGGGAACAATGAGTATACGATTATCAGAAGAAGAGCGTAAGGATCTAGCTGGTGTATACACATGGGTCAGGCTGGATAAGTATGTTGGACTGGAGTCTGTCATTGAAACATAGCATAGAGAACAAATTCTGTGTTTGATTCTGTATCGAATTGATAGCCAATGTAGGGTATAGAGCAGTGGTGAGGTGTACTCTGATCGATGTACTCTAAAGATGATCCGTGTAGCAGTGTTTTGAACTTTTTGAAGTTTCTGGAGTAAATATTGTGTGTAGTGTGTAGCTTTTGTTATACCCCAGTTATAGTCAATGCATACTAACAATAGTTTATTAGCAAAGCATCTGACCATATCTTAGTCACTAATGTTTAAAGTTGATTATAATACAATATCGTGGTATAATTAGTAATGCTTCGATAGTAAGTTATATTGTCTCTGTACGTACCAATGCCATCAATGACTGATTGACTTATTCCATTTACTCATCGTATTAATATAAAATGAAATGTTTATATTTTATAAATTAATTGTCTGATTGCATGCTTGCATAACATTTTGTATGTTTAGGGCTACATAAACTTACATGATTAGTTTTTTTTTTGAGAGAGAATGCGATAGGGGACTAAAATTGGACAACTCGAACTTTGTTAGCGGACACGAAAGAAAGGAAAAAGTCCATACCGTTTCCAGAATCAGACTTCATATATTTTGTACTGGCACTAGCCTTTCCTTCTTCAGTTTGCAAACGTGCCATTATTGATATACTGTGCCAATCGATAACCTGGTAGAATAGACCGAATGCGTATGTTGTAAGAAACCACTAAGGGCGGCAACTTGTTTTTCCTGGTTTGCATTCCGTGTCAATGGAGTGAATGATCCTGCTAGATGGGTAGATATGAAACCGGATCGTTGACACTCCTGTGACACTAACTCAGACTCATATTCAGTCCAGACGAATGGTTTCAGGTCTGCTCAGTCAGATTGTTCCTCCAAGCTACATGGGCTACTCCAATGACAGATGCAGTTTACATATATTTGCACACTTATAAAGGTCACAGTTGAGACTAGAAAGACTATTGCATTGTTTAACCGTGCTCTGAACATGGCTTAAGAGGAAAGGTAACAACGGTCAATAAAGTCTGGACTCTACTTTGCTCAAGCATATCCCCCTTTGTATCTCTGACATAAAAACTCAATGAGTCAACACGAGTGATGAAGAAACAACAAATTAATCATCATCAGTGGAATATCTGGTATCAAATTATCGAGAACAATTCATTCAATGACTCAAAATAGGATACTGTTAAGAACTGGCATATACAAAATCTAGTCTTACTTATTCAAACATTGTTTCAGGGTCTGGCTTGGGTTATCTGAAAACAGCTCAGACCAAAGCTGCAAAGTTTATTTTGATAATCAGTTTGATTTAGAGGGATTTGTTTGATGCCAACAAAGGTAACTCCACAAAAGGGCTTTGCAAATCAAGGACTTTAGACGACTGCCGAGTCTGAATTGATTGAAAATCTCCGACTTTAAAACGTCTAATAAGTAAATCGAATCAACATCCATTGAAACGACGAGCAGATTCTCACTAGCAGCCACATCTTGACATCTTGACGCTTGACATCTTGACATCTTGACAGTGCCTCTTTGCCTGCATCGATGAAACCCAGTATTTAAGCATCCTATAAAAGAACCTGCTAGATTTCCCAGCCACAAGAATATAGGAACAAATCTCTGACACCAATGGTAAAGCCTAAAACAATTAAATAATTTTTATTTTGTAACTAGAATTCCGAAGGAATCCAACGATTATGTAAAATTCTTAAATATACTGCGTAGGCTAGAAAATATTAAAAAACTAGATAGCCCTCTAATACCAAACTAAGAAAACATCCCAATCAATCAATACACTTACCTTCATTCTGCCATAGTATCTGACTTTCTTGGATCTCTCTTTTTATCTTACTTCGTTGGGTATTTTTGTGATATCATCCGAGTAGAAATGACTGGCGAAAGAGGCACAGATGGGTCTAAATAGTATGACATGTTCCAAACTTTATAGACATAAACGGGAATATAACACGGGAACATTGAACAGTCACAACGAATGATAAGATTGTTAGAAACCTGAACGAGGGTTATAATGTTACACGGTTAGACGTGGTTGATATCATTATTTCTACAGCCGTTGGGGGTACAGACCTAAACACGCATTAAATGTCAAGAAGGGTCATTGACATAAGCCAGAAGTTATCATTAGGTTTCTTAATAACTTAATGTTGTACAGTGAGACAAAAGGCGTTGGTCTGCACACCAACAGAATGACATTACACTTTATATGTTCAACATAAGGAGGTTGTATGCTTTCAAACATGCTGGTTCTGTTTTGGGGGCAATTTAATTTGTTAGAGTTTATCTGCCCCCTAAAGAAAATCATGTAGTCTGTTTTTTGACAACTATATGGACCATAAGAAGATATCGAAGTTGTGTATTCAAACAGTGTGTCGGAGAGAGAGAGAGAGAGAGAGAGAGAGAGAGAGAGAGAGAGAGAGAGAGAGAGAGAGAGAGAGAGAGAGTTACCCCTTTAATAAGTTTCGATTGCAAGGGTAATTTTATGTTAGAAATGTTAACATTTCTTTTTAATTTGCTTGATCAGTTTCTGAAACAGATCAGTGATACATTTTGAAGTATTCTGGAATAAAGTCTGATCATGATCACGTGATTTATGTTTTACCAAAATCGCTATTTTGATCAGCCAGTCAGATGAAATATTATATATTCTCGTCTGGTAGAATGATCAATATGGTCAAGATCATCAAAGTGTGCCCAACCGTTCCGATTAATGAATGCTAAATTTCTAGTGGCTAAATCAAATGTTACCATCCCAGTCTGCATTACCAGATTTAAAGAAGATAGCCGCTATCGCTTAAGCGGCTAGACGTAGTTCTTCCGTTGTTGTGCTGTTTTTCATGATATATGTGCTTGTTGTCTATCTTCGTCTACATTATTGTCTTTCATCATGCATTAGCTGTTCAGTTCTTATGTGTTTCTGCATCTCGTTGTTTTGGAAACGAGAACAATTAGAATTTTTATCAACTGTTCTGTTCCACTGTTAAGACGTCCTTTGTTTTGTTTTTAACAAAAAGCCATCACGTGATCGCCAGTCAACCCGTCTGTGCTATGACTGACCCTCATTAATTGTTTTAAATGACCCGTCCTTGGCTCTTTATACTACATTGTGCTCAAGACTAAACGAACTGTGACTACATTCATCATTACTTAAATGTAAACAGAAGCGAAAAAAGAAACGTTGTTTCAAAGCTGGCCAGTGTAGAACAGGAAGAAGAATTCCAGTTATCTACCTTTCGCCCTTTCCAGCTAAACAATTAATAAAGTCGGCGGTTAATTTTGATAACTTGGTGCAAATCCATCTTAAATCGTCAACCTTATGTCAACTGTCCCAGAGATTCCACTGTGTATTGCGTTATTCAACATACAGTCAGTAGGACCACCGGAAAAGCACACATACATAGTTAATTTTATCAATGGTCAGAATATCGATATATTGTTCCTGACAGAAACATGGCTAAAAACATCATACAATGAGCCCAAGTGCGCAGATTTAACACCCACCGCTTATTCCATCATATCGTTCCCCCGCCACTCTCGCAGAGGTGAAATTGCTGTCATTCCAAAGAATTCCATGCTAAAATGTCTTAAATACAACATAGCCTTCAATTTCTACCACACATCGTTTGAACAAGTCCAAAAAACACTGTTACGTGCTTAGGCTCGAATAAGCAGCCAACACAGAAAAAGTGAAAACTAACAAGCTTGTAAAACTTTAACAATGATTTTATTAAATACAATTATTTTCATAAAATAAATAAACTTACGGTTTTAGAGAATCAAATCTAACATTAATCCAATATAGAATTCACAAAAATAATCCACTAAAAGAATTGCAAGAGTCCTGATAAATAAATGTTCTAATAGTTCCAGGTTCGAATCTTGACGATGTAATCCAAAATGGCTGAAGATGTCACGTTATGCAGTTCTTGTTTTTAAAACAATCCAAATCAAAATCATGAACACATGTCCTTTTCCAGATAAATAGAATAATTCCTCTTGCTACAACGAAATGACACAATTTCCAGTGCAAGACAATTAAAATTATAACTCAAACAGAAAACACAACTATTAACTTTAAAAGCCCAGATTCTACTGAATTGTTATATCCCACACAATAATTTAAATACCTGTTTTTTTACGTAAACAAGTGATCACGTGATTTTATGGAGTTCATAGAAGGTCATAGAAAGAGGCTACCTTCACTAAATCACGTACTCCCCCCATGAGAATCATCAGAAATTGAACCATAACTTTGAAATCAGGCAACTGTTTTAGAAGCTTGTTGACACTGTCTGAAGCAGGGTCAGAAATTAGGTCAACAAGCCACGGTCAAAAACATGTTGACAGATAAAGTATGGTCATAGAGATTTTTCTAGAATAATCTCCTAATTAATGAATTTTAAAACCCAAAATGACAAATTTGGATCTGACAATTAAAAATAAATAATTTAAATCAAATATACGTAACAACACTCACACTGGAACCAAGGCCAGTCCATTTCCTCTTAGTAGAAAAAAACAAGCTGACTAAATCTCTCTTGTTGGAGAAGTTTCCGAATCTTCTAGAGTATGGAAATTCGATAGTTAGCAATATAATTATTCTTGGACATTCAACTTTCACTTTAACTGTCCTGGAAACCCATGCACGTTAAAACTCCTACATTTCATTCATGTTTTCAATCTTAAAACATCAGTTAACCAACCCACCCATAAACTTGGTCACATTTTAGATTGGATTCTGCATAGACCTGATGCGAAGATTCTGCGATCGATCCTTGTATCCCATGAACTTGCATTAGATTTCCTTTGCAGTATATGCCATCGCAACGTATCAGGCCCTAACCTTTATTTGCTACCGAGAGAAACCGCCGTATCATAAATAGAACCAAGCTAATGCATGGCATCAAAGAAAAATTTACAACTTTCTTACATCCTACAACAGAAAAACTCGATAACTGCCTGCGTTGATTGCTTAAAAAACATGACCCAGCCACCAAGTGCAAAGTATCAATTAAAAACAAAGTGTTCTCCGTGGTATAGCAGTGTTTGGGACCAGCTTCGCACTGCTAAAGGACACCGCTCTAAAGCAGAGAGGCTTTGGCTTTCCACCAGACTCACCATTCATAAACAAATCTATGAAGCCGCATAGAAGAACGTCAAAAATATAGTCCATGTAGCCAAATAATCTCACTACAGTACTAAGACAGAGAGTTCCAGCTGCAAAAAGTTCTTCGAGATAACTAATAAACTAATGTAAAGGAACAAGTGTACACTACTTCCAACTACCTTCTCTGCAGTAGACCATCTGGACCTATTTGCAAATTTCTTCCGTGACAAAGTACAAACCATTAGAGATACGATTGGCCACACAATTTCAATTGATTCGTCGTCACCATACAGTTACGATACAGAATTTCAGCGACAACCATTAGGAGCATTTGAAACTGTCTCTATGGATTTAGTAAGGACAATAGTGATTAAGAGTGCAACAAATTCATGTGAAATTGATCCAAGTCCAACATTACTTCTGCTTGAGTGCTTAGACCCAATATTGCCTTCACTAACTGATGTTATTAATATCTCTCTCTCTCTCATCCGGGGAATCCCAACATGTCATGAACATATGCAAGGCTGCATATCTTGAGCTGAGACGCATCAACTCCATTCGCAAATATCTTTCAGTTAATATCACTAAAACACTTGTGTGTTCATTAGTACTTTCAAGACTGGACTATTGTAACTCAATTCTGTCTGGTTCGTCTTAATATCTACTCTAGAAACTTCAAAGAGTTCAAAATACATCTGCTCAGATAAACGTTAGAGTAACTCGATCAGAGCCCACCTCTCTACTGCTCTGTACCCTACACTGAATATCCATTCGATCCAGAATCAAACACAAAATTTGTTCTCTGTGCTACGTTTCATTAGCGGACTCCAATACAACTACCTTTCTGGCCTCATCCATGTGTTCACACCAGCAATATACGTACGCCCCTCTTCTGAAAATCGTATACTCATTATTTCTGCTATGAAAACGAATTCATATAAATAACGTTATTTTGTATACCAGAGCCGAGCCCAGCAACGTGGAACGAATTACGGATTGAAATTAGACACAAATACACAGAGATCCCTTCTGCTGTAACTACAATCATGGCATCTCCTTTGATCACACTACACGTCAGAACAAGGGTACTAGAGAGTTTACTGGGTTTACCAAAACATGAACTGTCAAGATTTAGTTTGTTGAAACTTCCAGTAGTATCTAATGTCAAGTTTGATGCGATGATCTGACAATCAGTATATCTTAATTCCATTATAATAAAGTATTTGCTTCAGTTCTTCGCTGTAAAACAAACCTTTCACCACGTTTCACACCCTCGTCATTGGCAATGTTCAAATGAAGCTTCATCCCAAAAGTAAAAACAAAATTAACAAGATGGAGACCTTCTCTCTACTTATACGTGTAAATGGCAATATGATTTGTTATACTTACAATCATCAAAGTTAATATGTCCACGTTTAATAGAAAAACCATGTGACGTCTCCTTTGAAATCTGCATGAACTCACAGCATTACAAGTGACACTAGAACAAATTATATCCGATGTATGTCGTTTTCAAACATTGCAAGAACTTACAACGTTACATATGTCACTAGAAAACTGTCTGTATAATCTGTACTTTTTCACAACTTTTACCTATGTCTGTGAATGACAAAATATTAGCTTGTTTCTTGTGTTGCTCGTGACATTGAAGACGTTTGCGTAGTTAGGCCAATTACTTTAAACACCGCAGGTTCACTTCAACCACTGCTTACTTTAGTGTTTACTGTAGCTTGGTCAAACAGTGCGAAAAATGGCTTTTTTTAGTAACCAATGGTGCGTGATCATCCAGTGCGACACGGTATGTTTGAGGAGACCTAACATCAACCACTGCTCGCTTTACTAGGCAATATAGGTAGGTCAAACAGTGCTAAACGTCCATTTAGTAAGTAATGCATCTAGTCCAATCAATACTAAATGGTCTTTTTGAGAGAAACATTGCTTCAAAAATGCTCGTTGTAGTAGGTAAATGTGTTGAAATTAATTTTTATCTTTATTATTGTGAAAGAATGTTCCAATGATGATGGAAACCGGGAGGTTTTTGCTACTTTGTTTGCACAAAGCTCGCGGTAGAAGATCAACATGGCCTACTAGTCAGAAAAAGGTGCCAAAGAAAAGTGGCTTTGCTGAATATTAAGGCTATCCATTTCCTTTCTCCTAGAAATATAGTGTGCATCGATAGCAAAATGACACACTACTAAATGATTGGAACTCTAGTCTAATTTTACAACGTTGTCCACCTCGTAAATATGTTCATGTTTATCATATCAAAATGGAAGGGTCTTAAGCGTCCACCTTCACAGTTGCTGTTTCAAGGAGCTGGGGTACTCACAAACTGTTGATAATGGAAATAAAATGGTACTCTCTCTCTCTCTCTTTCTCTCTCTCTCTCTCTCTCTCTCTCTCTCTCTCTCTCTCTCTCTCTCTCTCTCTCTCTCTCTCTCTCTCTCTCTCTTTAAACGCAACCACTTGTAACAATGTCCCAATTTCCTTTGAACACTCAATTTTCCGATATTAGGTTCATGTTTAAATCGATAAAATTTCGAGCCTTTGAAGTTATGTACTTTTGAACCAAATTTCTTCCATATTAACATTCAGTCCTTTATACAATATAAATCCATTTGTTTTAATTTCATTACCGTTACTACATAGCCGTTGTACTGCCCACTATACTTACTCAAACTTCTGGATAGGTCCGAGATGGAAATCGGAAACGCAAGCAGTATTTCAATATGTTCAGTCCCGCTGTGAATCCAATTAGAAAGCTGATGGTTTGGACAATGTAGCGAATTCGATACTCATTTAAAACCATGCTTGAAATTGTTTCTAAGAGATGAAAAACAAACAACTTCGGCAATTTCTAAATATGTCATTAACTCATTGGTCCATGCTTCTCGCAATGATGTTGTCAGAAAACTAAGGTAAGTCCTTAGAGGTTTCAGTGTAAATCTAAAAACTAATAAATACCGCAAATACCGCGTTATGATTCTGAGTACTTTTAGAAAGGTCCAGATTTAACATAAAGATGTTTAGGTTAAACTTTCAGTCGCTTAAATTAGGATTGTATATGGTACAGAATATCAATGGTATCAATGAAAAGAACAGTAATAAACACTGAAAGAGAATTTCTTAAGACTATCACTACATGGACAGAAATTGAAAATAATTATTATATGAAATCTACCACTAAATTCATGACCGGGTACGGCGTTAGCAAGGGCGGGTCCCGATATTGGATCATTTTGGTCGGCTCTTTTGAATTTACGGCACGGCATTTGGAAAAAAAAGTTTTAAATAAGTCTTATATGATTTTGAACTTAAAACTGTCTTCCATCGCTAAAAACTACGTTCTTTAAAAATTAATAACTCGTGGGGCCCCTGTGTGCGAGGGGATCGATTTTACTAAATCGGTCCAATCGGCTTAATGTAGGCCCTGTGCAAAATCTGAAGGTAAAGGTTTCTTTTATATCTTAAATCTGTCAACGCTGAAGATTACAACCAACCTTTCGCTATCAGGAAATTGCAAAACTATCTTGATAGTTAATATGGATCTTCAACTTGACCTGATTATTTAAACTATCAACTTCTGAATCACATAACTGATACAGTTGTCAATATCCTACTAAATATTTTCAATGAAATTCGGGTAACTATCGTCTTTCCCCATCGTCATAACAATCACAGTAATATCAGTCCCTAAACTTGGAAAATACCATACCGACCCAACCAACTATAATCCTTAACAAATTAACACATTGCATTTGCAAAATCCTGGATCGAATGTTACACGATGGACATCTCTAAAATCTGGATTACAACAAAAAATATCAGACTTTCGATGTGGAACCAGGCACCAAACAAGGTCAAATAGCCAGACTTTTAGTATGGTTTCATCAAGTCAGACAAATGGACGGTCAAGTCAGACGTGTTGTGTGGACCTAGACGCCATAGAAGGACAATGTACCATATAGTCAGACTTTAAATGTTGATTTCGACACCAGACAAGAACAAATAGCCAGACTTTCAGTATGGACTCATCACCAAGAGAAGGACAATGGATCATCAAGTCAGACATTTTGTGTGGACCTAGACGCCATAGGAGGACAATGGATCATCAAGTCAGACGTTTAATGTTGATTCAGAAGCAATATGACACTGGACCATCTAATCAGACTTTGTGAATTTAGACGCCATATGAAAATAATGTACCATCAAGTCAGACGTTTTGTGTGGATCTAGACTCAAAAGGAGGACAATGAATCATCTAATCAGACTTTCAATGTTGATTCAGATACAATATAAGGACAATGCACCATGAAGTCAGACGTTTTGTGTGGATTATGACGCCATAGGAAGATATTGTACCATCAAGTCAGACTTTCAATGTTGATTCAGATGTTATAGGAGGACATTGTACCATCTAGTCAGACCTTCAATGTTAATTCAGATGCCATATGAGGACAATGTACCATCTAGTCGTATTTTGAGTGTGGATTAAGACGCCATAGGAGGACATTGTACCATCTAGTCAGATCTTCAATGTTAATTCAGATGCCATATGAGGACAATGTACCATCTAGTCGTATTTTGAGTGTGGATTAAGACGCCATAGGAGGATATTGTACCATCTAGTCAAACTTTTAATGTTTATTCAGACGCCATAGGAGGACAATGTTCCATCTAGTCAGATTTTCAGTGTGAATTAAGACGCCATAGGAAGACATTGTACCATCTAGTTAGACTTTCAATGTTAATTCAGACGCAATAGAAGGAAAATTGACAATCTAGTCAAACTTTAAAATTTGTCAGAGATAAAACATATGTGAGAAATCTTTTTATTTTCCAGTAGCTTAAAAACGGCATAATGAATGACCTATTCATCGTATATCTAAGAGCTGCGTACCTAACTTCATATCGATAAAAAAAAATATATTTGCATTAAGATTTAAAGTACCGAAAGCTCGTTATACGTCTACGATCTGCTGTATGTCTAAATGAATGCATACTCGTCAAATACCGAAAATGCTGAAACGGATGATTTCTCCTTTTTGAAAGTTAAAACAAATTTTTTGTTCTCCATCAATTGACAGTGGAATACATTTAATTCTAGTATCTCGACTTCCACCCAGTGATAATACGTTTTCCATGTCAACTTAGTGTAAACGCTATTGAAAATAATAAATTATATGATAATAGTTTTTAGAAAAAATTAAATCTAACTCAATTTAACGTGCTTTCAACTTATGTGAGTCATTTAACAATGTACCGTACACTTGTCAACGATCAGTTGAACTTTAAACTAGTATGTCATTTTAACACAAATGGCATGTCGGATAGTCCCTTATCAATGCGCCTGATGTATTTTTGTATTTTGTAAATTTCTTTTAGCATGTTCTGTTTCAGAATTTTGCCTTGTTGCACAGGATTACAAAATTAAACAACGTTATTCCCAAATTCTAGATTTACTCTCTGGTAATCCTTTTCATAAACAAATGCTCGCATCCTAAGAGAAGGTCTTGCATCTTGAAAACTAGCTAGCTATATGTTGTTACTTTCACTACCGTAACTTATATGGTAAAATGCTATTACAGAAAATAAGAGTGTCGTTTTGTGTATTTTAAAGAAATACGAGGGTTGTGCACGTTTGTGCTATTTCAAATACAGTTCCCCAGTCTATAGAATCAGTCATTTCTATCAGATTCCTATTTCCGACGGGAAATGACTTTATTAATATTGATAGCAAACTCAATCCTAATTCATGTAGATGAAAGATGTATGTAACGTCCTATGCATTTTAGATGTGCAGACAGTGATGGCGCGAGGGGCGTAGTGTGTGCATGAAAACATTTGCCTGTGCACCCAGGACATGGAGGTCGCCTTTTGAAGCTTTTTCTCAAGCTTTTATTTTCATATCGTTCCATCTTCCCATTAAGTAACGGGGGAAATTCTTCACAAAACGTATATTTATTAGCGTATATGAGGGACGTTGTTCTGTGTAGCAAAGTAGAGGCTCCACTCAGAACGGAAGTTATTGCCATACTCGTGTCTCTCGTATTGTTCCCGAAGGCGTCGAGCCCTCGCGCTGCTATTGGCTGTGGAGTAAACATCTCTGCATGTGCCTAACTTATTCCACCTGTGCATATGAACCGCCGAAACGAGAACAAACCAAATCATTCCTTGAATCATATGACTCATTACGTCACGTATACCTGCGAAATTAGGAAAATATTCCGATATCTATTTTGCTATCGCAGTTGCTGATATTTCCGCATTCTGTTTGTAAACTATTGCTTCGTGGCATATACATTTTATTTTTCAAATGTTGTTCAAAGAATACTCTGCTTATTATTTCAGAATTCCTGATCTATAAAATAGAAATGGAGTGAAGTATGTAAAAAACGGACGAGAATGGTCAGTAATTTATTTATATATGAAACATTTCTGGATGTTAACAATTGGAATATATGTATGTTTTTATCGATGTAAGATCCATAAAAAATGGTCTTGAATCAAATGGTCTTTGTAGCACAACTTCTGTCCCGCCCTCTAAATTTGCAGACTTTTTTTTTTATAAATTGTGATCTGGTCCCGCTGCTCAATATAAGTCAGACGATATTTGGTTATAAATTGAACTATGTCTAGATATAACATCTTTCTTTCCATAAACTATGTTGGAATTTGATATAAAAACATAATTATTTATCAATAGGAAATCGTGTATGTTTCAAGGAAAGAAGACTTGTTCGTTGTATACCAAGCATTCACATGTTTCAGAGTCAAAATTGTCTCAAAAAAGCAGAAAAATAGTTAAATATTTGAGTGTAACATCAATTGAATATATAATTCTTCAGATGTGAAATCTGTTGATCATCTTCCTCGTTACACTTATTCTTTCTTTTTTCTTAAAAGTTGCCTTTAATTAATATGTTACTTTAGCAGGCATAAATTGGAAATAAAAAAATACAATATTCATTGCATCGTCCATTTTCCTAGTAAAATGAAACGTTTGGATGAGATACTATTTATACGTTTTGTAGATACGAATGTATATTTTGTCGCTTTGCCACTGTTATTATCTACACTTCAAATCAAATACTGCTGTCATTATTCGTTTGGTGATACATTAGCTTGGACCCCGGCTGGTCTGTAGCAATCTATTTTACTAGGCAAAGTAGACAGAACCAGTCTATGCAGATCATTATATGCAGGCTGCTCTGAATAGATGAAGAAATTATCGGAAGAGTATTTCTTACTTTCTTGACTATTTCATGTAAACTTTAATTATTTAAAATATAAAATGTAAATGAAAAAAAAACAGTTATTTTACTAATTCATAAATTAATTTACATAATCTGCCTTTATGAAATAAATGTTCAGAACGATAACCTACTCATTAAATCCAAACTAACGGACCAAATCAGGATTGAGTAGGGAGATTTCCGAACTTTTCGGCTCCACCTAGATGCCCCAACCACCAACCTCACCCCCACAAGTACTGTCATTTGTAAATTGAAATTTGACCATCGTATTTTTTGTTATTATGCACGCTCTGACTAAATAGACAAAAAGACTATTCCGTTGGTGCCTTGTCGAGGAAATTTAGTTCTCTTTTGAATTTTGGAACGCACGCACGCACGCACGATATTTGCAAATTTCTCTCAGTCAACAACGCATTGTCTATGGATATATCGGACAGAATTCCAGAAATTTCTGTACAATTTATCAGCAAACAATGAAGTCATCGGTTCCATTCAGGGGCTGGGCTGTATCACTATTGCATGGAATCTATTTATCATAGAGTTATTCCATTTATCAGAGTTATTCCAAGAACCACAAAATGCCAGAGCGAAAAGATTCTAAAAATACTCATATATACAGTCCATGTAATAAGAATCATTCAGTATGTATGTATGTATGTATGTATGTGTGTGTGTGTGTGTGTGTGTGTGTGTGTGTGTGTGCATGCTTGCATATATATATATATATATATATATATATATATATATATATATATATATATAGAGAGAGAGAGAGAGAGAGAGAGAGAGAGAGAGAGAGAGAGAGAGAGAGATAGATAGATAGATAGATAGATAGATAGATGAAGCCTTGTATATAATTCCGAAAATATTATTATTGTTCATTGAAGCGATCATATGTTTAAAAAATGAATAAATGAATGAAAAAATTACTCGATCAAATACGTACATAATTATTCTGAGAATGATTCTGATCATTCAATGGATACCATAAATAGGTAAAAACTAACTATTCCATGTTAAGATCTTAGTGTATATTTCTCCTCTCAGAGATTAAATATTTGAAGAATGCCATTAGGTGGTTAAAAACGTTTGTCGAGTGGGTAGTACGCTATGTTGTTTTGATATAGATCGTGAATGAGATAGTCACAAGTATTGCGTAGTTTCTAATTGGCTATTTCCCTCATTCGGCTGGATCAGCTGTATCCTGCACGTAGACATAACTTGTGACCTCAGCTGCTGAAGATGCATGTACCGTATGTATTAGTATATCAGTAGTCTTTGTTGCCAGTACCAATCAAGATCTAAAATTGAGCACATAATGTAAGCTACCTGCTATTAATTCAGGCCTACAGTTCAGGCTCCTTAAAGAACAAGTTTCATCTGATTGTATTTCTCCCTGGTTTGCCCATACATCTGGAGACCATTTAATTTTGTTCATCAGACATATTTGGGGAGGTTCATAACATTTAATATATAATGTAGATGAATGAACAGGCGTGCATTGCTCTCGAGATTTCTGCGCCGACGCAATGCAGCTGCCCCCTTGCGGGGTAAATTTTGTTCTCACGTACTTCCTTAGTTAGTGACTATTTCACAAGGATTTGTTGGTGTATAAATACAGGTACAAAATGTTCATCGAACAGTCACAGTACGAAAGCAGTAACTTAAGCAAGGCTTGTATTTGAAGAGAGAACATTACAAATAGAAATGGAAACGAGACTTTGTCTTCTTGCAAGTTTGGTAAGCTATTTTGTCTTTATGTTGATAACTTGCTTCAGATTAATTTACTTTTTAAAATTCTGTTTGGTTACAGAAACGTTGTTGTTGGTTAAGTTAGACTAAGTAATTTTGCTTGGAGTTTAAAAAAGACACTTATGTCTAAGTAACTTTCATATTAAACTATCTGTTTAAAGAAAGAAAAAAACTGATAAAATATATTGTAAAATAAGCTAATTTTCGGTCAGTCTTTATTTTATTTGCGAAGTCTGCGAAACTAAACAGAATAAAGACATAAGTATGTAACAGGATTCCATGACCAATTTGATCCTATCAAATTAATAAGTCATTATGGTGGAGACGAGACTTTATTACTTTTGAAACCAAATCAATGACTTGAATTTAACACAACTATTATTCATTGACTGTGTTTACCTTTCAGATTGGGCTATGCGTATCTGCCCCAGACTTTCATCAAGACACAACAGGTATGCGAATGTTTTCCAATAGTTGCTTCAGAACAGTTTCGGCGTTAATCTGTTCTTTTCCAACTTTAAGCGTATCCACCCCAAGAGTACTCAGTAAATGAACATATACTGTGGTTAGATATTACTTTTAACAAACGTTAGTTTAAAACTGAATCAATTTTGGAAATGTTTCAATGACTTTATTTAAGAACATTTGACTGAACTGTGCAGAAAATAATATAACAGATGACCTCGAAACAAAAAATAACTTTTAAAATATTCTATTTTGTTTACGGGTGATGTTTTCAATTGATTACTGAATTAAATAGATTTGGAGGGTTTGATTCCCAATATAATGGGGTTTCTTCTTCAAGTTTTCATACCATAGCCAATCGACCTGCCAAATGTAAAAGGTTTCGGCAAGGACCATCGCATTAACTTATATTGTTGAATCTTTTTTATAGTTTGTGGACCAAAGCCAGCTGACATCATGTTTCTTCTTGATTCTTCGTCCAGTATATATATTCTCGACTACAAGAAGCAGTTAAACTTTGTCAACAGGCTGATCGATACATTTGACATTGGACGGGACAAAACTCGTGTTGGAGTATCCCTTTTCTCCTTCACTTACCAACCATCCATTGCTCTGACTACATATGATAACAAGGAAAGCCTGAAGCGTGCAGTCAACCAGACGCGATACCTTACTGGGGGTACCAACACTCATATAGCCCTCAGTGAGCTGAGACGATCGGGTTTCCGTAATGCAAGGCCCAATGTTGTTCGTATCGCCATCGTCATGACTGACGGACAGTCACAGGACTTCAAGAAGACCTCCGATGAAGCGCAGCGGTTGAAGGCAACTGGCGTAATCGTATTTGCGGTTGGCATTGGAAAAGACGTCGACATGAAGGAACTGACAGCAATCGGTAGCGAACCATCAGACCAATACGTTCTACTAGCCAACGACTTCAATGACCTTGATACAATTTATAATCGACTGGCCGTTAGGGCTTGTGAAGGTGAGCATATTTACTTTTCGTCGGAAATGTTTTATACATTAATTTCTCATCAGACATAATAATTAATTAATTTCCGATCAAACATGTTAACAACACATTTTATTACAATGAATATTTAGGTGGCTTTTCAAGTTTGTAAAACAATAATCCAATAAACAATATTATGATTTACGCAAATTATCATTTAAATCATTTCATACAGATTTAGGGCATTTCAAACAGTATAAAACAAATGAGAAAAATTCTCTAAAGTGACACACTCTCCTCTTCTCTCTCTCTCTCTCTCTCTCTCTCTCTCTCTCTCTCTCTCTATATATATATATATATATATATATATATATATATATAAATCATGGGCTATTGGAAAACATTCGCATACCTGTTGTGTCTTGATGAAAGTCTGGGGTAGATACGCATAGCCCATATATATATATATATATATATATATATATATATATATATATATATATATATATATATATATATAGAGAGAGAGAGAGAGAGAGAGAGAGAGAGAGAGAGATAGTATCAATTATTATTGTTTCTTACATTGCATCTTACACAAACTAAAACATAATGTGATGTTTTCTCCTTTTTTCAGTTCAAGATTTTGAGAAAACTACCACTACCCTTGCACCGACTACAGCCATTACATCAACTACCACTAAGACAACAAAAACTGAACCAAAAACAACAACAGAAGTCATTGCTCCCACTACGACAATAGTAATAACCACACCAATCACAACGTCAACAACAACAGCGAAAATTATTACCCCAGATTCAAGCATGAATGATCAATCAACCTGTGGAAGAAACAACATGGCTGATATCATGTTTGTTTTTGATTCGATGGCCTTCGGTTACACAAAGACAATGTACATATATAAATTCATTAACGAGATTATCCGTTACATGAGCATTGGTTCTGGCAATATCCGAGTGGGACTTATATCCGAAATCTGCCAGAACACAGATATTACCCTCAACCAGTTCTCAGACTTGATGAAGATATCCAATTATATCGCTTCATACCAGACTCTCGGCTTGGCGCCATATATCAAACAGCTTCGAATCACAAGCTTCGATCCTACTCGCGGAGGGAGAACGAATGCACGACATATAGCCATCCTGTTCGTTGAGGATAGATTCGAAAATACTCAAGATGTCCTGAACGAGGCAAAGCGAGCCAAGTTCCAAGATATTGAAATATATGTTGTTTCCATAGGAAAGACAATTACTGAAGGGTATGCGAGCACGATATGCAGCAGTCCAGCGACCCGACACGTTGTTCATGTACCGTCCTTTGAAGTCTTGATGTTCTACAGACCAACCGTTCTCGAGAACGTTTGCTATGGTGAGTATATCCATAGATGACATATTAATTATAGAAATTGTGAAATATATTAACAGCCATCCAGTTATATGCATTTAGTATTATCGCATGATCATAAGTTAACTTACAATTACCAAATAAAAGTTCATATGTATGAAGAATATGATTTATATGTATGTATGTATGTATGTATGTATGTATGTATGTATGTATGTATGTATGTATGTATGTATCCAAAATATCCCATTGTTAATGATTAACGTCATTATTATTTCACGGATAATTAAAAGCATGATTTTTAAAGATGTAAAGCATTAAATAGAGTATTAATTTTCATGAACAAGTTATTGTAGATTACTGACAAAAATCATTTTATGAAATGGAATACTGTTTTATACAATTTCATTTATATTTTTCAGGTCTGTAGCAAGAGTGGTTGTGACCTATTTTAAGATTTTCAAGTGAAGGTGAATTGTTCACTTTTAAACAGATCATATCCTCCACTAGAAACATCACCCGCCTACATGGCAATATTTTTTATAAATGTTTAAATTGGTTGAAAATCATTTACAAGTTTTTGTATGTTATTGATTCGATATTGTTGTGTTTATTTGTCGCGAATTCCATAACTTTAATTGATATTTATTGTTTATTTTTTCACAGTGCATCGCAGATTTAAATGTGATACTTGTCGAAAAGCAAATAAACTAAATTCACGAACATATTCTTCCTTTTTTCATTTAAGCTTTCTGACAAATTGATAGTACTCTTTTAGGTACATTCATTTAGACTGTCTGTCTTTCTCGCTTTGTCTGTCTTTCTCTCTCAATACGTGCAACAAACACAGACTACGATGGCCAGCAACATGGGTTTCGGGTTCTCTTTTGTTTGCGTTCAACCTGTGACAGAATGCTACCAACTTCACAGGTTATCGTTTTCGTAAAACTTCATAGTATACATGTGTATATAATTAAAAACTACTATATATGATGTCGACGGCAATCACTATGGTGGCGATGAAAGTTACAATGATGGAAAAAAATTCATTCATTGAGAAATTTTTCTATAAATGGATGACCTATTTACTTTACAAGTAAACAACAGATGTTAACCTCATTTTTTGACCATGCTTCAGAGTGTAAACAAGCTTCTAAAATGATTGGTTGATTCCAATGACATTAGAGCTTTATTTTAAAAATGATTGGTTGATTCCATGGACATCTTTCTAAATCATGATGTTTGCGTGATTTCTTGAACGTGAGATTGTTCTAAGAGATTCTGGAAGGTCGTGACCCCTTTCCTGTTTACGAAAAAACAGGTATATAAGTGATGTTTTGGAGCGAGATATTTAGTAGAAGTTGGGCTTTTATAATATTAAGGTGTGTCTTCTTTTTGAGTTATTTTTAATTACCGTGTACTGGAAATTGTGTCAATTCGTTTGGAGCAAGAGGAATTATTTTTTTATTTAACTGGAAAAGAATATGTGCTAATAGATTTTCATTAACAAGAATTGACTTCATCACGTGACATCGTCGTCCATATTATATTACATCGTCAAGATTTGAACCGAGAACTATTAGGACATTTATTTATCAGAACTCTTGCAATTTCACTAGTGGATTATTTTTGTGAATTCTTTTTGGATTAATTTTTGGACTTGATTCTCTAAAACCGTAAGTTTAAATATTTTCTTGTATGAAAATATTTGTACTCAATAAATTGTTTGTTAAATTTTACAAGCTTGTTATTTTCACTTCTTTCTATGTTGCTGCTTATTCGAGCCTAAGCATGTAACAATACCACACACGAGATGACGAGAGTATCGATAAATGGACCTTTACCTAACTTTGACTTGACTGGATTTGCCTGTATTGAATCATTTGAATTTGCTGAGAATTTACACTCAATTTGTTATGTCTGGTTTGGTATGCACTTTTCAGAGAAAACATAAGCGATAATAGTTTTATAACGATATATGCTTGACTGTAATGCTGATATCGTTGTCGGATAATAAAGCAATTATATCGTATTGGAAGTTTGTTTACCCCTACCCCAACGGGTAGATTCCGATACGTTTATCCTTGATAGTGTCAAGGAAATGTTTCCTCGACAGAAATTAAATTACTGAAAGTTTTAATGATATATCTAAGGTCAGAGATGAACACGAGGAACTGTAATATTCTTGATGTATTTAACGAAGTTGATACACGTACTCTACGAAATATTCTTCAGACTTAATGTAGCGGAGACATGAATGTAATTAAGTTCATAAACGTCTTCTCTCGTGCACAAACTACCGCGCACGGATTTAAAACGATAAATTTACATGATTCGAGATCACGATATCAAATCGGTGTAGATAAAATATTTGGATAGCAGAGAATGCGCGACCACAAAATAAGTGTCATGTCGAGTAAGTTTGCATACATAATATAAAAAAATAATTTACGACGACAGCGATACGTCAACAAAATTGACTAACCCGTAAGAGATACTCTCGGTTAGTTAGTGGCTTTGATTTGGCGTTATTTTGCATAACGTTTCGTTTTTTAGCTTTAGCGCAGCAAATGGGACATTATAAAAGTTGGTATGTTAGCCCCTTCTGCTACTAATTGCGTTACACTACCACAAACGACTGGTGTTTCGTTTAAGTCGATAATTATTTTTTATCATCTGTAATGAGTTTTTATTGGCATTTACTTGTATTTCCTTTTTATACAATATTGTATATTAAACTGTATATGGGTAATTATATTTGTTACAAAAATATGCTGTACATGTTTTGTGAAGTCTGTGTTACATTTATTTTGAATAATTGTCTGTACTCCCCTGTATTACATCGAATTTAGTAATCTTCTATACACCCATCTATCCAAATTATCTCAATAATTTCTTAGACAACCATGTATTCAAATAATTTGAATAATATTAAATACACCCATGTATCGAAATTATTTAATAATCTCCTAGACACTCCTGTATAAGAATTATTTCAATCAGCTACTATGCACCCATATATCCCAAATTAATTTAACAACCTTCAAGACACCCATGTATTTAAAATAATTTTAGTACACTAATAGACACCCATCTATCCACCTAATTGTTATAATCTTTTAGACACCCATGCATTCAAATGATGTCAAAAATAATCTGTGCACCCAATTATCCAAATGATTTCAATAACCTTTTAGACTCCCATGTATCAGAATGATTCGAATATCCTAAATGTATCACATGAGTAACACGTTCAGGTTACTGATGATGATGTATGACAATTTCTGGCGTTTCATGATCTATGACGGCTAATGACAATCGATTACGGACACTGATGATCGAGGATGATATCTGAACAACTGCATTATGAATTGAATTTAATGATTATCACGTGTTCCTGAACGAACATAGATAAGCAAAAGTAATTAGCGAATTATATACAAGCAAAGATGGAAAATATCAAATGGTGACGACAAAATGAGAGTGAATCTGAGCACAAAATGTCAAAGTCATTCTCTATGTACCAAAACATATTATGAATGTTACATGAACTAATTCTTGCGGATCAATAACGTTAAATATGCAAATGATAAATTAAATCCTCAGACGAACGACTGTAATGTTATATGAAGCAATGAAGCAAAAGAACAATTTTTTAAATGCCAAACAGATATAGCATTGTTAAGGTAGATGAGTAGAGGAAAATATATAAATTGTTAGGTTTCAGAAACCTACAAATTGCGTAGACTTCATTAGTTATATATATATATATATATATATATATATATATATATATATATATATATATATATATTCCTGGCTTCCTTCAATATTAAGTTGTTCTTGGGTATGCGATAGATCCGCATTTGGCGTAAGCACATTAACGCTTTATTCATTACGTGCAGATGGTCCACCTTTTACTTTTATTAAAAAATTAAAGATTGTAACAAACAGCAAGTTTAAAATAATCACTGTTTTCTTCTTGCCATTGAAATACTAAAATAATTTGAGCTTCTGAAAACTCCTTTCTTTGGAAAAAAGAACGTAACCTTCTGTAATTGGTAAAGTATTTTTCGTTTATATAGAGGCCTTTGTAACTGCAACGGTAGCTCGCTTGTGTTGAAATATTGTTTGTTTTGGTTAATACATTTGCTATCAGGTAGTCGACTGTGAACTGGCGCATTATGCACTGGTATGATTAGCTCCACAACTTTACGATTTTCCGAAGCATTATGACTTTGAGATATATGTAACAAGCACTTGGAGTCTGGTTTGGAGAGGCATGGTCCAAAAGCGACTTGGTGTACTTCGTACAGGTCCATGATTTGCCACCGTCTTCTGCCGTCGTGCTTGGGCTGATTATTTGTGGATTAATTCAACATCCAACATAATTAAAAACAATATGGTGAAGACCATGTAATGAAGCATCTTCAATATTAACACAGTTAATAAGATCCATGACACAACAATACTGCCAACAACAAAAATAGATTATAATGGTTGATTTTGAATCATTTATTCATGACATGAACTTGCAATACTTTGCCTTGCATCGTGTTTAACGATTAATAGGCATGATCTGTCTTTACAGTTTGCATTTGACCTTTAAAATCTTATTGAATGTTTACCATATTGTTGACCAAGTTCATCTCAGTGAGGTCATCGTTTCTGGTTTTTTGTAACATTGCTTTCTCGGTTTCTTTGCTAACATCAGATTAAGTTTGATTGCTGTTTATTTTATTCAGATATGAGTGGATATCAATCTGAACAAATATAGTTGCATACTGGTTTACAATGTCAGTTTGAATAACTCAAATTAATTTTTAAATGCAGTTTTTTAAACAAAACAGGAAGACTGTGTCGAAGAGAAGGACAGAATGAATTCTTATAACACTGGTATATATAGCAAACTATGTCATAATGAGTACAAAAACATATTTTATAAAAAATGATAGCATCATAATAATCATACTGAAAATGGCCATTGAAAAGAGACATACTGCAAGAATACATAATACAATGGCTGCGAAAGATGGTTTACTAAAGAATACATTAGATTAAACAAATTAGAATAAAACACACTCGTGTAAAATTTGTTCAAGAATAAAAGCAGGCCATGACATATCATATCTTGTTCCTCTTTGCGTGTTCCAGACTCTAAATAACAGTGAATACATTTAGAGATATTTAACTGATCAAACACAAGGTGCGTGCTACAAAGTAAACAATAATGTTGATAAAAAGTTCAAGATGTTGCACTTAATCATTGAGGAGACTTGAATAGCAAATTGCCCCTGTCATGATTTTGGTTATCGAGTTATTCTGTATCCTAGACCTTAAAGATATTAGTAGAATTATTATAAAGCCTGAACACCAGTTCATTGGAACAGAGAAATAAAACATAAAGTAATAAAATGTCAACCAGTAATTGAATATAGTTTTGGATTATACTTTTCATAAACATCAACGTATGAACTATAGTTGACGGAAAATATTTTGTTTATTATGATATCATGTATTTAGTTTCTTACTGACACATTTGCTTCTGGATTCTTAATGTCAGGTTATGCACTGAAGTGCAAAACAGTGTGTTTACCCATTTAGCGCCAGCAGGCGGAACAAAATGCTGCAAACAACTTGAATTTCAGTCTGAAAATAATATCTGTCTATACTGAATGGAAGCTTATCAGACTTTAATATTGTATTATATTAACATTTTGTTCTTTGTGTTTGGAATCTTTGAACCTATTTTGTAAGGATAATTGTTGCAACAGGTGTTTTCAAAAGCACAGATTCATCAGAAAGACTGGAATGCAAGCGATGCACGTTTTAATTATCAACATTTTTTCAACATTGTCACATGGCATCCCACAGCCCAAAAACACTCAGAATCTAGGATCAGGATATAAAAGCATCTGGTATTTCATCATAACTGTCGATTCGTCGCTTGAAGTTTATATTTGTGAAGGGTATCAAACTCAAACGCGAATTGAATGATTATATAGGCAAATCTACCTTGAATCAATTAAGTAAGAATATTGCATTGAAATATCTCACTCAATATAATCATAGTACAGATATTATTGGTTTGCAGAATGAGTTAGTTTTCAATTCGAATCACATTTGATTATTATTGATCTTACAGATATAAATAGTTTGGAACTTTAATTATGTTTCGCATTTATACACTCGGCATACATCTTCTTGATTTATTTCTCTTCCATTTCTTCCAGACATATTTCAGTCATATTTTGCAGTTTACTTCTTTTCATCTTTGATTTACAATATATATGTTCAATGTCTGATTTTTCCTCATCATCTATATAGAGAAAGAGTTAATATTAATTTTAAGTTCAATAAACAAACATTGAGTTTCCTTATTGGATTTAACAATTGTTTTATTATTTCAAATAACCAAAATGACTAAAATAATATTTGAGTGTGGTGAACCAGTACAAAAGATTAATTAGAGATCATACAATCATTCTAAAATTTATAATGCGTACAATAAAATGGGAATGAAACAGAAAGAGATTTGCAAAGGTCAACTCTGTTAAGATCTGCTTGATTTTTGAGTTGAGCGAATATAACTTAAGCAAATAAAACAAATAGGCATAACAAGTAATTCACTTTTAACCTTGTGTTTTTATATAGAAGATACAGACTATATACAACTTAAAATGCATGACATCTTTGAAAGTGAGTATCAATTTCCAAAGACAGATGGCATCAAACAACCCAACACTAAGCGATGATATTATCGATATTCCAACAAGACACACATATGAACCATTAGACCAACATAAACTAGAAATAGGCTAAAATATAAGATATGGGGAGAATTCAATTTAGTGACTATTCACCTGCAGGTAACATATTCAATCAAGAGATTATGTAAAGCCCATTATAGCAAATAAATTAAATATCGATGTTACGAAAACTGATTTTGAAAAGCATGAGAAAAAAACATATTAAAGAGCTAAGAAACATGGGTCATCATCAGAAAACATAAACAACATATCCAATCAAACCAGAAGTATTGAAAAGAGAGTTGAAGTGTGTTGGGATTAGAAGAGCACAAAAACAGGGACATCTTAAACGGAGAAAGGTTTAAACAATACCATATGTACAAAATCAATTAAAAGTTATGGACAAATCACTATTTGAAAATCCAATACTAAAACAATTATTCAAACAAAGAGTGTTGCAGTTCCTGCTAAAGCTAAAACTATGCAATTCTCTGTCATGCAATTATAAATAATTGTTATGTATGTAGTTAATTTGCTTCAATGTGTTGTAACGTATGGTGTTTAATCTTGACTTACTCTTTCTACATTTACTCTAACTTCAGCTGCTCCAGTCAAATCATCAGTGGACAAAATCAAACATGGCTTGAACATTTTGATATTTACCTTGCATGATTGATATATTGGTTGTCTAGATGTGCGGATCCAATAGTTTTTCTTCATGGTTGTCTAGATGTGCGGATCCAATAGTTTTTCTTCATGGTTGTCTAGATGTGCGGATCCAATAGTTTTTCTTCATTTAACATGCTATTTTACTTGTTAGGGGATTTCTTGTTTGCAATTAGGAGGTTAATTGCGCTAATAGAAATATAAATTGCGTTTTTAGTTCCACACGTTAAGAATGTGCACATAAATTTCAGAAGTGTTATGTTGATATTATGTAAAGCTGTAAATACAACTACTGGACATATCCTGCTGATTCCTACAGAACATTCAAGCTGATAAAATAAATTCGATCGTAGGCAAAATGAAATCAACATGTTGGACATATTTATACAATATATTAAAGAAGTGTTATCATAAATAAAACACACAACAAATAAAACAACATTTAATAATGTTTGAATCTGTTCTATGGAGGAAAATCATTATCAGAAAACAAAAGATTATGTTGCAATTTAGAGAACTCGATATATTTAAGGTTAGTACACATTAGGAAATATCATCTTCTGTTAACAACTGTGTATGTTAATCGTTGTGATTTTTAATAGATCATCAAAAAATACTATTTTAATATTGCACCATAATAATTCAAACAGCCATTCCATCAGGGTTATGCTCATACCACAAGTCAGAATATAGATAGTATGATAACATCGTGTGATTTCAAAATAGATCGTTGTGTTTTCACTTTAGTTTCCTGTCAGTTAATTAAAATATTATTATAGTTGTGATTGTCAAACAAGTATATTTCTTACGAGGTCTGGCAGAAGAAACAAAACCAGTTCAAGTTTTCAAAGACATAGAAACAGTTTTATTCAATTGGAAAATTCATCAAACCATAAGAATTCGCTCAAGGTTTAATTTTCTGGCAGATAACCAAGAAACCAAAATAATTATTTTCCATTTTCCAAATGCTTCTAGAAGTTTCCCTAAGATGACAGTTTCCAATGGTTTTCGGCAGTTTCCAATGGTTTCCATTGCAATAAAATATCCCAAATCAGCTTCATTGAATTAATCATCTCTCTAACAAATAGAAGATAATAACATCATACCATAAATGTGATTTCTGATATTCCGTTATTCATGTACAAGCCAAACTCTGACGATCGGTTGTCCGATTCGTCCAAGAGATATCTAATTGATGCATGGCATTATTAACATATTGTTGCTTACTTTCTATTCCAGAATCAGTTATTGACAATTTTCATTTATATTTATTCAAAACTATTTTGACTTTGCAAAACTTTCATTGTAATAAAACATACTAAAAAGAAGAAAGCATGCACGTTCAATTATGATGTTGTAAACGAAAAGGAATGAAAATAAATAACATATTTTGTCCCATGAAAAGTTGGCACAAAGTTCTGACACATCTCTTAAAATCCTTCAATATTAATATACCCCAACTGATCTGAAACATATTCGCTAAAGAGAGAGAGAGAGAGAGAACACAACAGAGTACAGTGTTAAAGAATGACAAGTTGAAGTCAGAACCATTTTTTTCTATTATTTTGCTTTCTTTCTTGATCAACAAATTAAATATAAGATGACGTTCATATATTATCAGTAGGGAAATAGTCTTCAGTTATGGCAGAAAAGGCGAAGCTTTCTTCCATGTATTATTGTTTATACATTTTGTATTCCCATCTTCATCTTTAATGTGTTAAATATAATAATGTTAAAATATATTTAATCTCTTCATTCAAAAATCATATGAAACAGAGAGAGTAAATAAATATGGAAAAACAAACAGTACAAAGTTATGTATGTAAAATCTTTTCAGAATACCTGGTGCATTTTAGTAATTTTTACAAGCAAGGTATAAGACAGATTTCATGGCTTCGAATTAAAGTACAACAATGTATACTGCAAAATCAAACGAAATAAAGAGAGAAAGACAAAGAGATGGTCAAACGATAAACTGCATCATTCCAATGAAAGGACAGGTTTGAGTGAATGCCGATGATGATACTAGTCAACAAACCGTCTACTAGTACAAGTAAAGTAAATCAGAGATGTTGTGAAACATCAGGAACATCATTTATCTCTCTCTCTCCCCCCCCCCTCTCTCTCTCTCTCTCTCTCTCTCTCTCTCTCTATATATATATATATATATATATATATATATATATATATATATATATATAGATAGATAGATAGATAGATAGATAGATAGATAGATAGATAGATAGATAGATAACATCTTGCATATAATTCCGAACAAAATAGTATTGTTCATTGAAGAGAACATGCCAAAAAAAGAAAAGTAACTTGAAACAATATATTACAATACGATTGGGAGCAAATGAATGAACTCATCAAAAGATCAAGCGATCAAATCGGCACAGACTTTTGACAATGAATTTAATCATTCATCGGATAACATAAACAGGTAAAGACCGACAATTGATAATAAGATCTTAGTTTCTGTTTCTTCTTTCAGAGATTAAATATTTGAGGAATGTCATTAGATGTTCAGAAACGTTTGTGGTGTGGGTAGTACGTTATGAAAGTTCAATGAGAGTTACAACTGTTGCGTAGTTTCTAATTGGCTACTTCCCTCATACGGCAAGTCGGCGGGATACTGCACGTAGACATAACTTATGACCTCACCTGCTGACGATGTGTGTACCATATGTATTATTACATACGTAGGCCATGTTTTCAGTAACAATCTTGCTCTAACATCGAGCTGGTAATGAGAGCCACGTACCATACAGTGGCCAACAGTTCAGTCCGCCTTTAAAGAACACGTTTCATATGATTGTATTTCTCTCTGGTTTGTCCATGCATCTGTAGGTTATTTCATTTTGTTCATCAGAAATATTTGGGGAGGTTCATAACATTTAATAAATAATGTAGACGAATGAACAGGCTTACATTGCTCTCGAGATTTTTGAGCCGACGCAACACAACTGCCTCCTTCAGGGAGAAAGAATTTCCTCTTGTACTTCCTTAGTTAGTGACTATTTCACAAGGTTTTGTTGCTGTATAAATACAGGAACAAAATGCTCTTCGAACATTCAATGTAAGAAAGAAGTAACTTAAGTAAGGCTTGTAATTGAAAAGAGAACATTACAAATAGAAATGGAAACGAGACTTTGTCTTTTTGCAAGTTTGGTAAGCAATTTTGTCTTAAGTTTATAACTTGCTTTAGATTAATTTACGGTTTACAATTATGTTTCGTTACAGTAAAGTTGTTGTCGGTTAAGTTTGACTAAGTAATTTTGCTTGGAAATTAACAGAAAAAACACTATTGTAGCTAAGTCATTTTCATATTAAATTATCGGTTTAAAGAAATAATTTAAATAATAATATATCTTGTCAAATATGCTAATTTTCAGTCAGTCTTTGTCTCACTTTGAACGTTTTACGAAGTCATATTGAAAACTACACAGAATAAAGATATAGGCGTGTAACAGGATTCCAGAACCTACCTGATCCTATCAAATTAATAAGTCATTATGGTGGAGACTTTATTATTATTTCAAACCGAATCAATGACTTGAATTTAGCATATATATTATTCACTGACTGTGTTTACCTTTCAGATTGGGCTGTGTGTATCTGCCCCAGACTTTCATCAGGATACAACGGGTATACGAATGTTTTTCAATAGTTGCTTAGAACAGTTTCGGCGATAGTCTGCCCTTTTCCAACATTGAGCGTATCCACCCCAGAATGAGTACTCAGTAAATGAACATATACTGTGGTCGGATACAAGTATTATAAAATACGTCAGATTAAATTGAATAATTTGGAAATGTTTCAATGTCTTTGTTTAGGAACATTTTATTGAACTGTGCAGCAAATAAACATAACAGATGACCTCGAACAAAAATCATCGAAATTTTGTATATGTTTATTTCATTTCCGGGGGATGTTTTCAGCGAGTACAATTATTACTTAGATTTACTTTGAACCCCAATGGAATGGAGCCAAGTCATATTTTTATGTTGGGGAATAATAATTTGTTTTAGTATATTGTGATACAGGTTCAAAATGTGTATTTATTTTTCTTATAGATTGACCATTTCAATTTGTTTCGTAATGTTTTGGTACTCGTTTTTGCATATTAAGACTACCATTTTCGTCCTATCAAAAAGAATTTTTCATAGAATGTAGTCTTTTGTACAAACAGAAAATACATTTGATCTTCCAGGACAATATAGTATAGATTCTTCAAAGAGAAACTTAAATACTCAATAGAGTAGGTGATCCATATATTTTCTCAAATCAAAATTGAATATTCATCTAATAAATGTAATCAGTCTGTATGCATATTGCTTGTAATACATTAATGAATATATGCACATTTTATGAGGTCGTTCTTGAATACATAAGTAAAATTGATTGTTGATATGAACTGATATTGATATCATCCCCGTATCAAATTAAATAATGTATTCGTTTTTTCTGGAAAATTAGTAACAGTAGTTTAACCTGCTCGGATTCCCCATTCTAAAAACAGTAAGACAAATAAACATCACGAAGATACAACAAGCTGAATGCCATATCCCGGCAATCTGCAACATCAGCAAGGTTTCTTCAAGGACCATCACATTAACTTATAACGTCGAAATTTTTTTTTTAGTTTGTGGACCAAAGCCAGCTGACATCATGTTTCTTCTTGATTCTTCGTCCAGTATATATATTCTCGACTACAAGAAGCAGTTAAACTTTGTCAACAAGCTGATCGATACATTTGACATTGGACGAGACAAAACTCGTGTTGGAGTATCCCTTTTCTCCTTCACATACCAACCATCCATCGATTTGACTACATATGATAACAAGGAAAGCCTGAAGCGTGCAGTCAACCAGACGCGATACCTTACTGGGGGTACCAACACTCATATAGCCCTCAGTGAGCTGAGACGATCGGGTTTCCGTAATGCAAGGCCCAATGTTGTTCGTATCGCCATCGTCATGACTGATGGACAGTCACAGGACTTCAAGAAGACCTCCGATGAAGCACAGCGGTTGAAGGCAACAGGCGTCATCGTATTTGCGGTTGGCATTGGAAAAGACATCGACATGAAGGAACTGACAGCAATCGGTAGCGAACCATCAGACCATTACGTTCTGCTAGCCAACGACTTTAATGACCTTGACACAATTTATAATCGACTGGCCTTTCGGGCATGTGAAGGTGAGCATATTTGCATATAGTTAAAAATATGTTTTTACATTAATCAGACAATGATAATCTTTATTTTCGATACAAAATGGTCACCAATAATATATATATATATATATATATATATATATATATATATATATATATATATATATATATATATATATATATATATATATATATATATATATATATATATATACGCTTTCGTGTTTATAGAAGAATAAAAATCCATTAAAATTCATGTTTAGGTTCATACTAATTATCATTACATTCATTTCATCTATATGTCGGGCATCTATCATAGTTTAAAACAAATGAGAAATATCTACATCAATTACGCTATATTATTATTATTATTATTATTATTATTATTATTATTATTATTATTATTATTATGTTTTTTACATTGCATTTTACATATACCTTAAGATAATGCCAACGTTTTGTACTTTTGTTTTAGTTCAGGATAAAAAGCAAACTACCACTACGGTTGCACCGAGTAGTACCACTAAATCAACCACGACTACCACCACTAAGCAAACAACAACAACAACAACTGAACCAAGAACCAGTCCACTAACAACGACAATAAAGGAAAAAACGACAACCAAAAAGCCAACAACCACAAAGGATAGTATTACCTCAGAGGCCAGCATGAATGATCAACCATCCTGTGGAAGAAACAACATGGCCGATATCATGTTTGTCTTTGATTCGATGGCCTTCGGTTACACAAAAACAATGTACATATATAAATTCATCAACGAGATTATCCGTTACATGAGCATTGGTTCTGGCAATATCCGAGTGGGACTTATATCCGAAATCTGCCAGAACACGGATATTTTCTTCAACCAGTTCTCAGACTTGACGAAACTATCCGATTATATAACTTCATACCAATCGCTCGGCTTGGCGCCTTATATAAAACAACTACGAATCACAAGCTTCGAACCTACTCGTGGCGGTAGAGGTGATGCGCGCCGTATAGCCATCCTGTTCGTTGAGGATAGATTCGAGAATGCCCAAGCTGTCCTGAACGAGGCCAAACGAGCCAAGTTCCAAGATATTGAGATATTTGTTGTTTCCATAGGAAAGACGATCTCTGAAGAAACAGTGAGCACGATGTGCAGCAGTCCAACGAGCCGACACGTTGTTCATGTACCGTCCTTTGAAGTATTGATGTCCTACAGACCAACTGTTACCGAAAACGTTTGCTATGGTTAGTATATGCCTAGATGACATATTAATTGTAGAAATTGCGAATATCCATTTAGAGTTAGCACCACATTTATACAACATAAAGTTTCATATGTATGAAGACTACGATTTATAGACACATATGTATGAATGTATGAATGTATGTATGTATGTATGTATGTATGTATGTATGTATGTATGTATGCATGTATGTATGCATAGATGGATGGTTTTGGATGGATGGATGGATTTATGAATCAAAGGCCCGATGTACGGATGGATGGCCACGTTAAACTTAGTGCAGGTTTCCTTATTGTTAATGAGCAGAGTCATATATCGTCATGGATAATTAAAAGAATAATTATTATAAAGACAAAACTTTGGAACTATACATATAGAAATAATTATCATAAACAAGTTATTGTTATTGTAGATTACTGATAAAAATCATGTTATGAAACGGAAAATGTTTCAATGTTTAATAAAATTTCATTTATATTTTCAGGTCTGTAGAAAGAATCGTGTTGACGTATTTTAAGAGGCTCAAGTGAAGGTGAATTGTTCACTTTTAAACAGATCATATCCTCAACTATAAACAACACCCGCCCACATGGCAATATTTATTATAATTGTTTTTTTTTAATGTTATTGCTTTGATAGTGTTGTGCTTATTTCTCGCGAATTACATAACTTTAATTATATGTAATGGGTCTTTTCACAGTGCATCACAGTTTTAAATGTGATACTTGTCTAAAAGAAAATAAACTGATTTTACAAACAGATTATTCTTGTTTTAGCTTTGCTTTCTAACAAAGTGCTAGTACTCTGTTAAGAACAATAATTTTCACTGTCTCTCTTTCTCGTTTTGTCTATCTCTCTTTCTCTCTCAATACGTACAGCAGATACAGACTGCAATGTCCCGCAACATGGGTTTGTGGATCTCTGTTTCAACCTGTGAGAAAATTTCTAATAAATTCCCAGATGATGGTATCGTAACGCGTGATATTATACAAGTGTAGTTTAAAATCGTTAACTTTAATTTGCGATATAATTATTAAAAAAAATTTAAAATTTTATTTGTTCTCCAAAAGTGCTTTCTTATTCGTCCACATTTAAAATAGGATCTACACTTTAACCAAAATAAATAGAGAATAACATAATAAAATAAGTCACAAAGTATTCCATTTGAATTTGACAAAGACGCTCAACAATAGTCTTTTGTCTGCCAACTCATCATTATCATCATTATCATTGTCTTCATCTTCGTCTTCAAAATACTCTATAAATGATGACGACAATCACTATGATGACGATGATAGTCACAAGGTTTAAAAAAGAAGTACGAGGAATTGTACGAAAATAAAGGACCGTTTGGAGATGAACAGATAGAAGATAAGTCAAATATTATCGACGACGGTTTGTCACAGACTAGGTTGGGGCTTGAATTGTAATAATGTAAATGAGTACTTGTTTTCCAGGCGTATGAAAATTAAGGTAACCTAAATAGTGCCTGCAAATCTTGAGATGTGTACTTTACGAGGTTGAGATAATGCACAAGAAAGACAAAACGAATTTGAATGGAAATACATTAATAAATCCACAAACAACAACTGTCCAGACTGACCAACAACATTCACAATATAATTGCCCATAATCGGTAGCTGTTGCAAAAAATGGACCAGAGTACTACAAGATTATTCGACTTTTTCTTCTTTTAGATGGTTTTGCTCATAAGTAAATTTATACATTCTCTATTTGAGGGATATTCCGTAGTAACACAGTTGGTTAAGCCAACGGTAATCCAATTGTAGCGGGTTCGATAACAAACCAGGCTATATATTTTCGGTTGCTTACGTGTATCCTGAGGAAAAACAGTTAACTCTCATTTTTGGGACATATTACAGCCAATACTCTGTTCAAAGTACTCTTAAATACCAACTAACCATTCAATCATCTTATATTGATATAACGTAGAATAGGAGTTGTAATATACATTTTGCTTGGAATTTGTGTCAAACTGTATGGGAGACATAGTGTTAGTTTACTAAATTGAAAATGGCCTAATTAAGACCTGGCAGGATGTCTGTACAAATCATACTGACCGAGGCAAAAATCTCATTTCGTCGCAAGATTAATCTACACTGTGAATTTGCACTAACGAATACAACTGATGTTAAACCATGGCTGACAGAATAATTATTATGTTGCAAATTAGTCTAATTTTGCGTTTCCGTATGGAGTTCGCGATATTTTGAAAGCATCGAGTGAAGCGTCGAAATGTTTGAGTATTTAGCATATGTGATGCAATTTTCGGTGAAAACAGGCGTTCCACCGTACATGTCATTGTGGCGCGGGATCGTATGGATCATTCATCGAGATATCTGTCTGATAATTAACCTCGTTTATAAATCGATTCCAACTGCAACTTACATAATCTCAGGTCTGTCAGCCCATCTCTGGGTCAATGATACATTTTGTCCTAATAATCAAAACAAAGTTAACCAACATTATGCCTCTATCATTATATTAGCAAAGTTTATGCGACTTTTAAGCGACTTTATATGGTATATTCTAACACATTTGCGAATCTAACGCGCTTTATGCGAGAACTATTTAAAACGTACAAACTCAAAGTTCTATAGAATAAGTAGAGGCCGTTGTAATTTCTTGATTGACAGCGAGGTTTTTTGCCACATAAAGAACGATTTTCAGCTAGTGTCAGAATACCAGAAAGGTAATAAAAGGTGAATTCCAATCTTGTGTTCCAGAATTTGTGGACATTAACAATCATTTTTGTCAATAATATCCAAAACCCCATCTACGCTGCTACGTCGCATGAAAATCTCAGTTTACGACATCAAATAACCACTATCATCATGATCATTATACCAATGAATGATTTGTTGTTCAGACTGGCCAGAAATCTTTTTATCCTGTTGCACATGAGGGCATCAACACTTCATGTTTGTCAAAAGGAGAAATAATATTAGAGACGTTGTTTACGATTGCAGATTTACTTCATTCGTTTCTTGCATATTTATGAAAGAAGCATGTATCTTGTTGATTAATTGATTGAATTCGATGCATATTCGATTTGTAAATTGCATTAAATTACAACAAATAACTCGATTTTGTTTCAGTCGATAATATTTTTTTATAATCTGTAATAACATTTTATTTGTAATTATTTTACTTCTTTGTTCTATCGCCACGAGTACTATATTGTGTATTATATTTTATATGGTTAATGCTATTTGTTACAGAAATATGTTGTACATGTTATGTGTAGCCTGTGTTACATTTATTTTGAATAATCTTCAATACTCCGAATGATTTCAATAAAATTAGATACACACATGTATCAAAATAATTTCAATAATCTTCTATACAACCATTCATCCAAATTATTTCAATGCTTTTCTAAACGCCTATGTATTCAAATCATTTGAATAGTCTTATATACACTCATATATCCCTCTGATTGCAATAATCTTCTATACACGAGTGTATCCAGATGAATACAATAATCGTCATGTCACTCCACTATCAAAATGATTTCAATAATCTTCTAGACACTCCACTATCCAAATGATTTCAATAATCTTCTAGACACCCATATATCTGAATTTAATAATCTAGCGATGATCACCAGTTCCTTGTGACAATGATATTCTTTGATGTAATCAAATCTAACCATTTAACACATATTCCATACAAAGTCAAGTTTTAATCATTACTTGTAGATATTAACAAAATATAAACGATATGATAGTACTCTTCCGCTTCAAAAACTAAGTGATCTTCAAAACTTTTTGTAGAAAGATTATATTATGATGTCTGATATACTTAAAGAATTTAGACGTGTCTGTATGTAATATTATAATTTTGAAACCGCTAACTATTTCACTCCGTAACAAGCGAATTACTGAGTTAATATCCACCTGATGATTGAATCCACCTGATGATTTAATCTACATGATGATTGAATCTACCTGATGATTTAATGTATATGATGTTTGAATCCACCTGATTATTTAATCTACATGATGATTGAATCTACCTGATGATTGAATCTATCTGATGATTGAATCTACCTGATGATTGAATCTATCTGATGATTGAATCAACCTGATGATTCAAGGTGGTGTTTGATGGACATTAGCACGAAAAGCACATATATAAGCAAAAGTAATTAGAGAATTATATACAATCGAAGAAAGAAATACCATATAATGATGACACCAAGGCAAGAGTGAATCTGAGCATGAAATGTCAGTCATTCGCTATATATCAGTAGTTATTATAAATGTCTTATGAACCAATTCTTGCCTATAAATAATATTAGATTGGCAAGTGATAAATTAAATCCGCAGACGAACGACTGTAATACCTGACAATAATGATAAGACGTCATATTAAATGTAAACTTGTATATCCCATTACATCTTCACGACTTTTCTATGGCAACACACATGCTCCAGAGTAACTATTTCAGTATGAAAATGATTATCAAAGAAATTACTGCAGGGGTACACAGAAAATAGACCAAAGCTATAATGCAAGTTGAAACCTAAATACAAGTGTGATACTGTATAAACGTTATAATAGTAGTTAAATTTTAAACCAAGAACTATACATAGAACTGAGTAGATGTTTTAGATAAAGAGCTCAAATTTAATTCAAAAGAACTTTCTTAAATTGATGAACAATTACAGTTTTGGAAAGTATACGAAAAGCCCCAGAATAAGGATAACAATTAACAAAAAGGTATGTGAAGGAAAGAAAGATTTTTCAAATGCCAAACAAATATGGCATTGCTAAGGTAGAGGAGCAAAGAATAATCTATAAATTGTTAGGTTTCAAAACCCCACAAATTTAAAAAGGCGTCCACAGTTATCTATCTGTTTATAATCCTGATGACTCCCCACAATTTTCAGTTGTGTTGTTTATGCGTTAGATCTCGGTTAGACGTCAAAATATAAGATTGTTGCAACAAGCAAGTTTAAATTAATCAATGTGTAATCTTGTCATTGATATTTTAAAACATGTCATGTTTGAGCTTATGAAGAATTATTTGTTTTGCGAGGAAAATGTAACTTTCTATTTCTGTAATTGGTAAAGTATTTTTTTGTATAGAGAGACCTCATTACCTGCAATAGTAGTTGTTTGTTTCCAAATAATTCACTGTTTGTTAAATAACATTTTGTTTTAATTAATATATTTGCTCTCAGATTGTCGATTGTAAACAGGCGCAAATACAATGGAATAATTAACTCTACAACATTACATTTTGTGAAGGATTATGACAGTGAGCTATATGCAGACAATCTCATGGCGTCTGATTTGGAGAGGCGTATTCCAAAAGCAACATTTTGAATTTCGTACAGATCGGTACTTTGACTCAGTCTTCTTTCATCGTACTTTGGCTTATTATTTGATAATGAATTCAACATTTAGCATCATTAAAAACAATATGGTGAAGACCATTTAAAACTACGACTTCAATATTAACACAGTTAATAAGATCCGTGAATATACAATACTACCAACAACAATAATAGAATATAATGCTTGACGTTGAATCATTTATTCATGACATGTATTTGTAATGCTTTGCTTTGTATCGTGTATGACAATTTATAGTCGCATTTTCTTTACATTGTCGCAATTGTCTCTTTAAAATCGTATTGAATGTTTTCCAAGTTGTCTGCCCAGTTCATATCAGTGTGGTACATCGGTTTTGGTTATTGAAACATTAATGTCTGTTTTTTTTTGCTAACGTTAGATTCATCTCGATTGATTTTTGTTTTATTCAGCGCACATTTAATTTGAAAGACTATCTAAACAAATATGAACATCTGGATGGATATAAATCTGAACAAAATTAGTTGCATGCTGGTTTACAATGTCATTCGTTTTAGTAGTTAAATTAATTTGTAAATGCAATTTTGTATTTAAAAAAAAGGAATAATGTGCTGCAGAAAAGGACAGAGCGGACTCTTACAGAACTAGTGGATACAGCACACTGTGTCACAATGAGTACAAAAACATATATTAGAGAAAATTGATAACATCAGAATAAAAATGCCGAAAACTGCATATGTAAAGATACAGTAATGCAAGAATAATAGCTGTCATAATTTACAGGTTACCTCTTTCGATCTTTGACTTGCAATAGCAATCATCGATTTCTGATTTTTCATCATCATTAAAATAGATACGGAGCTAATATTAGTTTAAAGTTCAATAAACAAAAACTGAATGTTTATATTGTATTTAACAATTTAATTAAATAACTATAAAATGTTTGATGGTGATGAATCAATACAAGAGATTCATTAGAGCTCACTCCGAATGTTATCAATCATTCTAAATATTGTAATACATAAATCAAAATAGGAAGAAGTTTTAAAAAGCCAACTTTGTAAAGAACTGTTAGAGGTTATATCTATGCGAATATAAATTAAGTAACGAAAACAATAAGACATAGCAAATCAATCACTTATACCCGTATATGAAGGTGTTGTGTTTCCTCATGTTACAAGATACAGAATACAATCAACTTAAATTGCATTAAACTGCTGGTACCAATCAACAAAGTACAATTCTTTGATAATATTAATATTCCAATAAGAGACATATGAACCATTTGATCAATATATAAAAAATATGCTATGATATATGATCACAACGGGAAATTTCAGGAAAAAAAATTATTCACTTTAAGTGCTCTCAGAGAATCAAGAGGTTATGAAAATCCCATCATATTGGAGAATTTAAATATAAAAGCTACGAAAACTGATTGTGGAAAGCATGAGCAAAAATATATTAAAGAGCCACGAAACATAGGATATCAGCAGACAAAAAACAGATCCGATCAATACAAAGTCTTGAAAGAAGAGTTGAAGTGTGTTGGGATTAGAAGACCACAGGTATATGGGCATCTAAAAGGAATAGATAATAATTTAAAGAATAACATATGGAAACACGTAAGTTGGAACGTTATAGAAAAATCACCATCGGGGGGAAAAACTAGCCTAATTATTCAAACAAAAGCGTGTTCTAATTGTCGCTACCTCTACAACCATGCAGTTATCTGTGTCATGTCATTATAAGGAATTGCTAAGTCTGCAGTTAATTTGGTTCAATGTGCTGAGACTGTTAGTGTTTAACCTCGACTTATACGTTCTCCATTGACTCCAACTCAAGCTGCTCCAGTTAAATCATCAGTGGACAAAATCAAACATGGCTTGAACATTTTGATATTTACCTAGCATGATTGGTATATTGGTTGTCTAGATTTGCAGATCCAATAGTTTTTCTTCATGATTGTCTAGATGTGCGGATCCAATAGTTTTTCTGCATGGTTGTCTAGATGTGCGGATCCCATAGTTTAAGAGTGTGCACACAGATTTCGTAAGTGTACTATTGATGTTCTGTGAAACTCTAAATACAACTAAGGGACAATCCTGGTGAGTACATGAGAACATTACAAGCTGATAAACAAAACTTAGACTGTAGACATAAAGGAATCAAGAGTTTGGACATACTTCTAAAATATTTCTAAACAAAGTGTTATCATAAACAAAAATATGCAACAAGTTTGCTTATACCACATCTCAGATGATACATGTTACAAGATACATATATTCAAGCTATGGATAACAATCAGTTGTTTACAGCTGGTTGGATAGGAGTGCTAAACCACTATCATCTGTATTACATATTATATTATTATTATAATCCAGTGTTTTTCAACCTTTTTAATGGAACGGAACCCTTCGGAGCGTTTAGATTGCTCGCAGAACAACATGCAGTGACACAAGAAAACACCGACTGATACAGGTGTATGTGTGTAACACTGTAATTGTAGCCCAAATCAAATTTAACTCGTGTGGCCAGAATAGCCTATATTACTAGTTACAAAGTTACTTTATTGTTACCCTTTAGCATCAGTTGGCAGTAGCGAACGCTTCAATGCGAAACTTGTGCTTGGTGATTTCTACAAAGCAGATTAATTCGTGGCCGAATGTCCGAGAGAGAAACCCGAAGTTCATCTTCGACAGACAAATGTCGTTCTCATTTCTTGTGTTTGATGTTGGTCATAGCAGAAAATCCGAACTCGCACATGTAAGAAGTTAACAACTGCGACAGAAGTCGCAAAGCTTTTCAACTAGTAACCAAAACGCATCCAAGTTCAACTCTGCATGTTTTAGCTTCAGCGTTCTGTCACTCGCAACGCTAACGAGCTCATCCTCTTCATTCAAAGTAAACTGTCTTTGGCACGGTTCAAATTCCACAAACGGGTTTCTAACCCAGTCGTACTGGTCAACAGATATCGAAGGAAAATATTTGCTGAGACTATTCAACAGAGCATCCAAATGGGTCACAATCAATGGAAGAATTTCTTGGTAATTTGTTTTAACAACATTGGGAAACATTTCCAAATTTCCAGCAGATGCATGCTTCTTCCAAATTACCAATTTCTTAAGAAATGCATTTATTCTGTCAGTTGAAGTCAAGACGTTTTCATGTCTGCCTTGCATTCCACTGTTCAAAATGTTCAATTCATGAAATATATCGGCCAGATAAGCTACTTTGGAACAACAACACTCGCTGGTCAGTACTTCTTCAAAATTCTTCAAGTTTTCAAGGGAACAGAACATCAGCATCTCCTCTCTCTGCTCGTAGAAACGAGATAAAACTTCCGCGAGACAGCCATCGTACGTCCGTGTGTTGGATGAGTGTGACATGGTCCGCTTCCTTGCTTTCACAAAGTTTGGCGAACTGGCGACATTTCATAGGTCTCATCTTCATATAATTAACGATTTTCACCACCATGTCCAGCAACTGGTGCTTCTCTGTGGATGAAACAGTGCGTGACCATGATAGCTGGATTCATCTGTCGCACCAGCAAGACAAAATCTTTGACAGAGTTCTCACTAGGATTTTAAAACTAGGAGTCCCGGACTCCTAATTTGGTAAAAATAGGAGTCCCACCTGCAAAAGTTGCAGTCCCACCAGCAAAAGTTGCAGTGCCCAGAAACATTCTGAAGCGACTAAATGGCCATTAAAATGCCCGGAATAAACAAATACAAAACTGATATTTGTGGCGACACCAATTTTGGCTGATAAAAACCGTATATACATTCTTGCGTTTGGAGTAGAGAAAATCAAAGGCACCATGACAGGAAACAATGTACTGGAATATATTGTTAAAATAACAAGTCCTTGTCTCATACTGACAAACCACACTAACAGTGCACTGTTATAACATAATCCGCTAATGATGATATCTGGCCTTATTACTTTATGCAACTGACTAGTTAAAATCTGAATCCGCAGAAGGCGGAAACGTAAAATGAGTACAGTCAAGCAGATGACACTAATTTAAAAACAAATACCAGATGGAAGAAGAAAAACTACGTTTGCTGACACTTCAAAGAGAACTGACTACCTTTGAAGCACTGATATATACTAAACAAATAAAACAAATCTGTTTCAATGTTCTACAATTATCTGAAGTTGCCGCAGCAATAACAAACAGGTATTTGTTTGACCCTTCAACTGGAGCCTTTAGCGGTGCCTTCAATAACAAACGAACCATCATCAAAGCCGACGACCTTTGCTCAAAATAAGTTAGCAAAAAACACCTCAAATAAAAGCATTGCCTCATTTTTCACAGTGATTAGAACATATTTATTGTGTCGCAAAACTTTCCTGTTTGCAAAAGAAGAAAAAAAAAAAACAGAAGGACTCGTGCATGGGCGATTTTCTGCCTCCCGGACCAAAAGTTTGCGTCCAAATACGCGTAATTAAGCGTTTCCGATATCTCTGTTTGATATTTCCCGCCATGGCAGGGGCGCCATCCGTACAAATACCAACGCAGTTTTTCCAGTTCAAGTCACATGATTGCAAATATGAATTGACAACGTCAACTATGTATTGTTCTTTTGTTGTTTCTGGTAACTCCTTACAGCAAAAACAATCTTCTACAATAGCTCCATTGTCGATAAAACGTACAAACTCCATAAGCTGTGATTTACCTCTGACATCGGTGTTTTCATCCACCTGCAGTGCCAAGAATCCTCGTGTCTTTATCTTCGCTAAAACGTGACTTTCCATGTCGCTGGACATGTCTGAAATACGTCTGCTTATCGTATTGTCTCAGTGGAATCTTACTGATGTCAGATACGGCACTCTCACCAAACATACTTCTCACAATTTCTCGGCATGAAGGTAAGATCACGGTTTCGGCGAGGGTATGCGATTTCATTTACCTTGCAACGATCTCCGCGACAGCATAACTTGCTTCTTGAGCTTTGTCACTTATCTTAAACTTTTTCTCGAATGTAGCGGTTTGTTTTTTTATTCATGCTTAGTGCCCACTAGAAGTACGCCACATTCTTGTGCGCTACATCCGGACGTTTAGTTAAGTGTCGCTTAAATTTAGCTGGTGCCATGGCACTATTGGCAAGTTTTTCCCCGCAGACAACACAGAGCGGTAAGGGGAAGTCTAGGTATCCTGCCCAAGTAAATCCCATATCTAAGTAATTGTCACTGTAATGACGCACTTTAAGATTCCGATCGACAACGTCAATTTTTGGTACGTTCGGTTCACATGACGCGGTACTAACTGTAGCTTCAGTTGACTGCTCCTGAGTTTTAGTTTGGTCGTCAGCTGTGGCATCGTCTAATTTTCTCTTCTTAATAAATCGGTCCCAGCGTCGCGCAAAAACAACAGTGTTATGAAAATTAATCCAAACGCTTAACGCTCAGTAGGACAACAACGGAAACAGTAATTAGATGGATAAATAACGACTAATTACCGCACAGTTCCAGTACTGCCAGACTTGGTCCTGGCGATTTCTGCCGTTATTTTTATATTTTTAATGGCCAACGGCAGAACCCCTGGCTAGCGCTCACGGAACCCTTAGGTTCAGTGGAACCCCGGTTGAAAAACACTGCGTTAATCTATGTAATTTACAGAACATGAACAAATGATGTTCCATCTTTAACGAAACGATTTTAATAAAAGAAGGTTAGAAGCTAGGATCACTTTACTGGTATATGTATATAGAGACGGTGCACAAAAATATGTGCAAACTAAATTTCAAATTAGGTTCTCTAAAATTTAAACTCGGATAAAACTAGTTTATGTCACAGTTTCAGGATACAAAACGGAAACATAAAATATTAAATATCCTTGCAGTTTTAATTGTGTAGTAAGCATATTTTATTTGGTTCATGGCAGAAGAAAAAAACAATTTCAGTTTCATAGCTATTGTAACAGTTTCAGTAATTTGGAGAAGAAAAAAAACCATAAGAATTTGCTTACACCTTTCAGGTTGATAAACAAGAAACCAAATAATCATTCTGCAGTTTCCAAATGCTTCTAGAACTTTCCCGGACACGACACTGTCAAGAATACTTTCGAGTTTCCAATGTTTTTTGGCAGTTTCCATTGCAAATAAATACAGTTTGTCATCTTTATTGATTTATTTGTTCTCTCTAACAAATATAAGATTGTAACATAATACAATAAAGGTGATTTCTGATATTCCGTTATTCAGGTACAAGCCAAATTGTCTAGAGTATATCTAATTGCTGCATGGCACTATTCAAAATGGTGAGGAATATGTTCTCTTCCAAAATCAGTTAATGACACCTATAATTTTTATTTTACTCAAACCTTTGACTAAGCAAAACTTCCATTGTAATAAAACACATGCTATAAAACTCTAAATTCACCATGTTCAATTATGATGTTTTAAACGAAAAAGAAAACTGCTAGAAATAATATTGTTTTGTACTTTAACTCAAACATATTTTGCCCCATGAAAAGTTGTAAAAAAGCCATGACTAATCTCTTAAAAATCCTACATAATTAATTTAATCCAACGTTTTTAAAACATTTCCACTGAGAAGAGCAAACACAGCATAGTACAGTGTTAAATGATGAACATTATTCTCTTCACTCAAGAAGTATAATAAACAGTGGGGCAAAATAAATATTTAAACAAATGCACAATGCTAAGCTAAACCCAGACGTATGAGAAACAAATGTCCTCCCCACCCCACTCATCACAATGTTATTCAAGAAACCTTGGTTCGAGGATTTTAAGAATAAGTATAGGGTTTAACTGCAAATAAGCACAATCATGGATACATAGTGTCGATTAAGTGATGTGTGTTTATATTTAAATCAATCAGTTAATAAACATGTGGCAAACGCGTAGAGTCGGAATAGATAAAGTCTAGCTATGATTATACTAATTGTTTAGACAACTACCACAACAAATAGTATACATTAAGGCTGACGTCACAAAGAGCTTTGCTTTGGTGAAACACATTTTGTGTTATCCTAATAATACTGGTGTTTCAATTGTGCCCTTTCCGTGCAAACTCAATTTTCTTAATCATCATCGTTAGCTAATGTATCATCGAGGGATTGGAGTCAGAAACGATAACAAAGTCTTTGCGAGTCGTACATTCAGAAACGAAATATGTTCTCTTGATTTTCTTTGGAGCATTGAGTAAGCAGTCTGTAACTTTTTATACAATGCGATGTCAAGGACCATCAAACGAGGCTTGTTTATGTTCGATGCATCGTTTGAAAAATTCAGTTTTTCCTGAACCGCTAGGTCATGCAACTAATATATTAACAGGATGGCGAAGATAAATTGTCTCCTAACTTTGACGATCCGAAGTTTCGTTGATCACTTTGGGGTACGATGGAGTTATCACTACATACTTTCTAAATTAAAACTGAAGCATATCACAGAAGACCCGTTTAACATGATAAAATCAGGACTTCGAATTTTGTTTTCTCATTTAAATATGTAATACAAGATAACAATAACTACATAAAAAATGTTTTTATTGCCGTTGCTGTGGAGAGGCGGTTATGGTGACTGTGTTGGCGCAAACATTAACACACACACACACGCGCGCGCGCGCGCACGCGGGCGCAGAGAGAGAGAGAGAGAGAGAGAGAGAGAGAGAGAGAGAGAGAGAGAGAGAGAGAGAGAGAGAGAGAGAGAGAGAGAGAGAGAGAGAGATGCTACATCTTGTCACCAGGCACATTATCTAATGCATCGCAAGTCGTGTAAAGTATTCCAGTGCTGTCTGTCTATACAAACGTATTGTCTTTTCTAATAGTTTTTTCTGGACTTGACTAGAACGTCGCCGTTGCTGGAAACGTAAATACTTTCTGAGTAAGAAAGCTTCTTTTCTAATAATGATTCTAATTTCCACTGTATCCAGCTGTCTTTGATAACCCACTGGCGTTTAGCAACACTTCACCCCTGAAAATATGCATTGTAAGTCCCTTTAAGGAACTCTTGTTTTTACTTGTTTTTACATAGCAAGGGTTTAAAAGGCTTGTTCATTTTTATTTTGTCGGCAATATTAGGAATGAAATTATACAGTAGTTTATTACTTTTTCTCTCTCAGATTTTGTTGGATTATACTGTACATAACTTAACATATCTATCGCAAACACACACACACACACACACACACACACACACACAAACACACACATACATACATACATACATACATACATACATACATACATACATACATACATACATACATACAATCATACATACATACATACATACATACATACATACATACATACATACATACATACATACATACATACATACATACATACATACATACATACAATATGATATGTAATATTTTTCTACAAAAAAATCATCTATATCGATATATAAGACAATCGGTTATCAAAGCATTTACATGTAGTATATCTGACATAATTTTAATAGTTTATACGTCATATCTTTTTTCTTCAAAATAATGATTTCCATTTCTTCATAAATTAGTATGTGAATAAATTTGATTGACTTAAGCTGAGGATCACGATGAACACAGCAACAGTTACATTCTAACATAACGAAAATAATTTCAGTTGTTAAACCCACACGAACTGGAAGGGTCCGTTCTGAAATGAAGTAGACCAAAATTTTTCACTCGAGAAGGAAAGAACATTAAATTGCGTAAATTTCAGTGTTTTGTTTGATATAACATATTTGATATAAGATACGTTATTCATGATATTGCAAAATGAGAAGAGAATAATGGTCAAGATTTTTTAAATATATATCAATGTGATCCAATCGATGTCGAAATACGGTGGTTTTTATATTCTTTAAAATTTACTTATATTTAATGTATATATATTTCTGGAATATTTAAGTAACGAGTTCACAAACCGATCAGCTTGTAGTAATAACAAATGTAATTATTTGCGTTCATGATCCATTAAAACAGTGTAAGTCCGAAATGTTTGTGTGACTTCACACATTCAAGGTTTTCATCAAAATAAATCTAAACCTTTATAAAAGGGTTGGTTTTTGTTACAAGAAAGTGTATATTCAGTCATTTAAAGTATATGCAAATTTTAGTTTAATGTACTATAAATAGGAGTTGTTCCAAAACTGATCCATGCAAATTGATGAGCTGTACTTTTTCAAATGAATTCTATTGGCGATCAAATATCATCAAATATACATTGTATAGAAGAAAATAAAATAGCTTTTGAAGACAAATATTTTCCTTTTTACGATTGGGCCTATACGTTGCCTTGCATGTTTGCTGGTATTCCAAATTAGGTTTTAACAGACCCAGCTAATTAAAGATAATAATAAAAATCTTATCCGTAGCAATTTCAAAAAACACACCAAAACAAAACCATGAAACAACTCCACCCCATATTAAAGAATATGACATGATTGAATAAGCATACAGGTGAACTGGCTAACTAACTAAAAGATAAATAAATAAATAAATAAATAAATAAATAAATAAATAAATAAACGGGAATTTGTGCACGTTCGCAGAACTGGATTATGCATTTGTATCGTGATAACTTAACCTAAACTAGATCACTCAAGCACTTTAAATGATCGCAATAAATTATTGAGCGTCTACTGACATAGATTGGTCGTACCGGAAGCTGGTTGGCACTATCAGAATCCACGTACCGGTAGAACCTCTTTTAGAAACATGGGTAAATAAGTTATAATTGCTCACTTACAAGTATATAGTTCGTTTTTACATGGACTCTTAACAATATCAATCAAATCATAGAGATCTTCCTTGTTTTGAAATGTAGCAGCTCCATGAAATTGGCACACGTCTCACTTCCCAGTGCAATGCTGAATTAAGGCAATTACTGAAATTAATCGTTTGAAAATTTACGGGCCAGCAAGAAAATACCAGCAAAATAAATGCTATGTTTAGATTGATCAAATGGAGGCCCATAATTCTGCTGTACCTTTCTTGCAAGTTGGTGTCAGCATAGGAAGTAGTGCATTTTTATACCATAATAGACTCCTCCCCTGATATTTGTCTTTTTTTTTTTTTTAAAGGTTGCCCTCCTACTAAGTGACAGCTCTGTGATCAAATCCAGTTATACATCCAAAGTTACTTTTTGCTCTAGTCACCCATTTAGACAGTTCATAGCTGTGTATGGAAACCAGCTCAGATTTTATCAAGAAACTCTACATACCAAATTTAGTTTTAAAAAATATTTTCTTATTCATTTCAGTAGTATGATTATGTTTTATGTTAAGTAAATTACAACAATCTTTGCATTGACTTGTGACATTGAAATTGAAATCAAGGATACAAAATCACTGAAGTTCTCTCAGATTCTGGCAGGTTTTATCCACTAGGAAAGTGCCGATAAATCTATAATTATTTTTGTTGTTAGAGCATCTGCCTCAGATGCATCAGGTCATGGGTTTGAAACACGGTCAAGTAATACCAAAGACTTAAAAAATGCTACAAAAACAGCCTTGCTTGGTGTACAGCTTTCTCCAAGAAACTTCCATATGAAGATTATCTGTCACTATGGACTTTTACAATGGTGGCCTTGTACTGAACTTGTACGCTTACATGTGCTCAACTTGGGTCAAAATAAGAGCATGTTGAGTGGAATTGTCACAATTGAGGGTAGTATACATTTATTTATTACCGTAATATGCATAGCTTTCATTCTGACATCACAGCATGCGACATTCAATCTAAATTGTACAGGATCACTCCTTTGAGTTTATTTTATTCAAAAATATCTACATACTTTAAAATTGCGATGTGCAGCAGTTGGGGAGTCTAAATAAAGATCTTCCAAAGGAATATGGATGTGTATGAATCCAAATGAAGTGAATACTTGCCACTTAAATGTATGAAGAATCAAATTCTACAAAATGACACCCTTTACTAAAATAGTCTGTCTTGAATGCCTACATGGCCAGTGTGACTTATACTGTAGTGCCAACCCACAGTGAATATGATCTGACAAATCGATATGAGAAAGATTTGTAAAATTGTTGTTGCAATTTTGAAGCTTATCATTTTTATGAGGACCAGCAAGAAGTGTTTTGGTTTAAATCCTTTTTCAATACAACCATCTATTCAGCCATAGCAATATTTCATGATGATCACTGTTTCGGTCATATTGGAAGATAATATTTCATTTGTAGGACGTATTAAATGTATATATCGCAAGAAGATTTTTAGTGTAAAAGCCTAGTTTGGGGAATATTTGTTAACAAGGATAAGCTAGAATGCCACATTTGTGACATATCAAAAGAAATTATTCATTAAACCTATGTCAAAACAGCAAACTGTTCAGGAGGGAAAACTAAAGCAAGATTTTCAAAAAAAGGCAGCTGTGATTTCATGGTATCACATAGCCACCATTTTCAATAGGATGTAATTTAATAAGGTAACTATGCTAACGAAGCACTTAATTTGCATGCACATTTATTATTTACACGCACCAATACACAAAGAAATTGTTTTGGGTACATACATCATTTTAGCTAACTGAGCTGATTGCTTATAACACTGTTCAGTCTATAACACCGTCGGGTTCTGTGGCTCCCAACTACTGTGTTATAAGTTTTTATAACAAGGTCACACTATCATTTTTATTATGACTGTAGATATCACAAGAAGTGAGAACCCCATGTCATACAGTGACTATCTATTTTAATGATGACCATTATTGCAGTCATAATGAATGGCTGAAATGTACCATTTTACTGAGGACCCACTGGATAATGGGATTAATGTGTGTGTGCATAACATCTTCAGGTATTTGATCAGTAAAGCTGCAAAGTAGGTCATGGATTGTCCATTTTATTGGGGTGTCACAATTCTTTTACACAGTGTGATATACTCAACATTTTTTTTTAACATAACTGTATCTGCAGTAATCTGTGGTTTCTTGTCTTTTTCAGCTGTCTCCAGTAAGCCCTCATTTGTTCTGTCAACAACACTGACAGTTGTTCTATTTGCTGGAATGCAGATGTTCCGTAATCAGCTGGCTGCCACAGAATACATGACCATTGTTGGGGGTCTTCTAGGCTCATTCCTGTTCATTCTTGTTCTAACTGTATCCTTTTGATGATCAGTACAAAACATTTTTAGCAAATTCCATATCCGCTGTAAATGTTTGTATGCTATAATTTTTTATACACTGTCATGCCATACCGATCATTTATTTTAGTGATGTCCATTTTAGAGAATAGAATGATGTACCGGTCACTTTTCAGATGGTGGTGTCAGTGGTAGTGCATCATCAGTTATCAGTTTTTAAGGTGTTAATTAAAGTTGTTAAATTTCTTCAAATTATTGATTGTCATCAGTCTTATATAAAATCAGTATGACACTAGGACAACTCATTCTTTGAAAGGTTTACTCGGCCGTTTGCCTTGGGTACATAAGATAAAAACAATACTGTACACACTCACTGATTAATATTAGTGCTGACAATAGGCCAAGGGAAGCTTTTAAGGTAAATCACTAATAACTAAATACATGTTGATTAAACAATTAAGCTTACCTGTTTTTTAACTAATTGTATGGGATGCTTCATCCATGTATAAATAATGACTAGAACTTTTTTAATAAAATAAAAAGCCAGGCTTTATAATTAATAATTTGCCATGAAGACTGATACATGGTATTGGGAAGGAACAAGTTTTGTTCTGTTGCTTTTTCATTAAATGTTATTAAAACAACTATTGCACTCTTAACACTTTCTCATACAACTATTGCACTCTTAACACTTTCTCATACAACTATTGGACTCTTAACACTTTCTCATACAACTATTGCATTCATAACACTTTATCATAAAGCTATTGCACTCTTAACACTTTCTCACACAGCTATTGCACTCTTAACACTTTCTCATACAACCATGTTCTCTCATAATTACATATCTAGTCACTTAAGTGCTTTCCCTATTTAAAACATTCACAAACAAATACAATTCTCTCACTCTTTCTGTCATATCAACTGAAAAATAATAATTCCTCTCTTGAAACAATAAGACAGCTTTTAAATACAACAAAAATTTTGGTAAGACCTTTGAAAGTTGATGCATACAAAAATAAAGTCACAGTATCTAGATTAATGTTGTACACAAACTTAGAAGGTAAGAAAAAATAAACTTACGATGTGAGTAATGTATATTTATTATTTACCCAATTATATATATGATACATTCTGATCATATTTCTTATCCATTATTTGTCATCCTTAACTTTTTTAAGGCCATGGCCAATTTTGAAACCATGACATTTGGATCTCAGTTTCAGGCTAAACTTTTTCCAGAAGGTAAGTTTTATGATGAGGTTTCATACCACCAAGAATTGTAATTCCCTTTGTAAAACCAAAATCAAATTTTGAAAAAGTCTTGCACATGAATTATTGAAATTATTGTGTTATGCCAAGAAAACAAATGAGAAAAAAGTCCTTTGTTTAAGTAAAATCAAATTAAGAAATAGTATTGCTTTAGAATTTTTTAAGTTCATCATTTTACCAAAGTCCATGTTTGGGACTGATTCCAGAGAAGTATTTATTTCTTTGTCTTAAATTTTTTTAAGGTGCTCACATACATGCCAACCATTACGCTTTTGGCATAAACATTACGCTTTTTTTTCACTAAATTACGTGCTATGCTTAAAAGTATATGGATTATGCTTTTTCGGTATATCCACCTCCTCCCCCCCAAATTTTTTTAATTAGTTTTCTCGTTATTATTAACATTCCATTAATCCCACATACCGTATTTTAGAAAAGACGGCTTTTATGTAACTACAGTATAAGAGTATGCTTGACCGTGGATTTTCCTAACAGTGTCATGTTCTTTTTATAGCTGACCTGGTTCTACTGTTGACCTCGAATTCTATTTATGGCATCTGTATGCTTAGTGAAGAGAGAGCACACTGGTTTTCTAATTTAATCTGTATGCACAGATTCCATGTTCTCATTTATATTTGCTGCAGAACCAGTCTAAAGATATTTAGCGCTAACAAGTATATTTTATTTCAGTCTATGCATTTATGTGAGCAAAAATATCTCCTTTAAAAAATTTTCCAACTAAATTAAAAAAGGCAACCCTCCCCAAAAAATGGAAACAAAAAAATAACAATCCTCTGAATATTAAGACAAGAGTGCAGCATCACTATTTCCAGCCTTGTGGAAAGAATTTTAATATTTTTGGCACTGAGTCTTAAAATGGTTTCTAGTTGATGTGAGTAAAGCTAAAAGTGCTACATATGAAAACTTGAAACAGTAAAGAATGTTAAAAGATGAGAGGGACAAAAAAAACATTGTTTATTGAAATTTTAGCATGTTATATGTGGATTACGCTTTTTCAGTCTGGATTCCGCTTTTAAACCACTTGGATTATGCTTTTTCCTCATCAGGGTTTGGCATGTGTGTGCTCACATGAAGCATGTCCAAGCTGTATATTCTATAACCCAAATTACACCCATCAGTCATACATCTAAATATTGGGAATTTAAAGATCTTTTAACAATGCCTAAGATATACAAAGCCTTTTTTTAAATGGCCAGGATAACCAGTGAGGAAAATCTGAAAAATTCATTGTCTTTAAAAATTTAAACCTATGCAAATACAAAACTGTAGAGAGCGCTGAGTGGCCGAATGGTCTAAAGCACTCACCGTTTCAGATCACTGTCATCTCACTTCAGTCTGTTGGGGTTTGAGTCTTAGGCACAGCCAATGTGGGTATGTGAGAAAGCTTGCCGGAAGCTTCTCGTGTGTTGGTGGTTCTTTCCAGTGTTTTCCTGGGTTCTTCCTCCACCAATAATACTGGCCGCCATGTATAGCCTATCTTGTGCTGAAAAATGGCGTTAAGCCATATAACAACAACATCAAAACTGTAGAGCATAACCTCATTGGACACCTTGTACTCTCTTACCATGTATCAGCATTGTTAGCAGATATCACCTTGTGTCAGTAATCATTCAAATAGGTTATGTATGAAGGTACATCTAGCAATATGATTTGTAATTATGCTTCAACACTTTAATTTCGTTTCCTTATCATGTGTTTGGAAGCATTGCTAGACTTATTCTACAACAAACATTGTAGCTGGTGTTATTATATATAAATAATTGATTATGACCTATAAAGTAAAAATATTTATTTGTGGTAATTCTTTGCTATTCATTGCTAGGCTTGCAATCACTGATTTTATTTAAAACATTTCATAAACTTCATGTGAAAGAAAAACAAGAATTCATCTTTGTGTCCATATCTTTGTAGGATATTTTTTCTTAATACATGCAAAGTTTTTTTTAAAAATCACCTTTATGTTCAATGTTTTGTGACTTTGCACAGAGACAGCATAGTGTACTAGAATACAGAGACAGCATAGTGTACTAGGATACAGAGACAGCATAGTGTACTAGGATACAGAGACAGCATAGTGTACTAGGATACAGAGACAGCATAGTGTACTAGGATACTGACTGACTGGCATAGGTTAGATATATCTGTTGCCAATTTCACACTAAATCTCAGGATGATTGCCATTTATAGTTTTCCGAACTTTTTGGATGGTTTGTACTTGGGGATACAGAAAAATTCTTACACTTTTGCAATAAAAACTCAAAGGTCTTGATGATGATCACTGACTGAACGAAATAAGTGGTTTCTTCACCACAATTTGATTTCTCCAAACTTTTTGAATGATCAGAGGATTTATTAAACATGGTTCAGGCGTATAATGTGCCACTCAAAGCGCTTTAATTATTTTTAACTTCAAGCAGATTCTTGAATAAGAGGTTAACCTTCTGTTTACAAAATTTCTTTTTGCAGTAGCATTAAGCTTGCTGATTGCTATGGCTGCATCAGGTCTAGTTCACAGAGTGTGTGTAACAACATGGTAAGTATCTCTTAAATCTCTGAAAGTGTGTATATATATATATATATATATATATATATATATATATATATATATATATATATATATATATATATATATATATATATATATATATATATATATGCAATAAACTGGTAACAAACAGTGCAAAAATAGTATCTGATTAGCCTGAGCACTTTCGACTCTTATTGAGTCTTTTTAATAGGCGAATGCAAAACATAGACAAGACTAACAAATAAACACAAAAACCGTTGTGTTTGCAAAACTTTACATTGCTGTTTCAACAGGAAGTCAATGTTTTACATACATGATCCCTAGCTGGATCCAGTGCACAATAATGCAATTTTGATTGCTAGGTCATGTCAATTTGTCAATATCAGAAAATTCAGACTATTACCAGGTGAAAAATGTCAGGCTGTTATACTGATATTCTGATGTTGACAAGAAGACATGATTTAGCAGTCAAGACTGAATTACTATAAGTATATTTTTGTTATGTACTGATATAGCAGTGAAGACTGAATTACTATAAGTATATTTTTGTTATGTACTTATCAGTGTTCAGATAAATTAATCAAGTTCAAAAGCTAACTTAAAAAAAAAGAAATTACATAACATTTACATGATTCTGATAAAAATTTCATCATAAGCCGTGACCAAATTTAATAATTTTTTAACAGCTGATATGCACTTGTATATCATTTTTATGAATGAGAATGAAGTGTATTACAGGAGCCAATCATTTTTACTGCTATCGCTGTTTATAACAAATTCTTTGACACATGGTGGCAGCAAACCCATGTATGTGACTACAGCTATCGTGCATTTGTTAAATTTTGGATGATATCACATACTGATTAATTTATTAAATATTTTATCTGAGGTCCAGCCACAAGCATTTGAACTGTTTCTATCAGGATATTGTGAGAGGCATCAATGGGGGTTTTCATGTGAATGACAGCATTACTTTGATTGTTATTTATAGCGGGATTGAAGAAATTGTTAAGACACAATAATACAGATTTATTAACAAGAAAGCTAGACATTTCCATTTGTATGTTAAGTGAGGCAATGGCATAGTTATTAACACTTGTTCAGTTATTACCAGGAAACCTTGAGGAAAAACTAAGTATTGCCTCAATTAAGAGTATGATAATATGGGATCAGAAAGCAATAGTATCGTTTTTCTTTTTTTTGAGATTTGATGGTAAAATTCTGGCCCATTCTTGGGTAGAAAATTAATTACATAGTATAAATAAAAGGAATAAAAATCCCATGACAGTAGATTTATTCTGTTTATTGCATAATACATTTTTTTTTTCATTTATGTCAATGGGGTAAACCATAACATAGCTTTTCTTCAACATTCTTTGCTATTTTATAGCTTTGAATATTCAAAAACAAAGACATACAGAAAATTAGAAATCATGTTGTAATGTAAAATGCTTCTGGGTGAGGTATCAAAACTAATGTCCAGTTTTGTGCATGTAAAAAATATGGGCAAAATTGCTTGCAATTATGGCATATATAACTTTAGGGTAGTCTTGTTATTTTGATTGGATGACATAGCTATCACCTCACCATTCAATCAATTACAAATATACCTCAAATGACAAATATGCGTTATTAAGATAAAGCTTTTAGGAGACCACCACATATTTTAACTAATGTTTTAGCTAAAGATGGTAAAACCATGGCATGCATGTTTTTATGAATATGTAGATGACTTTAATTAGATTTTCATACCATTAGAGCATTTTCTTCTTTTACCCAATCATAATTCATTACAATGAGATTCAGCTTTCCCACGTGAAAAAATATATTATTGATGCCTTTTGGTATAGTGCTAATATGTTGTCTCCGTATTGAGATCGAGATGGAATTCAAACATGTGTATGCTCCTCTTGGATGCAATGTTTGGCATTAGATCCCATAATTGACACAGACAAGAGTATTCTCTTCTTTGGATGAAACGATTTGTGCCAGATCTCATAATTGTCACAGACAAGAGTATTCCCTTCTTGGATAAAATGTTTGGTGCCAGATCCCTTAATTGACACAGACAAAAGTATTTTCTTCTTGGATAAAATGTTTGGTGCCAGATCCTTTAATTGACACAGACAAAAGTATTCTCTTCTTGGATAAAATGTTTGGTGCCAGATCCCTTAATTGACACAGACAAAAGTATTCTCTTCTTGAATAAAATGTTTGGTGCCAGATCCCATAATTGACATTGACAAGAGTATTCTCTTCTTGGATGAATCGATTTGGTGCCGGATCCCATTATTAACACAGACAAGAGTATGCTCCTCTTGGATAAAATGATTTGTGCTGGATCCCATAATTGACAATGTTGTTGGCTTACTTTTCCATGAGGCCTTGCAAATGCCCTAATTTTGTGCCTTGGAGTTCTCATCACAAAAGGGAAGTAACATCCAATCTGTCCTCATTACAGTTGTCAGTTTCATTAGGTAAGCTTAATCCTACTCCAGTGGTCATTGATTCTTATTATTAATCTGTCCTTGACTTTATTGCAATTTATATCAAGTAAATGATTCTTTACTCTTATAATAAAGACTATTTTAGTAATTATCACTAGAATTTAGCTTATTTTTCCTTGTACACTTCATGTTAAGTTTAGCATCACACTTGACTGACTTTGTATGTTCCATTGTTTTGCTGTCTTGGAATATAGGCATCAGTAGGCATGTATGATGTTCAGGCTGTCAGAAGATAATCATGCTACTTTGGCTGTACGAGATATCAGTCAGTATAATCTGGTATGAAGAGAGAAGAGCAGTAAACATCTTACCTGAGACAGAAAAAAAACTCTTTTCGATCAGCAGTGCCATTGATGCCGCCTAAGTCTACAACTTTCTCACATTGCAATCATTCAAGGCAGCAAAATAAACTATTAAAAAGAATTCTAGCAGTCACAGATACCTCAGGATCTCTGTTGCCCACAGTACTGCAACCATATCATACCTGTACTAAATAGAGTATTTTCCAAGATCAGCATGTTACGGTGACCCACATAGCTGTTACCCTGAGTAACCCAACACCGCACGTCACATACACTCTGGCCTTGTCCATCTGGGCATGGCAAAATATTAAATGAACATGCCTTGTTATGGAGCCAAGGTGAAGACAGATAGTCAGGTCACTGTCAGCACTGGCTGTGACATAGCAGATCTTGGACTGCTTGCAGTATCATTGCGCTGAACATTTCCATTACCAGGACTGGCTTCATCATGATCCAGTACCAGTTAGGATATTTTCCTTTTTTTTTTTTTGATAGATGGTACACATTTGAGATCCTCAAACAGTTTTTCCATGGATCACTTGAGTTGTGGGTTGTGGATGGCCTCCTAACGCTGATTATACTGGTAGCTAACTGTTTTAAACCTTTTTGTGGACCATAGAGATAGAACTTGCAAAAGACCAGTTGTCTGTATACTGCAGTTTGAGAACCTGTGGCTCAGAGATTAGCATTTTCCAGCATAGACATACTCTCAATATCTTTTATCATCCCTGACTATCTGCTTCCCCTGTCCAATCTTCACTGTCATCACAGCAGGCTTCTCCATTGCTTCCCCTCTTTAATATCAACAATATACATGCACAAGCCCCTTCTCTTTTTTACTCAGTTCAACAATATCTGTTGAAGACTGTTTTCAATGCATCCATTGCTGAGTTCTTTTGGGTCTGAATCTGAATTCTATTGTCTTTATCAGCAGCCACATATATAATTCCTGCATCCTTCACCATTTTAGCTAAGAGACCAACGTTCGTTCAAATAATTTATGTCCGATTGAGTTGCTGACATCTTACACTGCTTCAGAAGGCAGAATCAGAATCCCAGAATCAGCAAGCATTTTTTCTCACAATAATAATTCTGGACTAAATTCAATAATTCTATAAAATGCATGGCAGTTTTCCACACTGAAATCACAGTATTTAGAAGAAGTGTTTTGGTGGTCGGTGAATATCAAAGCTGTATTTCATGTACCTGGACTGGAATTCTTTCCAATACATGCAGCTTCTCATTTGCAGTGTTGTAGCTATTAATTCTATACATTTTAAAGAAAGCTGAAGCTTAAATCGATGTTTGAGACCTTGCCATTAGACACAACAAGTTGTTGGTGCTCACCATGGTTCATGTACTGGACAGGGCATCTTGCCAGACATTTCAATTTCATATATGCTTCTGATAACTGTGATCTTGTTGAGGATATGCCTTCCTAACAAAGACTGCTGCTTCAGTATCACATCGATGTCATTCATCAACTTTGTATTGATTTCAGTTACTCAACATTTGTTGGATTTGCTGGAATGAAAATATTTCCACATGTCTTAATCAGCTTCACATGCATTAGAATAATGGAACAATGATAAACTCAGGAGTAAGGGGAAGTAACTCCCATGATGTTCTGTTATTAAGCAGACAATGAATTAACATGCGGTTAACACCTCTGATTGGATTTGCAAGAAAAAGTATGTTCTTGCTTATTACTGTAGAAACATATTTTACTCCAGTCATTGGTTTCTCAAGGTTTTAAACTTTAGAACTACCGTAAGGATTAGTGCTCAAAAAAAGTTTTTCAGACACAGGCCCAGAGATGGCAACTTGAAAACTTCTCAAACACTGACTCTAATTCTACATACTCTGAAACCTAATTTCCATTTTCCCAAAATTGTTTCTTTTATTAATATTATTGGTCACGCCACATTAGAATTGCTACCCGGTACACTTAGATAGGAAAATATATCCTAAAATCATATAATATTGACTTGTATTTTTAATTTTGATCTCAAAATAATTCCTATAAGCAATGTTTTCCTCTATGTCCTGAGGTCAGCCATTGTCGGATTGCATTAACAATGTTTTCCTCCATGTCCTGAGATCAGCTATTGTCGGATTGCATTAACAATGTTTTCCTCCATGTCCTGAGGTCAGCTATTGTCGGATTGCATTAACAATGTTTTCCTCCATGTCGTGAGGTCAGCTATTGTCAGATTGCATTAACAATGTCTTCGTCCATGTCCTGTGATCAGCCATTGTCGGATTGCCTTAAGAATGTTTTTCTTAATCTTTGGATCAGCAGTGTTTATGTTCATTAGCATTTGAAGCATGTCTTGATTTTAAGCTTTTGTTTACACTTTTGATGTCTTTCAAAGGTGGCATTTAATATGTTTAATCAGTGTTGCTGTTGTTGTTGTAGGGTTTAATGCCATTTTTCAGCACATAATAGGCTATACATGGCAGCCAGTATTAATGGTGGAGGAAGAACCCGGGAAAACCCCTGGAAAGAACCACTGACCTACGAGAAGCTACTGGCAATGCTTTCTTACATAACTACATTAGCCGAATCTTAGACTCGAACCCACTGTTTAACCAGTAGCTCATTACACTAGTGTAAGTGCAAAAAAAAGAAAACTGCTGTTATTATTTATTAAATATGAACTTTAATACCTCTTGAACAATGCAATATCAGTTAAACAAAACTATTAAATAAAATCAAATGTTTTGGTTGTAATCATTATTTAGGTGGTCTTTCCTTATTATGTAAACTCTGCCAAAGGATGGTATATTTTTTAATCAAAGACCCAAAAACAAACATGACCACATTTAATCCCTTTATTATTTGATTAACATTTGCCATGTACACACACTTGCCATAATTCAATTATGAGGCCATGGTTTGGTGCACCAGTTGAAATGATTCTTGAAAATCAGTTCCAATTTTCACTAGACCCTGGAATGATGCAGTGAATAACAAACTTCACGCCATCAAACCAACCCTTGGAGAATTGACTCCTTCCTTCAGAACCATCCGTAGGGAGGAGGTAGTCATTGCAAGAATTAGAATTGGTCATATATACATAACCGACTCCCACATACTAACAGGTGAAGATCCACCAGAGTGCATTACTTTCAATGAACCATTCACTGTTAAACACTTTATGACAGATTGTTCTGACCTACAAATTATGCATGATAAGTATTATAATGTACATGACATGAAGGAACTTTTTGATACTATACATATTACTTGTATTTTAGATTTCCTTAAGGAAGTAAATCTTTATTTTAAACTGTAACTTGTATACCATCACCTAGAGCATTTTTATCTAATGTAAATACCACCCTTTATTTTCAACATCTTTTCATCTGTCCTCATTAACATACACCCATTTACATGTCCCGTTGATTGGGAAGCTTCATATTTTACTGTTACTAACATCTTACCATATTACTTTGAACTTTTTGTTTTTTTATATTGCTGGTCGATATTAAACCTTTTAGTATTTTTAAACATGAACGCATACAACATACAACCTGTTGTTTGGCGCTAAATAGCCTAAAAGTGCTGGTGCGCTCTTAAAAATCAATCAATCAATTACTAGACCAGTTCTGGCTGGTTTCTGCACTGCACATAAATTCCCAAAGTGGTATTTTCTAATTGCCTGTGGGCACTAGTTATTGTAACCCAGGCAACCAGTTTCCTATTCATGTGTGTTAAAGCCATTAGGGCATTACTTATAGTAACCCAGGCAACCAATTTCCTATTCATGAGTGTTAAAGCGATTTGGGCATTAGTTATTGTAACCCAGGCAACATGTTTCCTATTCATGAATGTTAAAGCCATGTGGGCACTAGTTATTGTGAGCCAGGCAACATGTTTTCTATTCATCTGTATTAAGGCCACATGGGCACTAGTTACTGTAACTCAGGCAACCTGTTGCCTATTCATGTGTGTTAAAGCCATGTGAGCATTAGTTACTGTAACCCAGGCAACCTGTTTCCTATTCATGTTTGTTAAAGCCATGTCTGCATTAGTTTTTGTAACCCAGGCAACCTGTTTCTTATTCATATGTGTTAAAGCCATGTGGGCACTAGTTATTGTAACCCAGGCAACCTGTTTCCTATTCATGTGTGTTAAAGCCATATGGGCACCAGTTATTGTAACCCAGGCAACATGATTCCTATTCATAGGTCACATGGCTTACTTTGTACACAAGTTGACAACTTTTGAAAAAAGTATTATAATTAGATGATCTTCGTTAAGTTTAGTGGCATATCTGGGGATAAATATTAATAATTCAATGATCTTAAAACAGCTTGAAAATAAATTTCTGCATTTCATCAGTGCAATCATAGTTTTGTTCAGGCAAATTAATTTTTTTTTTTTACATGCGAAGTGAGCACCTTCCAACAACAGGAGGGGTAAAAGCTGAAATTAGAGATCCCCCAGGCATCAGGCTATTGGATTGTTTTAGCACTGGGATGTACATGTTTTATTAACACCAATCTGTTTTTATTCTTCCTGAATGTCAATCTTGTTTTGATTTTGGAAAGCCATAGATTTGAACAACTAGGAATCTTATGGTGCTTGCCTTCACATGATATAATCTTCACAATGTTGTATTGATTAATTACTGAAGCAGACTCGCATGATACAATCTTCACTGTGTTGTAGTGAATAACTACTAAAGCAGACTGAAATGATAGTCTTCACAGTGTTGTAGTGAATAACTACTAAAGCACATTCACATGATACAATCTTCAGTGTTGTAGTGAATAACTATTAAAGCAGACTCACACAATACAATCTTCACTGTGTTGTAGTGATTAATTACTAAAGTGAGCTCACATGATACAATCTTCACAGTGTTGTAGTGATTAATTACTAAAGCGAACTCACATGATACAATCTTCAGTGTTGTGGTGATTAACTGCTAAAGCAGACTCACATGATACAATCTTCACAGTGTTGTAGTGATTAATTACTAAAGCAGACTCACATGATAACAATCTTCATAGAGTTGTAGTGATTAATTACTAAAGCAGACTCACATGATAACAATCTTCACAGTGTTGTAGTGTATAATTACTAAAGCAGACTCACATGATACAATCTTCAGTGTTGTAGTGATTAATTACTAAAGCAGATTCACATGATAACAATCTTCACAGTGTTGTAGTGATTAATTACTAAAGCAGACTTTACAAAACCAATTCTCTGAAGTACTAGTGTCACAGAATTGTCATAGGAGTAGGGGATGGAAACATGCTTTGGTGCACACAAATAAATATCCTATGGGATTGAATGGATTGGGACATTCAATATTCTACATGGTATGTTTTACAAAAATATTTTGCTAAATGACTTTTCTGGGATAGAACTGTAAATTTTTGTCAAAGAGACTATTTTATTTATACATGTATTTGCTTTTTATACTATTGCATCTAACCTCACCTACATGTACTGTGAAACATTTTTAAAGGTATTTACTTTCTTTACAATTAATATGAATTTCTGTTTCCTTACAGTTTTATATTTTCCATGGTAGCTCTGTACTACATCAACAAAATCTCCCAAGCTAAATATGGTGCACCTGTAGCTCCTATGCCAGTGAAACAAACACCAAAAAAGAAGAAGTAAAAAATATATATTGAAGAGAGAACTGACATTCACTGCATATTTGGGTTTCTCTTTCATATTATAGTTTATGTAATTAAAAAAGTTTACAATTTAAATTGCTTTTATTGTTTATATGGAGGTCTGATTTTGTTAGATTGAACAGGGGTAGAGATTGTTCCAAATATGAATTCATAAACTGCATGGGAGCCTTGATAATTTTTATATTGAAATATGAAGATCTCTTGGAATCTGCATGAAAATTAATTTTTAGGAATTGCCTAAATGATTCTTTGAACCATTTCTTTCTTTCACTACATTTAACATGATCAATAAGGTTGGTAACTAAAATACATTGATCAGATTTCACTGTATATGGGGAAAAAGTGGACATAACTAAGACTGATGAAATTTTATTTCAAATCTTCCTTAATCTATAATCTATAATCTTAATCTATACTGTCATTTGCATGTTATTGTACTTTAAAATCATTGTCGATTTCCAGTTTGTACATTCCTTTTGTTATGGCTCCTAATTTTCTTTTCATCTAAACATTTGTTCTTACAACATTACTTTACTGTGGATTGTTTGAATTGAAATTGATTTTGCATGTACTTTTGTGTAGAGAAAACTTGGAATGTGTTTCATTTCAGGCATTTCACATTAACAAGGGGTTAAGGCCCCATAAGGTCCTTTGATGATCAGTTTCTACTACATCACACAAAGCATTACACAATTAAGAACTCTTGAATTTCAGTGTATCATTAGTACCGTTGTATGTATGAAACTTATATGTATGCTGTTCAGTAAAAAAAAAAAACAAAAAAAAAACATGGGGCCCAGGGAAGGAACTTTTAATGTGGGGTACTCACCCATAGATGCAATTACAATTTTCTTATCATTTTAATATAAATAATCTCAGTGAAATCAAAGTACCATGACATAGATTTCCTTCAAAAAGAGTGCATTTGGTGGGTAATATGTATGTTTAAATGGAACAGTCGTAAATTAGCATTCAGTGGAGTCAGCAACAAGTTATAGCCTTTTGCAAACTCTTGATTTCTGGAGTATAACTTAATGAATGGATCATTTCTGCAGCATAGCTTAATAATAAAAGACTTAAGGAATTGGTGCCATTTTGGTAAGCACTGCATATTGATAAGACAATGAATGAATTTTTTGCAGTAGTTAGGGCACCTGTTTACCAGTCCACATGCAATACACATCTTTCTAAACTGTCATTCCTTTCTGCTTTGTAAAGAAATTTGACTCATTTTCATGAGAAATCCCTGTGGGCTCTTGGATAAAGATGTAAAGTTTTCCGACAACCTGGGTGGCAGTTGGAGTGATCCCCATACTAGGATTGGTGCCAAATCCCAAGAAATCGTCGGTTAATACTTTTATGCAGATTAGCATGCTCTCTGCAGACAGGCCATGCAAAATCCATAAAAGAAGTTTGAATATTTTCTACCTTAAAAAAAGGTGAGGAGGTTTCATCTTAGAAGGGTTGTATACTCCATCTGTATATTTCAAAGTCTGCCTGTTCTTTCTGTCATGAGCTACAAAGTTTCTGACTTTTCAATGTTATCAGTTTCATACATTTGGGTGCTTTTGTTACACACCTGCATGATGGCATCCCCCTCATATTGCAATAACCATATTAATAAGTACAGGTCTGGTGTGTGATAGAAAACTGTCAACCTTTATGACTCTTCAATGCTTTTTCATGTGTAGCTATAGCAAACTCATTTATATTACTGATATAGCTTTCACCATGCTCTGCAATGAACAGATACATTTTAAGTACATGGTTTACTTTACTTCCAGTTAATACATGTAGCTACTAAAAGCAACATATTGGTGAGTGTACCTGTTTAGGCAGTCAAAGATTGGCCCTCCTACAGCAAATTGATATTAGAATTGATTATTAGTATCGACTTCATAAGCAATAATATCGACGGGGCCCCGAGTGGCCGAGTGGTCTAAAGCGCTGTCCGTTACGGACCACTGCCTTCTCACCTCTGTCTGCGTGTGTTCGAGTCTAAGATTCGGCAAATGTAGTTATGTGAGAAAGCTTGCCAGTAGCTTGTCGTGGGTCGGTGGTTCTTTCCGGGCTTTGTCCGGTTTCTTCCTCCACCATTAATACTGGCCGCCATGTATAGCCTATTATGTGCTGAAAAATGGCGTTAAACCATTAAAAAAAAAAATAATAATAATATCGACACTCCAATTCTCTACCTTTACAGGCCATGTCCGCCCTCTTACAAATAATTATGATAGCGTGAAACTTAACATAGACACTCCTAAGTCCCTAAAGCAGGGACATGTGTTAGACTACGTGTATATATTATCTGCTCTATTTTATCTTAGATATTTAGACTATGGGTGAGACCAGATTGCACCTACCCTACATGTTTCTGTAATTCTTTGAATACATGTCAGACTTGCATATTATGGAAAGAAGTCAAATGGCAACGATTCTGTGTGTACTTTTTAAGATATGCTGCCTACGAAAACAAAAATAAGGTCAATAATGTCAAACCAAAGTTTATCACTAACCGAGAGTTTCCAAGAGAGACATTTGAAGGCTAGTTGTTTTTTGTCACATTAATTTTTTTTTTTATTCTTCTAAATTTGTACGCCCGTATTCGTTGACCCATTTATGACGTCTCAATGAGGTCACGCATCTCGGCTGTTGTAATGAAATCATTATTATATATCAATAACGTGGCACCAGCTTTGGAATCTTATACAGCTAGATTAGCTCGAGAAAGATTAGAGGCAATAAAGAAATTTCTTTTTTTGTACACGACTCTGTTAGACAAAAATTGCAAAAATGACGGGAGTTTCAGGTGACATTTGCCGTTTGCAAGCATATCGCATGACTTCATTTTACAATGTGATATTTTCATCATCGTTCAAACGTATAAACAATGTCAGTACAAAGGAGGCTAGACATATTAATGGTATGAGTCTTATATAACGGCTTCAAACCTTCTTATACAACGGATATCACCTTATTCGGAACGTTTCCAGTCATGCATATCCAACTATTAACACTAGAAAAGTTCCAAACACAAAAGCCCAAAAAAAATTAAACAACTTCTTGCATGTTTGGATTGCTAAAAATATCTGAAGCACTTTTACATCATATCATATGACCAACATTAAACCTTCAATAATTTGATTATCTATTTAAATAGACACATATTTAAATACATATGTACGTACGTCCGTGCGTGCCTGCGTACGTACGTACATACATACGCTGGAAGATGAATCGTCATCAAGGATTTTTGTCACATCTTGAAAAGAAAGAAACTACTCAGTGTTTTCCTCAGTAAGGAATCCTCCATAGATGAGTTTTTAATTTCCCTTAATTGTTTGCAAAGAAATCTTTTCCACATCTATATAAGAAAATAGAAAATAAACATTGCTTTTAAGCCCAGTGTTCACATATCACTTTGTCAGCCAGTAAAACGAAAGGAATACATAACTTGCAATATTGCAGTTAAGCACAAGAAACACTGGCAAATTACCTCATCAGCCGATAGAGAGAAAGGAGAAACACGACGATAAATAATCCAGTCATACATAGGCAAACATTACGAAATCTATTATTTATTACTCCAAGCATCAATGTATCCATGTGTTTTATGTTATTTTTATCGGTCAGTTGTGTACATGAGAACTTCTTGGACGGCGTAGACTGACCACGTCCGCATGAAGTCGATGTATTTTTTGTGATTTCGTTCATATCCTTGATGCTAGCTGGGAAAGATCTTCTCCGTGTCATTTCATGTATAGCTGATTTATCTAAACCATCGCTGACGTCATTGACAGCATTAAAGATCGAACGGCGTCTGAAAAGTGATGAAAAATCTTTCGGTTGTAAATGGGTCCTCCGCCTCTGATCGTAGCTTCTTCGTATATGTGTCCTGGATGCCATTGATGTAAATTGGAACGTACGGTAAATGTTTCATCCAGCCTTCATATTCTTATATCCTACCATGGCTTCAAAAGCAGTATTAATTCGTTCTTCTTGCTTGCTCCCTTTTCACCGACAGGGAACAAAAAGATATAAATCAAATTACCACACCTCTTGCTGTACTGCGTATAATTGGAAATTAAAACTGCAAATGTATGATGATACATTCATATTTTCAGGTTTGATATCAATATGTACAACAGTGACTAAATAACAACTGGATGTTGATAAACATAGAAATGTTAAGAAAGACTTCGTCGAATATTTACTTCGATTTAACTCACACAGAATTTAACTCACGCATAATTTACACGTTTTGCCGACAGTAACAGTCGATGTGATTATCCCTCCAAAACAGAACTAGTTTTAGAATTAGCTATGCCATGTTGTTAAATCTTTTCGACACTGGCATAGATATACTTCCAACAGACTCAAAATTCCACAGCGTTGCAAATCAGATAAAATGCTTACGTTACAGAGATCCTTTGATTCACGAATTTAATGACGTTAACAAAAGCAGCTAGTTTTCTTTTTTTTATACCGATGTTAACATTTATCTCGAACGTTAAGATGGAAAAAGTGGCGAATGCACCGCAGATAACTAGTGAATAACTTTTTTATGTTATAGATCATACTTATTGTTGTGTTTCTTTCATTAAAGACTCCGCATCCAAATCGCATCTCCCTATGGATTCATTCGGACGTGCAGAAATCGATGATTATCATCAAACACACGCAATGAATACTAATATAACCAGCCCATTATTCTGTCACAAATGGTCTATCATTTGGGGACCAAAATTCATTTATAATACTTCAGACCAAAAATATTGTTCTACGTGTCGTAAGGAGTAAAGCTTCCATTACATCTGTCAGCTGTCAGCATAAGCAACCATTCAAATGCAATTCTATATTTTAATTTGTACGTATCTGTGATAAGATATTATATCAATATCAACGTTATTCTTAACCATTACGACTCAATGTAAACCCTGCTTATGACCATATATGAATGACAGTTCCACATTGTATTGGCTTCCAGGAAATCATTAACTTCAATTCTTTCCTATCCAATATTCAATATGAGTTTCACAGGGAAATAACATCGACCGAAAGTCTGTATGGAAATCGCAACGGCATGATATAACTGCTAATAAAATATGTCGATTTAGTTAATGTTGCCCAGTGAAGTAACAGTAAATACGTTAATGTGCTAATAACATTTTTAATAGTCCCCAACATTTATATTAACAGTGATTCCAGATTCTGAAACAGGAGTCTATCATGCAAATGATGATTGAATGCTAAAGAAAACGTTAAACATTTAATTAAAACAATTCTTAATTGTCCTCTGTTAATTAAGTTAATACTTTTTTCCCTAATGGATCAATAAGCAACTCAAAGCCTCGTTACAACAAGATTCTATTCTATTTCGCAAGGCGACTAGTAATGCTTTCGCTTTCACTCCACCATTCCTATACCCTATGGATGACTGGCACGCAACATACGATTGCACATTTCAAAAATCCAAATATCTCGACATCTTTCTTTCTGCATTTAGTGTATTCGAAGGGAAAAATGTACAGTCGATATTCACTTATAAAAGGGTCCAGCTACAAACGAAACATGGATCCTGATTTGCTGTTGCAATAATGGTATCAGATCAGAGTATATTTTATTATTCTAGTAATTAATACTAACAAATTACATCGACCCAGGCATGCCGTTGCATCATGCAATGGCAGATCAAAAACTCCACAGTTTATTGTTGGATTCTACTTATAAGCGAATGCATACACATGGTAAATGCAAGACGACTTCTACCAGTTTGTGTTGCATTTAGCCTTTACAGCATACAAATACACAAACGAAGCATTACAAACTTGATTTGTTGTAAAATTCCCACTATTCCCAAACCAATATAGGCCATATTTTTTCCCCATGATGTGTTCCACTAATTCCAATGTGGAAACATTTTACCGATTGTCAGGAACAGGGCCGACAATGGGGGTGGTCAAAAAGGATATATTCCCGGGGCCCAAAACTATAAGGTGACCCGGGCCAAACAACCCTTTTTTAATTTTATAAAAGAAACATTTTATTTCAACAAGAACTAGAAGAGGTCCGGGAGTATATTTATTTTTTTTATCCGAGGGCTCGTGATCGCTCTCTACGGCCTGGCCAAGAATTTGTATTAGGTATGTCTTTCCTATTTATTATCATACCTGCTTTTCTCTTCATCTAAGAAGTGCAACGACAGTGATTGTATAAACAATTCACAACCCACACGTCTCAACCACACACACACCACACACACAAAGATGTAATACATTTATGTCAGAAAGTCGCCAAAATTCGCGGCCTTTTCGGCATTGTTTGTCCGGCACGTGATGTTCATAGGGTCTATTTTGCAGACACCTTTTAGAATATATAGTACAGCAGCAGAGAGGGTAAACATATCATTTTGGTTTGAACGTCATTTCTAAAATAAATAAAGCTTCCTACGTAAATGAAAAATACAAGATCAGTAACGCCAAACCGAAGCCTCACACTGACCATGAATTTCTTTAATTGGGTTAGCTTCTTTTGTTACTTTAGTTTTTGTCGTTATTGTTTTTCAAATATGTATGTGCGTTCTTCTACCCTCCCGGACATTTCATTGTGGTCTCGCCCTCTCTGCTGATGTAATGTGTGAGTAATTAAATCAGTATTCTATATCAATAATATGGCACTAGCTATCAAGTATTATTTAGCTAGATTAGCTCAAGAAAGATTAGAAGCAATAAAAAAAAAATATTCTCGTCCGTGATTCTGTCAACAAAAATTAAAAGAACGTCAGGAGCCTCAGCTGAAAGCTTCAAAATAATTATATAAACATGATACCTGTGCAATACAAAAACAAATTTGTATAATAAAACCAAAGTAATTAAAGAAAATACTGAATTGATTAAACAAATTAGGAAAGGTGTTATAAAGATCTTAAAGACAATGTTAAAGAGAATAATTTGCTTATATTTCAGCAATGGGGTATTTCTTTTACAAAAGGATATATTTATAAAACCTGAGAATATTGACAAGTTTCTTAAATGGATATATCGTAGATATTAGAACAAAAAACATGCCAGAGATGAAGATTCAAAATATAATCAATATATTACTGAAATAAATAAATTTGATGTGGAGGCGAAATAACATAAATGACGAATTCTTCGACCTCAACAGCAAAACAACCACAACCAACTCAACAACAACCAGAACTCCTCAACAGTATCGTCAAAATCGAAAGCTAGTCTTACTGATGTATTTATGTCTAATAGTATTGTTACGGGTGGTGTATATAATGTTATATTTCCCACCTCATTCTGTACTCGGTATCTAGGAGATGACCGCCCTCGATATAATTCGTCCGGTTCGAGTAAACTTACAGGTAGAATACCGGTACGTAGAAATATGAGCAGACACATAGAACAGAATGACTGACTCTTGCCCGCGTATACAAAAGAATCAAAATTTAATCAATTACAAACAATGGAAAATGAATACAATTCATTAGAAAGATACACTTCTTTAGAATAAATCTGTCTTCGAACCCTATCAGATACAATTCGATTTATATAAAAATCAAAGAATAGCCAGTCTTGTTACAGATAAGATTTTTTCTCATCATACGATCGAGTGAACAGTCGAAATAGTTGCCGTGTGCGAATGCGTAGCCTGCTTAGCGATGGTTCCCCCCAATTCGTCTTTCACTCCTTCTTTCCTTCCGTTTTCCTTTCTCCCAGACTTCCTCGCGGTTTTGCCTCCTTTTTTGGGGCGGACAGGTCGATTTGCAAAGTTCTCAATGCGTCTGAAGATGTCCCAAATAAATCTTTGCAGACTTCTCACTGTGTCTGAAGATGTCCCAAATATATTTCTGCAGACTTCTCAGTGCGTGGGAAGAGCAATGTTTCCCCTTGTAAAGAGAAACAGAACTAGCTTAAGTTTTCCTGTCTGCTATTCCAGTGAATCATTTCTCCCTCCCTCGTTATCAGATTTCACTATCGGCATTCAAACAAATCTCAAAAGCTATTTAACCGGGCCAAGCATGGCAGACCCAAAACAATCCTAGTTTCCTAATTACGCTCTTTCAGCGAATACACAATTCTAGTCTATCATGCATAAAATAATTTAAGATGGGTGAAAATCAAACGGATTCTCGTAACTCATATAACTGAAGTAATACATGGAATATTAGAATACCCCATTGCTATACAACAAGACAACAAATTGAACAATCGTCACACTTGTATAAAAGAAATATAAAAAAATCAGCAGTTATATTCATATTAGGAAAAATTGATCTACGAATTTAAACAACTAAATTCATGCACATATTATCAGACAATTCAAGCAAAACATTATATTGACATAAACGAATTTCACGAAATTGACGGAAAATATCTTAAGTTGTGTCGTTTACATCCCGATTTCTTCCCAGGCATCCGGCCCCTTGGTCAACGGTTATCACGAGGAGAATTTCTTGCGAATTCTGTCCTCGGAGTCATGGTGTCTGTCATTGAAACATGGCACAGAGACTTTTGTGTTTAATTCTGTATCGAATGGATAGCCAGTGTAGGGTACAGAGCAGTGGTGAGGTATATTATCGGTATACGGGTTTACCGCGGCATATGTTTCGATATTAATTGCCATGGTACATTTAAGTGAACTGTAGTTTCCGTCAGCAAGGAAAGTACCGATATTACAGAGCATTAATGTTACAAACCGAATGATACTAACACCATGCTTTCATTTTTGTGACAAAATCATTAATAATAATAATAATAATAATAATAATAATAATAATAATAATAATAATAATAATAATAATAATAATGTATATCTTAAGAATGGATTTCAGGAACTGACAATGAACTGCAGTTGTCATAACTGAAACGTGATATATTTTGCCGCGTTAGATGTAGCTGTGCATCCGTGCATTATGATATCACCATCATGCACACAGAGGTTATGAAGTACTACTGGAAACTGTATTCTGCTTTCACAAAATCGAACGAGTGATGAGTGACCACGAACTTTTAAACTTACAGTTCCAATAGTTGACGGCACACAGAAGGCTCCTTCACTTATTCATCAATGAGTGGCCAAGAAAAATTAGCACATGCCATAATTGGTCATAATCATCTTTGCAGACTAAGACATTTTTTGCCGGATCCCAATCGCTGTGGCTTCGAGCAATTTAATGAACACCACAACGGAATCTTTGCCATAATACAACTCTGGTGGTTCAGTCGTGCCATCACATTTGACATTAAAGTAGCAAACCATGCATGGAATTTTTTCATCATCCATATTTGATTGGCCGTTTGAAATAACGTTTAAATGTTCCAAATCTGCCTAAATAACATAAAGGGACTTTCATCTTTGCTTGCACATTGACGAATTGCAGAAAAGTCTTGCCAGGCTCTGTAATTTTTCAATGATTCCGTTGCAATGAAGTGCATGGTCGTTAAGAAACTGCCAAATACACACATGAAACTTATGCATCGAAGTGTTTTCACATCGTATTACGACGGTAAGCCATTTTTTGAAAATGATTTATCTAACGTAATGATGCCACGCCGTTTGGCGCTGCAACAATAACAAACCCATGTTCGTTTGTCTGCATGCATGTGTGGGTGCTCGAATCGGCTGAAGACCGCTTTTCGAAGCATACACATTAAAGGCGATGTAAGAAATGAGTCGTTTAAACTTACCGATGTCAATAACCTATATAGTAAATTCATTGTTACCAAACATGACTTCATCTCTTCGTGTATTATCCGTATGATTGCACGCTAATAAGATCGTCGATTAAAAAAAATCGGTTGTCATCGGTTTTAAGGATATCGCTGCTTACCGTGGAATTCACGCTGTCGTTGAAATATAACGCGACCCGGAAAACTGCTTCTGTGGAGACCAAACGTCATAAAGGTTTGTGCGTTTCTGGTAGTTGTAATTGACACAAAAAGAACATCATCAGATTTGACTTTCATTTTCGTATGCAACCAGCATGAGCTAGACACAATGTCTCAATTAATAAAGAAAATTATAATTTCCGCAAGTTTGATTCGAACAAAAAATGTCTTGCTTAGAGAATGACATTCTAACGGATTCGACTTAGACTCATGACATGAAAAAGAAGAAATTTCAAATATAGACCTATAAAATAATATGATGCATTCTTCCTTGATAGTCAGTGTGAAAACTATGCCATTGTAAGATTACAGTACCTTGGTTTATTAGTTTTGTTCGCGTGTATAAACCTCATTTGGGCAAGAGTCATGTGGAGCATAAAATCTCTCAAGGGATGGGAACAGGAATTGAACAGACAATCTCATACAGCAGCAGTGCTAATATGGTGCGAATATGAATTGAATAACCAGTAGGCTAACAGATGATCTGTTTCGAGATTGAATGCAAATAAACTACGAGCATTAACAAAAATATCGATTTGATCCAAGATTTGGAAAATGTATCAGTAGAGTATGATAACATATAAATATTTGTGAAAAACACTGAAAAGGAAAAGTACAGTATAGAGTTCCATATAGGATTTTTAACTTTTTTTCTATTTGTTTTCTCAAATATTTTGTACTTTTTAACACTCAATTGATATGGTTTCGAAGGCCTGTGATCCATCGGATCGTTAGAAGACTGCATTAACTTGGCATCAGGGCACAAACGTCAATGTAAATACTGAATGTATTTTTTTTGCGTCTTCTATTGCTATTACATCATGTTTCCTCTCTCTCTCTCTCTCACACACACACACACACACACACACACACACACACACACACACACATATATATATATATATATATATATATATATATATATATATATATATATATATATATATATATATATATATATATATATATATATATATATATATGGTGAATGTTTATACTAAAATACACACAGAAAAACATTATCACACCCTGATCATTGGAATCTGAACTCATGGACTAAATTTGTCTTTGGCTTGTCTTGATTTATTAACTCTGCTTTCCATCGAGAATTGTAAAGTAAGATTATTCTCTTTTTTCTATTAAGTTTATTTTGCTTCAAACAATTGCACAGAATGTTTCGCAAATTGATTAACCAGAACTTAGAACGTTTTGCCTTGGTGACGGCCGTTTAATTATGAAGTTAAATAAAAGCGATTTCATGAATATATATTGCTTTGGTGAAGAAATATACATTTTTTTAAACTACAAAGTCACTTTTCACTGGGTAGAAGCATTGTATAAGTAAATCTGATACATTAAGTGTCGCTTGTCCGAGACACTAGTTTTGTCAGATGAATAGGGTGGTGTCTGTACTCTCTTGTTGAATGGGATGAGTTTACCTTCTGTGGGCTCAATAATCCCTTCATCTCACAAAGACAGTGTTTATCTGCAATGATTGATATATTAATACCTGGTGAGTATAAATCTATTTTATAACGTCTAAATATTAGTCTCTATTTACAATGCGATTCATATGAATAACAGATTGAAAAAGTCCAAAGAGGAATTTAAATTACAAATGTGTCAGACAAAATTAGAACGTGACGTGAATTTTCCATGAAAAGTATGAAACATTCAATGGAATCGTCATGATCGAGTTTCTTACAATTGCTCTGTGGCTGAAACATGCTCCGACTTCATGATACGTTTGTTTTATTCTTCCTCATCTTATGTTTTTGAATTTCTTTTTTTTTGTATTATCTGAAACGATGAGGTTTTTACTTAATTTTAGGCAGGTATCTACCAAATCGTAACAATATTCAGCATTATTTTGAAAAATGACTTGCTTTATACTCGCTGAAAACTAGAGATTTTTTCAAAGTTGAAGAAATTGCTCAACTGGTATTTCACGAATAAATGGACTCCAGTGTACAATTTTAATGTTATATTGTTGACTTTTACGCTTGATGAGTTCAGGAATGCAGTTATTGGAGTTTGACGTCATTTCTCCTGCGTTTATCCAGGTATAATAATAAGTGTACTTTAATTATTGCAGAATACCTATATATTTGAATATATATAAAATCACCATTTTGTTTGATTCATTCGTAGTGTTTGATATACATGCGCATTTTTAGATGATGTGTAGAATTAATGTTGTAATTCGTTATTTGCTTAATTCGTAGTAACGTCATGCATGTATTCATTTGATATTATAGATTTGCAAATGTTGAATTGAATTATAAACTTTGTATAATGTTACGATGTGCAAAATTAGTATAGGAATGTGCCTATTTGTGTATACTTGTAGGAGTATAATGCGCATGGATATATCAGAGCATGAATGTGCATATCTGTGTACACTTGTGGAAGTGCAATGTACAGAAATGCGTCTGAGTATATGATATTGTTTTGTATATAATAAGATTAAGAATATATATATATATATATATATATATATATATATATATATATATATATATATATATATATATATATATATATATATATATATATATATATATATATATATATATATACCGTGTACTCTTAGCAGGGAGAATGTGTATTTCGATTGGCACGAATGCGTCACCAGAAAACGATAATGGCAACAACGATTCGGTATTTAAGAAAGAAAGGAATGGAAGGATACGAAAGAAAAACTACCTTCAAGGGAAAGGACTTTGAATCGGAGCGCTGGGATATTTCAAAATGCAAAGGTGATGTCTAGAGATTAAATCGATTCCTAACGACAGATTTATTTCGGTGGATGGGATTAATAAATACCTTCCGAATAGCTGAAGACAAAGAATATAGATGATACCACTTCAATATGGGTTGATAACATGACAACTCTGTTCAATGCAGTGCATACATAATTCACTGACAGATCCAATCTAAGAGCAAATGAGAAATATAGAAGGAAGTAGAAGACCTTCACAATCACCTTAGACGGGTACAGCGGAGTTTCACTCCAACACAAATACCAATTCAAAACACCTGAGAGGGCGAGACACAGACTAATATTGATCAATGTTCAGCTACAATAAAATCAAGGTGACACGGATCATCTTCTCGGTACTGTGTGATAAAATGTTCAACAGTGTTAAGGGTCTACTTATATGATTCAATCTGCATTCTCTTAGGATTTTATTTTCATATTAATTCTTTGATGATTCTAAAATATTTTCAATTAGTTGTGTGTTTAATACCTCTCAGGACATAATAGAGTGTACATGGCGGCTAAGTTATCTGGTAAAGGAAGAACCTCATAAAACATCACGAAGAAACACCATCTTACGGAAGCCATTGGCACGCTTTCTCATATACCTACATTGGCGGAGCTCGAGACTAGAAGCCCTGCTTACAGAGTTTCCGTGTCAATGTTACGCAATGCTACGGCCTCCGGATAGCGTGTAGCATAATCGACGACCGTTAAAATATACCGATTTCCGTGCGCAGACGCTGGTTTTATCGGTCCGATTAAATCCATGGCGACACGTCTAAATGGTTCATCGATAAGGGGCGTACTCCCCAAGGGAATGGGTCGATGATCCGTTTTCGGTGCCATTCTCTGGCATTTGTCACAGGAGAGACAGAACCGTTTAACGTCTCCCTGGACCCCTGGCCAGTAAAACGTTACAAGTACTCTGCGCTCGCTACTACTACATTCACTAAAAATAATTTAAAAAAAAAAAAAAAAAAGGTTTCCCTAACGTTGTCTGCATTTGTGAAATCAATGCTAACAGGGTCCGCGAGTGGTCTAAAGCGCTTTCCGTTACGGATCACTGCCATCTCACCTATGCGTGGGTTCGAGTCTAAGATTCGGCTAATGTAGTTATGTGAGAAAGCTCGCCGGTAGCTTCTCGTGGGTCGGTGGTTCCTTCTTTGGGTTTTCGCGAGTTCTTCCTCCACCAATAATACTGGCCGCCATGTATAGCATATCGTGTGCAGAAAAATGGCGTTAAACTCTGCAACAACAACAATGCTTACTGCGCTGCGATTAGATTGCACGTGCTACGATCTTTTTCTTTGCAATGGATTTCGTACCAAATTGGAAGAATTTGATAAGTACGTACGATGGATGAAATGGAGAGTTCTTTATTTTTCGGTGATGTAGAACAGTGCAAGCAATTTATTCAAGCAGTCAAGAGATAACAATGACCTACATCTTTAAAAAAAAATCTTGTATCTTTGATTAAGTTTTATACTTGTGCGAACGTACAAAATCAAACAAAAAATAACTTTGATTAACTGTGTGATTGCTAGCATTCAAAAGAAATTACCCGAAAAGTGGTTTTGTTTTCTAGGTTGCATTTGGTGCATACAATAATGCGTATCAAACTAACATAAGCGACTAAATATTATTCACTCTAAGAAATGGTACAATCTGCAAATATTGTAAGTTCAAATTTGTAAAACTCTAATTATGATCGACATATATAGTATAGTGCTACAGCAATACATGTATATAGTACAGTACGCATTATTACCGCTAAAGTCCTCTTGGCTAAAAGTTCTCGTTATATATTGTGAGATATTAATATCTACGAGGAACGTGATCAGAGAGTCGTGAAGTCTGAAAGGCATGAGATATAAAGTGATCTGACATCAAATTATATTTACTTCTTAAATGATGAAACAAGCCACTTATCATGAATTAGAAAAGTTTAAAAAAGAATTATGTGAAAGAAAATTATAAAATCACCGAAACGTACAAGATGCCTTAGAAAATCTTCAGTTACTTAATACTTGCAAGAAATTCGCCGAATTTCGTATGCCGAAAACTGGCTTAATCTAAAAAAATTGAGTTCTATCCGAAACAAATTAACTGCCCATAATATCGTCCGCTTCTATGAAAGACATCATGATATTGCAAAGAAAAATTACTGCATTAGTACCTGTAGCACTATATACACAATGATAATAATGATTAAGAATCGACGTCGTTTAAAAGAAATATCACTGATTAATCGAATCATTTGGTATGGACTGAGAATGAAGTTTCCATATCCCAGTCTCCATCACATTAATACTGACACATATTACCACATTTACTTTCTAGCAAATAACACGTTCAAAATATAGACTATTTACTTGGCGTAAATAAATCATCTTAAATACTAAGATACTTAGATATATGAAAACAAAATACTAACGAGCATAAGCAGCGATAACGGTGAGAGAAAAAAAATCAAACTCGTACGTTCATTGTACAGAAAATTTCTTACAACATAGTGTACACAAAATACAAGACTACATCATAAAAGAAACTGTTCCATATTTGCATTATAAATTTATGTTAGAGATCAAAAGTATATGGACAGTATAAACTTAAGATATAATGATAGACTGTCATTTATCAACTCTTTTTCCCTGGGTACGATGTCGTAGCCTCGATGTGGTTGAGGCCATGATTTCACCCTATTACTTACAAATAAGCAAATACAAATATTGTAAAAGACATAAAGATGACTGTAGTAAACTTCTTATACCTAAGTTATGCTTTATAGGAAGCCTGACTAATAAAAAAGTTGTCTCTATTAGGTAAATTATAGTATGTGTCTCTATTAGGTAATTTATAGTATGTGTCTCTATTAGGTAATTTATAGTATGTGTCTCTATTAGGTAAATTATAGTATGTGTCTCTATTAGGTAAATTATAGTATGTGTCTCTATTAGGTAAATTATAGTATGCGTCTCTATTAGGTAAATTATAGTATGTGTCTCTATTAGGTAAATTATAGTATGTCTCTATTAGGTAAATTATAGTATGTGTCTCTATTAGGTAAATTATAGTATGTGTCTCTATTAGGTAATTTATAGTATGTGTCTCTATTAGGTAAATTATAGTATGTGTCTCTATTAGGTAAATTATAGTATGTGTCTCTATTAGGTAATTTATAGTATGTGTCTCTATTAGGTAAATTATAGTATGTGTCTCTATTAGGTAAATTATAGTATGTGTCTCTATTAGGTAATAAAAAAGTTGTCTCTATTAGGTAAATTATAGTATGTGTCTCTATTAGGTAAATTATAGTATGTGTCTCTATTAGGTAAATTATAGTATGTGTCTCTATTAGGTAATTTATAGTATGTGTCTCTATTAGGTAATTTATAGTATGTGTCTCTATTAGGTAAATTATAGTATGTGTCTCTATTAGGTAAATTATAGTATGTGTCTCTATTAGGTAATAAAAAAGTTGTCTCTATTAGGTAAATTATAGTATGTGTCTCTATTAGGTAAATTATAGTATGTGTCTCTATTAGGTAAATTATAGTATGTGTCTCTATTAGGTAAATTATAGTATGTGTCTCTATTAGGTAATAAAAAAAGTTGTCTCTATTAGGTAAATTATAGTATGTGTCTCTATTAGGTAAATTATAGTATGTGTCTCTATTAGGTAATAAAAAAGTTGTCTCTATTAGGTAAATTATAGTATGTGTCTCTATTAGGTAAATTATAGTATGTGTCTCTATTAGGTAAATTATAGTATGTGTCTCTATTAGGTAATAAAAAAGTTGTCTCTATTAGGTAAATTATAGTATGTGTCTCTATTAGGTAAATTATAGTATGTGTCTCTATTAGGTAAATTATAGTATGTGTCTCTATTAGGTAATAAAAAAGTTGTCTCTATTAGGTAAATTATAGTATATGTCTCTATTAGGTAAATTATAGTATGTGTATCTATTAGGTAATAAAAAAGTTGTCTCTATTAGGTAAATTATAGTATGTGTCTCTATTAGGTAATAAAAAAGTTGTCTCTATTAGGTAAATTATAGTATGTGTCTCTATTAGGTAAATTATAGTATGTGTCTCTATTAGGTAATAAAAAAGTTGTCTCTATTAGGTAAATTATAGTATGTGTCTCTATTAGGTAAATTATAGTATGTGTCTCTATTAGGTAATAAAAAAGTTGTCTCTATTAGGTAAATTATAGTATGTGTCTCTATTAGGTAATTTATAGTATGTGTCTCCATTAGGTAAATTATAGCATGTGTCTCTATTAGGTAAATTATAGTATGTGTCTCTATTAGGTAAATTATAGTATGTGTCTCTATTAGGTAAATTATAGTATGTGTCTCTATTAGGTAAATTATAGTATGTGTCTCTATTAGGTAAATTATAGTATGTGTCTATTAGGTAAATTATAGTATGTGTCTCTATTAGGTAATAAAAAAGTTGTCTCTATTAGGTAAATTATAGTATGTGTCTCTATTAGGTAATAAAAAAGTTGTCTCTATTAGGTAAATTATAGTATGTGTCTCTATTAGGTAAATTATAGTATGTGTCTCTATTAGGTAATAAAAAAGTTGTCTCTATTAGGTAAATTATAGTATGTGTCTCTATTAGGTAAATTATAGTATGTGTCTCTATTAGGTAAATTATAGTATGTGTCACTATTAGGTAAATTATAGTATGTGTCTCTATTAGGTAATAAAAAAGTTGTCTCTATTAGGTAAATTATAGTATGTGTCTCTATTAGGTAAATTATAGTATGTGTCTCTATTAGGTAAATTATAGTATGTGTCTCTATTAGGTAAATTATAGTATGTGTCTCTATTAGGTAAATTATAGTATGTGTCTCTATTAGGTAATAAAAAAGTTGTCTCTATTAGGTAAATTATAGTATGTGTCTCTATTAGGTAAATTATAGTATGTGTCTCTATTAGGTAAATTATAGTATGTGTCTCTATTAGGTAAATTATAGTATGTGTCTCTATTAGGTAATAAAAAAGTTGTCTCTATTAGGTAAATTATAGTATGTGTCTCTATTAGGTAAATTATAGTATGTGTCTCTATTAGGTAATAAAAAAGTTGTCTCTATTAGGTAAATTATAGTATGTGTCTCTATTAGGTAAATTATAGTATGTGTCTCTATTAGGTAAATTATAGTATGTGTCTCTATTAGGTAAATTATAGCATGTGTCTCTATTAGGTAAATTATAGTATGTGTATGCCAACCGTACTTTGCCCACTATGATAGATAATTAGATACAACTAGATTTTCGCAGCAACTAGTTTCCGATCAAGACTAGCTATGCCCAATTTGGATATTCAACCATACGTTATTGACTGTATAACATATTTACTATCCATTTACGTATATTTACTATATGTTTACATTTCCAAAAAAGGCTCCAATTTCCGTGTATGGCACACACAAAAACTAAGCAGATAAAAGAGGTAGTTATGCTAATTTAGAGACGAACCAAAATAAAATATCAGACAAAAGAAGGTAAATAGTATTTTGCAAATATTTCTACAATGATATATAGCTATTCTGGTATTATTATTATTGTTATTATTATTATTATTATTATTATTATTATTATTATTAATGAGGATTTTGTACAGTGCCTAATCTTAAGAAGCTCTAAGCGCTTTACAACATCTATAATGATAGGACTACAGAAAAACAAAAACAAAACATCATGAAATTGGACAACATTAAAAATCATGATAATATTTAAGATACGAAACATTTTTAGGTCTTTAAGTTTGTTCTTGCAGTCGAAAAAGATGAGTTTTAAGAGCACTCTTGAAAGGGATCACTGTCTTTGTGTTTAATTTCAATGGGCAATTCGTTCCAGATTTATGGGCCCTGGTATGCAAAAAGAACCGTTGTCCATATGACTTCGTTTTCATAGTGGGAACAATGAGTATCCGATTGTCAGAAGAGGAACGCAAGTATCTTGCTGGTGTGTACACATAGGTGAGGCCGGATATGTATGTTAGACTGGAGTCCGTCAGTGAAACGTAGCACAGAAAATACATTTTGTGTTTTTTTATTCTGGATCGAATGGATAGCCAGTGTATGGTACAGAGCAGTGGGGAGGTGTACTCTGATCGTGGTACTCTAAAGATGATCTGAGCAGCGGTGTTTTAAACTTTTTAAAGTCTCTGGAGTAGATATTGAGACGAACAAGACAATATTGAGTTACAGTAGTCCAGTCTTGAAAGTACTACTGAACACACAAGTGTTTTAGTGGCATTGATTGAAAGACATTTGCGAATGGAGGTTATGCGTCTCATATCAAAATATGCAGCCTTGCATATGTTCATGACAAGTTGATGCAATGGGAGAGTACCTTCTAGAGTAACACCTAGGTTTCGCACTGACTGTATGAATTTAAATCAGATGAACATTTAATTTATTTCGGGATATGTAAGGAAAGTGTTAAAAACGTTTGACAAGCTGAAGAAAAAGAACCGGTTGTGAATCACACCATGCTGTTCTGGTGGTATACATAGTTTCGTATTGGCACCCAGACCACGAAGTAGGAGTACTAATATAAGTACTAACAGACCTCAGGAGAGTCTTTTCATATTCGCCTGAAACGTGATTAGCAAAAGGCATTCTGGTGGCTACTTCTGAATGCATATAAGCATACTTGTTTCAAAGAGATGTTTGTTTAACAGGGATGCTTAGGGGCATAAAAGACACTAGTTTTGATCCGCCAATTACCCGCACATCTGCAGGTTGAAAATTGAATCTTGTATGGGCATTGGACGCAATATTTGTGTGCCCTGTCCCAAAACTCACACTTATTCTACTTTTTCCTCAAGGCTCACATGTCTGTGTACAATTTCCCTGTAACCGCTCCGGTGGCCTAGTGGGTAGAGCTTCCGCCACGGAAGCTGGAGGTCGTGGGTTCGATCCCCGGCCGAGTCATACCAACGACTTACAAAAATGGTACTAACAGCTGCCTCGCTTAACGCTCAGCATTAAGAGGTTACCGTTAGGACTGGTCGGCCTGGTGTCAGGATAACGTGACTGGGTGGGACATCATGTTACATGTCTGCGGCATGATGCCCCAGTGCTAGACAACTCTATAAACTGCCTCCCGGCAGACATCGTAGCGTTATAACTGAACAAGTGTTAAAGCTACGTTAAAAATACTAATCAAACAAACAAACAAGCAATTCCCTGATGAAAGTCACTCTCACATTATCATGAGCCTTGAATACTAACATCCTCTACTTTAATGAGGAAAAAAGGCCAGGTTATTTCAGCAATGCTTAGGCATTGTATCTGCAAGTTTACGGTACGAGAGTATACTGAGAAAAATACAGGTTCAAGCGCTTATTTTTGTTTGAGATTTTTAATTATGAAACGGTTGGAGGTTGACGAAAATGTTTATATTTGAAAGTTTTTTTTTATATTCTTAATAATATAAACTATGAAGGAGTGTGTAGCATTACACCATCAAATACTGAAGTCAATATTGCGTAATGTGGATGATCTTAACATAGATAAATATTAAGATATCGTGCTAAGAGATATCAGACGTATACAGTTTATATCGGGCTATAAAGAATAGATCCGGTGATTAAACAAGCATAATTTGGGTCAATTCAGGCTTTAAAGATAGTCGAAATAATAAATGTAAATGTGTACCGAACATTTTATACAATTAACCTGTGCGATTGAAATTTTTGCTGTTGTGAAACAAATATTGGGCACATCAACTTTTGCCTTTGCCAATACTCTAGCACATTCGATGACTAGAATGCATCAATATGCACACCAACATACATAAACATCCGACCTGAAAAGAAATTAATCTAAACAAAATAGTGTGATCCCTTCAGTTTAATTTCTGATAGTTTGATTTCCAACTTTAGAAAGCCCAAATGCAGTTAGTACTGTTTACTTTGATTCAGCTGTCGAAATGTTTGGTCGATATGTATATTTATTTCAGTTACTATGGCAGTGGCTCAGCTCTTGCGCATTGAAGAAAACCTGGTATCTCAATCAGTGTGTATGTTTAGCAGAACTGGCATGTTTTCTTTCCTCTATGATGAACATATTTTTGTATAGTTGTATAATGTCTGCATTCACCAAGTCCCCATATCAATATAAAGGATAATAAAGAGTTGTTAAAGCTGTAGATATGTTTTCTGACATTGACGGTATCAACTATGATTGCAGCTAATTTCGTTTCTTATGTCCCTAGTGAATTTGCGTTAGCATTAAATGGATTACAATGAAAACTAACGTGGCATGCATGTCTAATTTATGCGAATCACATAAGCAGTCGGTAGAGAGACAGGAATACAACGACCAACAATATGGCAGTCAAGCCAAAACAAAATATGCGGAATCTTGAGTTGATTAATCTACACGTTATCGTATCCATTGCCTTTAGATTTTTCAAACCGATTAATGGTGTATCTGGGCTATTTCGGGTTGATGAAAACCGATCACTTCCACCGGACGTCGGAGTACTTCCTTCGCTTCCATTCGTATCCAGGACGTCCGATGGAAAAGGCTGCCGATTTCTTTCGTTCCCAGTGGGAAGATACAGACTGGAGCTACTGTCACTACCGACATTAGAGTTGGCCCCACTTTTGTTTGGTGGCACGAACGTATCCGGCTGTAGACTGGGCCTCTTTTTCTCATGGCTTCTTCGCATATACATTTTTGACGCCATTTTTCGGAGATGACATGTGTTATTAATATCTCATATTAAACTTTCACATGCATAATATATGTTTTCAAACTGAAATATAGAACGTCACAGATATGATTCAGTTTTCTCTGTCTTTAATCCGAGATTCGCGGTGTAATCATCATCATGTAGTAATATTCACTCACAGATGCTTGAAAATAAATATGTACCAAATGAATAACGTGAGATATTTCACGGCTCGGTTACCAGACTGAATTCACAAATGTTATAACTATAACTTCACTTGGCTTGACGAAACTTATAATATCCCTTGCAGTCGAGTTGTGCAATTGTAGAAGCTGAAATATTGTCGGCAGTAGAATATGAATAAGACACTTGAATCCACGTCAGAAACTATGCAGGGCATTCTGAAATAGAATAAAGTATTAGACGAAATATTGTGCATGTTTTGTACTACACAGAGAGTCAAATATTTGTAACACAGCTTCTTGGGAGAAAGGCATAAAACCATTATATATGCTACAGTCAAAAACCTGCTTTTACACAAATATATTCCAACTGCTTGTTCCTGCAGCTATCGATACCAGATATAATTTGGGATACACATTAGATCCTTACAGACAGTTCCACGTGATAATTATCGTTCGTTATCAGGCTGTCAATAAAGTATCAGATTGCGATACAAGATCTTTCATATTCGAAATACACGCGATTACCATCTCCATGGTAGGTTAGCCTACTTCGAATTTAGAACATGAATCCAGTACGAATGGGTTTCATCTGATAAAAGCGTAATTGAGACTAGGAAAAATGTATAAACATAATCATTAAACATAAACCTTAAAAGACAGGCATGAATGTTTAAATATTATTAGTTTCTTAAGTAACTTGATACTGATTGACGTATATAATGGCTTTTGACGTAAACACCATCAAATTCCATTAGTCAAGTAATATATGTCAACCCTTTTATCGCCCTTTCACAATTTAAATGGATTCCACATTCTGCTGTAGCCAATTAGCTGTCCAAAGTCGAATATAACAGTAATATCTGCCAAGTATTCAAGCAAGTAAAATACGCGTAAACTCTTAGATAAATAAGGATCTGGACATTTCATGCCAGTAAATTATGCACATACTTATAGATATATATTGGTCTAAACATGTCCGACCAAGAAGATATGCGTATACTTATATATAAATAAGTGTCTCTGCATTTCCGGCAAGGGAAATATGCAATATTTCTAGATAAATAACGGTCTTAGCATTTCAGGCAAGTAAAATATACGTATACTTGTATACAAAAAAGGGTCTCTGCGTTTCAGGTAAGTAAAATATACGTATACTTGTATACAAAAAAGGGTCTCTGCGTTTCAGGTAAGTAAAATATCGAGAATAATAAAGCATAGCAAAGCATGGACTTCATTAATTATTTTGGAAACCAGGGTTTTATAAGATAATGATAGAAAAATAAATTCACTAGGATTTACATGTGGTACATGTAATTTGTCATGGACTTAATTTAAGTGATAGCAAAACAGTGCCGACCAAAAGAACACGTCTTCATGTTTATACCAACCTTCATTTACTAACATCCATTTAGTTATATTGGAATTTAAGTCATCTATACATGACTACAATAAAACACATGTACATATATATAATGAGAGGGCTCCCGGTTGCCCCGCAACGTTGTGTCTTTTGTCTCTGCAAATCTTAACTAAGTTCATTTCCCCTAGACTTGCATTTTTGTCAGATGAGATACGAGATACAGGCATGCATATATATATATATATATATATATATATATATATATATATATATATATATATATATATATATATTATAATTTTATAATTTCGTCATATTTTATGTTCTTCACACTATTGGTATAATTTGAAAGGCCTGTGATACAGTGGGTACATAGAGGATGGGTTCGATTTGCTATCAGCGTTAATCTACTTAAATAAATTCATTTGTTGTGATCCGTTAGAAATCCATAATTGTCAAGTATCCAATATGCCTCAAATGTCAAATGAATATACTGTTGTATGTTTTACGCCTCGGACAAAAGTAAAAAGAGAACCTTTAAATTACAATAAAGTGGCGGAGAATAATTTGTTGGTGTACTGACATATTATACCTGGATAAACGCAGGAGAAATGACGTCAAACTCCAATAACTGCATTCCTGAACTCATCAAGCGTAAAAGGCAACAATATAACATTAAAATTGTACACTGAAGTCCATTTATTCGTGAAATACCAGTTGAGCAATTTCTTCAACTTTGAAAAAATCTCTAGTTTTCAGCGAGTATAAAGCAAGTCATTTTTCAAAATAATGCTGCATATTGCTTTACGATTTGGTAGCGAGTATAAAGCAAGTCATTTTTCAAAATAATGCTGAATATTGTTACGATTTGGTAGCGAGTATAAAGCAAGTAATTTTTCAAAATAATGCTGAATATTGTTACGATTTGGTAGCGAGTATAAAGCAAGTCATTTTTCAAAATAATGCTGAATATTGTTACGATTTGGTAGCGAGTATAAAGCAAGTCATTTTTCAAAATAATACTGAATATTGTTACGATTTGGTAGCGTAGATATCTGCTTAAAGTTAAGTAAAAACCTCATCGTTTCAGATAATACAAAAAAAAAGATATTCAAAAACATAAGTTGAGGAAGAATAATAAATTATATATATATATATATATATATATATATATATATATATATATATATATATATATATATATATATATATATATATATAATTTATTATTCTATATTATGATTATATATATATATACCTTCACAGTTTCGTACATACTGTTGGATGATGGAAAAAAATATAGGTGAACTTACCGTTGATACGTCACATCTGACACTGACATTTAAAAGGAAATAAAGGCACAGTAAGCAGGTCGTTTGATATGCGTCAGCTTCCGAAGGCTTGAACTTAAAATATTGTCTAATCAAGCTTGATGTTGTTGTTGTAGGGTTTAACGCCATTTTGCAGCACACGATAGGGCTATACATGGCGGCCAGTATTAATGGTGGAGGAAGAACCCGGGTAAACCCCCGGTAAGAACCACCGACCCACGAGAAGCTACTGGCAAGCTTTCTCACATACCCACATTGGCCGGATCTGAGACTCGAACCCACGCAGACAGGTGAGATGGCAGTGATCCGTAACGGAGAGCCACTCGGGGCCCCACTAATCAAGCTTGAATAATTCCTTTTAAGCTGAAGCGACCATTAAGCCGATTGGTTATTCTATACATACATACATACATACATACATACATACATACATACATACATACACACACACACACACACACACACACACACACACACACACACACACACACACACACACACACACACACATACACACACACACACACACACACACACATACATACATACATACATACATACATACATACATACATACATACATACATACATACATACATACATACATACGTACATACATACGTACGTACATGTGTGCATACATACATACATACATACATACATACATACATACATACATACATACATACATACATACATACATACATACATACATACATACATACATGCATGCATGCATGCATGCATGCATGCATGCATGCATGCATACATACATACATACATACATACATACATACATACATACATGCGCATTTTCGCGTACAGAAAACTAAGCTAACTTGCATACGTTATTTCAATCAGATCAAAATACGTGGTCATGTTCTGTTGACCTATTAATTCACCGGTCAAGTTACAGTATTCATACTGCTTGAAGTAAAGAAACATTATTGATGATGATGTTGATAGTTTCATTATAGTGCTGTATCTCCCACTCGGGGCATGTAGCACTGGTTTAAGTTTCCAGCATGGCTGGATATTTAATTCTCCTGGGAAAGGAATGGTGTCGCTTCCCCCAGACTTGTGTATACTCAAGGAGTACTATTTAATTTGGTTGTCAGGTCGAGGTTGCTATTAAGTAACCACCAACCTGAATGGAAGACCCAGGGTGAGTGGGAATGGACCCACCACACACTCAACCCTAACAGCCAATCAGGTGTGTTGAGAGAAACGTTATTCGGAACATACGGTTGCTAGTGATAACTCTCCCTAAAACGAAGCGAAACGCCTTATCCGAGAGAGAGAGAAAGAGACTTGGATTTGTAAGGTAGCTTTAACAATGCTTCAGTCATATCGCTGTATATAGTGATGTCAAGCACTAGGGCATCATGCCGCAGAGATGTTGCATGAAGTCCCACCCAGTCACATTATCCTGAAACCACCGACAAGTCCTAACACTAACCTCTTAATGTTGAGTCTTTGGTATGACTCGGCCAGGGATCGAACCCACTACCTCCCGCATCCGAAGCGATGCTCTAATCACTAGGCTAACACATGGAGAGGGAATGCCAATAGTAAGAATATCAACTTTATCGGTTTTTTTCCGTTATATATATTATCTCGATTTCAATCAAATTGAACTTATTCAAAATATTCATAACCATCAATTTTTAAAGCTAGTATTCACATTCTCTATTGTATAAGTCATTGTGACTTATATCTGTCACCACTGGATCAATAATTATCACCTCCGAAGCTATTTATGAAGAAGACGAAAATGCAAGGGCAAGAATGTATGTTTGATTTGACGTGATTATTATATGGAATCTATCCGTTTTATTTGACGCGAGAATTACATGGGAGCCTCACCTGTCAAAAGAGTTCTTAGCTATAATATTTTCTACTCGTCAGACAACTTAGCATGTATTGCAATTGGTTCAAACTCTGCTAGGAAAGTCGCAATATCTTCTCCTCGTTCTTAATCATATGCCTGAAGCTTTACTTTAAATGCCATTAAAGATGTGTTTTCCGTCACGTTTTCTTGACGTTTTACTCTAACTCAATTTGTAACGTTTCATTTCTAATCTTAATTTCTCTCTTTCCATTTCACGTTTAAACTCCTTCTGTCTTAACTCCATTTCTCTTTCATTTGCCTTTGCATTATGTTTTCGCTTTGTTTCCTTGGGTGGTTGCATGCGCTCAAGGTTAAGTTCCTCTTAATACTTCAAAATTTCATTATCTGCAAATTCCATCAAATTCGGTGCTGCCGCTCTTCTTCGTGGTCGTCCTGAAGCAACCGTTGATCCCTCAACTTCTACATCATCAGCAACCGACATAATGACAACCTATATGCAAGTATTGTAAGTTCTATCACTGTATTCGCAGCCACTGAATAGTTTTTCTTATCTACGAGTTTCTGGGCTTACACGTGTACACTCATTACAGAGCATCAAATGCAAAGCAAGAGTCTACTTAAGATGGTGGTTGGCACTCCAGCCTTACAACTTCATTATAAAGCAAAGGAGCGGCAAACAACATGAGAATGTAGATGGACTTTTGCACATGTAACTGAAGTATGTAGGAAATAAACGACGAAGGGTGCTGAGAAACCTTCTGGAATAGTCCAGGATAACTGGATCTTTTGAACTTCAGTGTATTCTACTTTTGTAACCATAAGGAAAATAAGCGGATATATAAGGTACCCAATTTGTTGGTTTTCCCCTATTTTGGATGGTCACTGATGGGATTCAAGACTCTGTTACAGAAGTTATTCATTGTAAATCTAAGCTTGATGCATTTTAAAAGTAACGTAAGCTTCATGCAAGCTTTGTCATTTTACTGTTGTACCAAGCCAACAAGTTATTTTGTAAATTTTTTTAAGGGTTTAACGCCATTTTTCAGCACACGATATGCTATAGATGGTGGCCGGTATTGTTGGTGGAGTAAGAACCCGGGAAAACCCCGGAAAGAACCAACGACCCACGAGAAGCTACTGGCAAGCTTGCTCACATAACTACATTAGCCGAAATCTTAGACTCGAACCCACGCCGACAGAAGTGAGACGACAGTGATCCGTAACGGAAAGCGCTTTAGACCACTCGGCCACTCGGGGCCCCTTAAAACAATTATCGTATCGAAAACAAAGTTTCCTCTTAAGAAGGGAGATTTTATAAGTATTCACACTTAGTGCTTGTATCAGATTCTATAAAATTCGAATTGCTAGTACTGACACCATAACAGTAATCCCATCGTTTCGGATATTTGGTACCAGAGGCTGTCAACGGGTTCAGTGCTGTTGCTTATCCTCTCGTGGCTAGCTGAGCATGGATAAGGCATAAATGTTAATTTAATTAATATCTCTTATCTCTAACCCTTACTAAACAAGAATGGTAGAGCATGTAGTTTTTAGTTGGGCTTGGTAATGTAAGCAACACTGGTGTTTCTAGTTTAGGTGAAGATTTTAGATTAATTTGCATAAAATTGCAGGGCCTTTACTTGGTGTTTGTGTGTCCTTTAAACACGAATGTAACACGGTCCAAACCCAAAAATAAGTTCTATATAAAATGTACCAGTTTGATTTGACGTAAGAGAATACATGGAAGCTACCCATTTGATCTGACTTTAGAAAATACATGGGGTGTGACAATTGTAACATTTTCTTCGAGGAAACGACTATTAGACGCTTTTATCAGCTAATTCATCGCGCCTTGGTTTAGGATACATTTTCGTGTCAAATTGTATCTTAAATAATACCAAAAAGAATTTTAAAAAATGAAAATGACATTTACAGAAGAATTTCTCACTAAAGTAAATAAAAAAAAAAAAACGTGAGATACCCACCGTTTATTGTTTATCCGATTATTTTCCGTAAGGCGATGGTGTTGGCAACGTATCTCGCGACAAAATCCAGGCTGATCACAGATACATTTTGCACTGAAGCTTGTATGGTATGGCATACGGGCCTATTAGGCATGCAAACAGTTCATTTTCCCGTCAAGTTCAAGACTGCATCCAAGGCTGCCGCACTGAAGGTAAGAAAAGAAAAACGACGTTGTTTATGTCACACAGCGTGTCGCCTTAGTCCCCTAGATCACTGAAACTCTTTACTGCTCATAAGACTCTCTGAAATGTATCAAATCAATACTGAATCACGTCTGTATGCAGTTTCGATCTCAAATAATCGTTCGTAATGGAGGATGGGATCGATAACAAAATTATACGAGTCTTAATCCACAGCTGCCATGCTTTTCCGTAGTTGCTTGTATTTCCCGATCAATGTGCTACTAATTGTGCTGTTTTGATAACTGTACTGTTCTATTTTTAGTCTGTAGGTTTTACACTGCAGGGAAAAACAGCTGAATACTAAATAGACAGGGTATATCGAGGTTATATCAGGGGCTGACGACACATCAGAACCATCCTGGTTAAATAATGCCGATTCAGTTTATTTTGGTATACAAACATCTGTTTTTTAAAGAGTCAAATACAGTTTCAATTATAATATAGTCATGTGACTCATTCCAGTGTTCCAGTGTCAAGCGGTTACGTCCATGAGTCACCTCAGAGAGAGAGAGAGAGAGAGAGAGAGAGAGAGAGAGAGAGAGAGAGAGAGAGAGAGAGAGAGAGAGCCTCCAAAGTTACAGCAGCCTCTTTAACCTGTATTATTAGTAATGTGAGTAAATGCTTCTTTAGGAAGCTGGTCAATGTTTCTATTCGTCACTGAAAATGCTACCTTACTTCTTTGTTATTGCATTAGTGAGTTTATCTGGGTGGTGCAATTTTTATCGGAGATGTAAACATGCGATCTAGCAGAGTTGTGCACATGCGCACGTGCAAGACATGATTATAAATCGTACCTGAGGCAACATGCTCCAGATGTGTAATGTATCGGCTATTTCAAAAAGTAGACTAGAGTAGCTCTAGATGTGTAATGTATCGGCTATTTCAAAAGGTAGACTAGAGTAGTTCCAGATGTGTAATGTATCAGCTATTTCAAAAGGTAGACTAGAGTAGCTCCAGATGTGTAATGTATCGGCTATTTCAAAAGGTAGACTAGAGTAGCTCCATATGTGTAATGTATCGGCTATTTCAAAAGGTAGACTAGAGTTAGCTCATGTAACTATTAGTATTAATATAAGACATGTATAGGTCTTTCATTTCATTTTTAATATTGTTTTCTGGCGTTTTTAAATTGTTGTGCTTAATTGGAACATATAAAAAGTGATTGTAGGGTTTAATGCCATCTTTCAGCACACGATAGACTATATACATGGCGGCCAGTATTAACGGTGGAGGTAAAATCCAGGAAAACATAGGGAAAGAACCACAGACCTACGAGAAGATACTGGCAAGCTTTTTCACATACCCATACTGGCCGAATCTGAGGCTCGAACCCACGCATACAGAGGTGAGATGGCAGTGTACCGTAACGAAGAGCTCTTTAGTCCATTCGGCCACTCTCTGCCCCTGATTCTGATAGTAGGACTATCATGATGACGATCTTTCTTTTCTGCATACTTTTTACACACGTCTTCTTTGTTGCTATTTACAAGTTTCTCTGATATTGTCGCTTTGCTTACCAGTCTTTGAATTCGTGTTTGTTACTGTCATACTGCCATTTTTCTTACCAATCTTTGAAGTAGTGTTCTTTGCTCTATTTAGTATCACTTTGCTTACAAGTCTTTCATATAGTGTTCTGGACCCATGGTGTCACCATCTGCCCCTTAATTTTGTGTTCTTTGACTATCTCGTATTGGTGGCAAGGTTTAATCAGAGTTTTTACGAATCTTTCGATTTCTGTACATAGATGTTGAATCCTAGGATACTACCATTTTCAGGGACATTTAATTCGGTATCAAACATACACAATCGACAAATAGCAAAATCCAATTTCACTGTTGAAGTTGACGTGTATGGTTGAAATCTTTCCGTAATATTTTCGTTATATGCGAAACCTTGATGATCTCAAATATATAGGTCTATCGCCATTTTTGCTGCATTATGAACGGTAAAAAATAGACTGTGTAGCTGATTATCTATGTTTATGTTGCATTCCTAAGATGCAGATAGTACGTTAGACTTTGATTTGGTAGTACTGTTTTTTCTTCAGTAAGTCCTTTAAAGTTAATACTTTGCAGAAAGATAGAAGTCCAATGTTTGATTTTGTATTATTTCCCTTGATGTAGTCATAATTTACTGAATGTCGCAATTCTTACAAATTAATTTTTATTTTTTAAAAAATATTATGTCATTGACAGTATTAAACACACCATGACTTGGTAATGGAATTTTACATTTATATAACACAATCCACCACCAGATTTTACTATCCACATTCTCCAGTTTAATTTATTGTACCTAAATATGATAACTCAACGTACGCGCGATGCGAACTTTCTTTCATACAATGAACGACATGTCAAAAGATCAATGAAACGCTAATAGAATGGCACTAAACGTCTTTATGTGGCAGAAGAAAGTTTCGTATATTTGCCCTTATTAAATGTCTTAACTGAATAATATGATGTAACATTTTCAACTAGTATTGTTTATTAATTAAATTATGCATTTATTTGTGAATTATGTATTTCGGGATTGAGTTTTTCTTGAAATTAGTGTTAGACATGTATACCTCCAATAATTACTTCAAAGTATCAATTCGTGATAGTGAATTACCAATAGTCGGCTATGAAATATAGCCACGCGCCAATAGCAGTAGACACGCGGGTACAAGGCAAGTAGAATATGTCAAAAACGGCCTGGTCTTTGCAACTATTTTCATTAATGACTTTACGGTATGCATAAAATCATGTTTAAATGTGTGGCTGGATTATATAAATATTTTTTGCTATGCTCTATCATTGACCGGTATTTTCAAGTGAATACTATTATTATGTTTTGCTTGCTATTGTTAAACACAAATATGACCTTTTCTTACCTAACTTGTAAACTTTGTGTATTTTAATTGTCATGCTAGGCAGGTTAACACGTAATCACATTTGTGCCTTGCTCCTATAAATTACAACCTGGAACTCGGGTCTCTTGTCCTACACATGGATTCGCATCACAATTAGTATTACCAGTTCAGAATGTAGTTCTAGTCTAATTTTAGAACATTGTTTCCTCTCTCAGTTTGGTAGTGATCGAAGAGTTAGATTTATGCATGTTTGGTCGGGATTTAAAGGTAAGTGTATGTTACTGAGAATATGAGCTCAGAGAGTGGTTGTCTCAATGTCTGTGTGTATTTCGGCGACAGTGCACAGTGAGTAATAAGGCCTTAATGTGTGTTCGGAAATATGTGTTCGGTTTATATGATTCTCTATTTACAGTACAGCCTCTCAAAATATAGCCAGTGAATCTTGGACAAAAACTTCACCGTGAAGTCATCTTTGAAGGTATTTTAGATTAACATAGGATTTGTATTGATTGTCACACAGTCGAAATGTCAGTGATGAGAAATAATTGTAAAGAACATATAGTAAAACTGTGTTGTGTATCCACCTGTGCTTTGGCTTTGAAGTGCCCTCTATAAGAAAGATAAAAATAGTGACCAATTAATCGTGACCAATTAAATGAATATTTAGTATAGTCCTCAACCGTATTACGCTAATTCATTTGAATAAACGACATTAAAATATATCACAGTTTAATATAAGTTTTAATCTTTAACACTGTTATAGCAAGCAGAGACAACCGCTCACTAGCATTCGTTATTAAAGGAAACCATTCTGACGTAATGCTGAAACTTCAGTGATTATTTTCATTTGCCTCAAATGGAGAACTCGTGTACAGATCAAACGTCAATTATTGTGTGATGGGTGGTAACATTATATTGTTATGATTATGCCGCTGTGTGTAGTCTGGTAAATTGTGTGACTCTTTTGTGAAATGGTCGTATAATGTGTCAATTAAGCAACAACACTATGTTTTATTTTAAATTTATAATAGTCATATTACCACACGCATATGGATGAGATGATAAGTAAGAAATTTCTTTTCAAAAACCAATATTCACGAAACATCATGACACGGTTTCAGACATCCCACACATTAATCGATTTCTCTCGAAAGAAAGCCAAAATTTATCACGTATCCGACAATACTTCAGTCCATATATGCTCATCATTTAATTAATAAAGTCTCGAGTTAATAAATTTCTCCGTTCGTATTGATCTTTTTGTCACCACGTGAGTTTCTTCTAGATGCTTAATTTGTGCAAGGCTATCGTATTACCAGTCGTATTATCGTATTAAACACGTTGATTTAGAAAATGTAGTTTTACTTAGGATTGAAAACCAATTTTGCTGCTGACAACCAAAGCGTATGTAGCAGTGGCAAGAGTCTTCTGAAGACAAATGAAGGATGCATCGTTTGCGATTGTTGTTCCCTATTTTTTTAATACTCATGAAATGCCATGTCAATTAACGGTCTTGTAGGTTTCATCATTTTATAGCAGCTGATCCTTTATTTTACTTCACCAAATTAACTTACGTATAGGCTATATGTTAGGTATGAAATAGGCTAAATGTTAGGTATGAAATATTCTAAATGTTAGGTATGAAATAGGCTAAATATTAGGTAGGAAATTAGCTAAGTTTTAGGTAGGAATAATCTATATATTAGGTAGAAAATAGGCTAAATGTTAGGCAGGAAATATCTCACTTATCTCAATACTCTTTCGCTTGGTTGTTGTTGATGTTGTTGTTGTAGGGTTTTAACGCCATTTTTCAGCACACGATAGGGCTATACATGGCGGCACATATTGATGGTTCAGGAAGAACCCGGGAAGAACCGACCAACGAGAAACTACCAGCAAACTTTCTCACATACCCACATTGGCCGAATCTGAGACTCGAACCCACACAGACAGAGGTGCGATGGCAGTGATCCGTAACTGAGAGCGCTTTAGACCACTCGGCGCCCCTCTTTCGCATTGTTATGTTCAGATTTGCTGCATTCATTTCGGTTATTTAATCGGTTATGGAAAACTCAAAAAGACAACATGTGTTTTCAATGTATTATCCTACCTCCTCCATTATCATAGAATAAGGTGTAGGGGTTATTTTTGCTACCTTGATCTATGACTCGATATTTTTTTAGATAATTTGATTGGTTATAATGTATTTAGAAGAAACAATAGAAGAGACAGTACCCTCAGACCCGACAATGTGATTTTCCTGCTACGAATCTTGAGGTCAAAATAACTGGGAGTGGTGTGGAGGTCAATCTTTACCACATAAACCTTTAACCTAGAGTCATGATATTAGAAATGGTAGCACCAAAACAAATCCATCGGTGACGGCTCTGCAATTTCTGTGATTTTCTTGCTCAAAAAAATTAAAAGAAGAAAACATTTGTCCCTTTTTAGTTCCTCGTGCAAGTTTGTGACTGTATTAAACATACATAAATAAATACACACAAGAACAACAATAAAAACAACAACAGCAACACGACAACACAAGTTTCATGAATCTTAATATTCTATCTGCTATAATGCAGGGTCGACATAACCTGGAATGACGTCACAAATAATCGGCAAACAGGGTCTAACTCAGTTTTAGCTCAGCCTTTCTTAATAAATAATAAATCAAGAAGGTAGTGGCTTAGAGACTAGTTGGACTCTGCTGCGATCAGAAGACCTAGGGTTCGAATTCCTTTGGAGTCATAAAGCTATGTTCCCAAACGCATAAATGAGCATTATGGGTAGATATAATTTGTGCTGAGTCTGATGGGGATGCTACATGGCTGTTATCTGTACAGTTCGAGTCTCGTCTTGTACATATACCATCCCCCACCCCCGTTGTTTTCGAAAAAAGAGAGCAAGTAACAGCAGTGGTTTTTTTTTTGATTGATTAGGATTTTTAACGTAACTTTAACAATTTGCAGTCATATCGCTACGATGTCTGCAGTGAGGCTGTTTATAGTGATGTCATGTCATGATGTCCCACCCAGTCACATTATCCTGACACCAGGCTGACCAGTCCTAACACTAAACTCTTAATGCTGAGCGCCAAGCGAGGCTGCTGCTAGTACCATTTTTGTAAATCTTTGGTATGACCCGGCATGTGATCGAACCCACGACATCCCGCTTCCGCGGCGGACGCTTTAACCACTAGGCCACTGGAGCAGTTGGCAGCAGTGGTGCTTATTTCCACTTTCTGGTATTTGCGTGAGCGTACCGACAAATAATGTTGATACAAGTGTGTGTGTCAGTAATTTGTAGATATATGAATGGATCGACGGAAGGAAATACATACTGCATACTACACTTAACGTATTTATTTTCCAGGATGTTGTTGTTTTGTTTTACAGAAGAGTATTCATTATAATATACAATGCGCGATTTCAGTTGCAGAGACCTATCGAAGACTGTGAAACCTTCTCCATTGTTAATATGCGCCCCTGAAGGAAAACATTGATATATATACATAACTGGGTTAGAATAACTTATGTGAAACGAAATTAACGTACAACGTATAACTGTGTGCCATATATAATGCTTTGCTAAATTTATTTTTATTTGCATGATTTTTTCTAACACATTCGTATAATACTTGCTTTATAAAGTATAACGGTGTTGAGTTTATGCATAGAAAGTCGTACATTAATTTTTAGATAAGTTTGAACTGTTTTAATTTGTTGTCGTGTTTGCATAAAATTTAGGTTCTGAGAATTGAATGCATTACATTACTTAATATGATTACGAGAATCAGTGTGAAATGACGTAGTAACTGATGTAATGTATTTCATTTATTCGCAGTGTAACTTGAGGCTGGCTCAGAATCCCTATGCCTCGTGTGGTGTGTGTTAATGTGTGATGTTCATGCGTAACAAATTAGCCATTCGAATAACTAGGGTCATTATGCGACATTGATTGATAGCCTTATCATATGTTTAGTACCGATATAAAGATCTGATAACGAGCATTGGATAATGCAAAATCCCCTGTATCATAAATAACAGGAAATTTAGGTTGTTTCTATTTATATTTGTTTAAAAGGGAGAAAATAGTTAGTGAGACGTAGAATCCTATGACGTATCAATTCTGAGATGTATTCTGAGTATATCCTGAGACGGCTTGTCGAAAGTAGTATCCTGAGATCCAGGGACTAAACAGCTACATTGGAAGTAGAGCGAACCGAAGAAACAGGTTATCCAAACGTACAAGACGTTCACTTCGCATGTTCACTCGATACAATGATGAACTAAAAATATCAGATCAGCTATGTTATTTAAACCCATTTGTAATTCGAAAAAGTTTGTCTTCTAAAAGCAGAGATATTCCTGATGTAATGATTTCGTATTGTTGTTTTATGTAATTGATTAAATTGTTTGTTTACCTGTACTGGGGCCCGTGTTGGTTTGTTCTCTATATATCTGCTCAGATCTCTATTTATTTCACCTATAAGTTCACCACGTATATTTATATTTACTCGAATCGGGCAATAACTTCGAGGCCAGTCTATCTCTAGATAACGAAAACCAAATTAAGCGGGACACCCAAACAGTAAAACCCCGTCCACGAAATAAACTAATATATAATATTGTATGTATGTATGTATGTATGTATGTATGTATGTATGTATGTATGTATGTATGTATGTATGTATGTATGTATGTATGTATGTATGTATGTATGTATGTATGTATGTATGTATGCACACATGTACGTATGTATGTATGTATGTATGTATGTATGTATGTATGTATGTATGTATGTATGCACACATGTACGTATGTACGTATGTATGTATGTATGTATGTATGTATGTATGTATGTATGTATGTATGTATGTATGTATGTATGTATGTATGTATGTATGTATGCACACATGTACGTATGTATGTATGTATGTATGTATGTATGTGTGTATGTAATGTATGTATGTATGTATGTATGTATGTATGCATGCATGCATGCATGTATGTATGTATGCACACAAGCATGTATGTATTTATAATTAGAATAATCTATTTTTGGAAGCATGCATGCGCATGCGTGGACTGTTACACACACACACACATATATATATATATATATATATATATATATATATATATATATATATATATATATATATATATATATATATATATATATATATATATATATATATATATGTATGTTGCACCTCTAATCTGCAAAATTGTATCCGCCTACTCACAAAGCTACCGGAATGATGATGAATCTGGAAGATTACCCCTACTTAACTTCATAAAGAAAGTAGAAGTTACCTCATTGAAAAATTGTACTGTCATTGAAATAAAATTATAAATATTTATGGCGGATTTATTGCATCTTTTGTGAGGATGGAAAACTATGTTGGTCATCATAATAGATTATACGACGGCGTTTTCAAAGAAACGCATGTTTTATTTCGTTGTATTGAGCATCCAACGATTAACATCATTTGTGTCAGTTGAACACAAATAACGCTTAAAATCGACGAGTCATGAATAGTGTTTCTAAAAGTAATGTTTTAATGAAGCGTACCAAAAGACAACACTGAAATATCACAGGAATATGTGAAATCTAGTTATATTATCGCATGACAGTCACAAGATTACGATTATGTGCCATGCAAGAACGGAATGCGTCTATGCTTGAAATGGTGCAATCCACATTGATGCAAAAAAAAAAACTTGTGCACGAAACAAATTCCAAAATTTGTAAACCAAATACGACATTTTTTCGTAGTCATTGACAAAATGCTATCCCATTCATATTTTACGTCAGTATTATATCAGCTCTAAATCAATCCACATTAATATTATTCAAACGTTTCATATATTTGATACATTATTGCTTTAAATAACTGTAGAGAGCAATAAAGATATTAATTTATGTAAATATTGTCAACTCCTCATTTGATGGTATTAAAGAGGCTATTATGTTTCTTCAAAATGATAAATCTGCATACATCGGCATTTTCACTCACCTGGATACTTTTGAAGATCTTCCTTAAATTGTTTTCATTAATGTAATCGAAGTACTCATTCTCAGCGTGAAAAAAAAAAATACGAAATTAATGCTGCAAATTACCTTCGTTAAAATGTTTTGTTTATACGAATATTTACTTAATACTGCATACATACGATTGATATTTTGATTGTATTTGCCATTAGCAGCGCATGCTAATATACACGTGTAGACAACATGTCACACTGTTTTCCCAAATCAAAGCATTTAAAAAAAAAATGTTTTAAAATCATATGTCAATGGTTAATACGGATGTCATCAACAGTTACATAGTCTATGCAGTGAAATCAGCCCTATAAAGTAGCAAGATCACGGAGAGTTTCAGCTGCAAAGAGCTCTTCGAGATTACTAACAAGCTAATGTCAAGGAACAAATGTACACCACTACCTTCTCTCCAGTCAACCTTCCGAACCAATATGCGAATTTCTTCCGTGACAAAGTACAAACCATTAAAGATAAGCTTGATAGTACAATTTAAGTTGACTAATCGTCACCATACAGTTGCGATCCAGAATTTTAGCCGCAGCTGTTAGCAGCATTTAAATCTGTCCTTATGGATTTAGCACTGATAATCGTGATGAAGATTACACCAAAGTCATGTGAACTTGATCCGATTCTAACATCGCTGATGTCTGAGTGCTTAGGTCCAATTTTGCCTTTACTAGCTGATGTTATTAATACATCTCTTTCATCTGGGGAATTTCCACAATTTTTCAAAACTACCATTTTAAAGCCTCTGCTGAAGAATCCAACACTCCACCATAACGATTTAAAGAACTCCCCCTCCAGTTTCTAATCTCCCTCCCATTCATATAAACAATCTTAGAAAAATTTTGTTCTAACCCAACTTGCATCTTATTTGAATTCAAACAGTCTTTTTACAATGTACAGTCTGCACAACACCCTTGGCACAGTACTGAAACCACTCTTCTGAAAATATTTAATGTCATTCTTTCTGTTTTGGATAGTGGTAAGGTTACCGTCCTCACCGTCCTTGATTAGGCTGCATCATTTGACATAATAGACCTCGAAATATTACCTCACTGTCTCCAGCATGTATTTGGCACTCACAATACTGTGGCTCAAGTCCTACTTGGTCAACAGGACACAATTTGTGTCCGCAAACGGAATCCACGCGAGCCCAGTTGATCTATGTTGCGGTGTTCCAAATGGGTCTGTTCTTTAACATGTTCTCTTCATTCAATATACCCAGCCGCTCTCAAGTGTCATAGATCATCATCCAGTGTCTCACCAATTGTACGCTGATGATACCCAAATATACAAATCTAGCCACCCAACTGAAGTTGATGCTACCATCCAAGGTGTTGAGAGGTGCATTTCTGATGTGAAATCATGGATGACATGTAACAATCTGCAGATGAATGATGATAAACTGATGCCATTCTTATCACAACACAAATATTGTCTCATTCACACCCTTTACCTCAAACAAAAAATATCAGCAATACCAACATTAAATTTTAAATTCACACAGTCAGAACGAAACCTAGGTGTTACTCTGTACAGTACTCTCACCTTACATCAACATGTCATGAATATATGCAAGGCTGCATATCTTGAGCTGAGATACATCACCTCCATCCGCAAATGTCTTTCACTTGATGCCACTAAAACACTTGTGTGTTCATTAGTATTTTCAAGAATAGACTATGTAACAGAATTGTTACCGAGAGGAGGGTGGATTAAATGAACAGTACAAACACAATTTGTGAAAGAAAATATAAATTTATGTAATAAATTATAAATGAAAAAAATACAGATGTAACAACACAATAATTCACGCGCTCAACCCACAATTACACTCACAACCATTCACAATACATGAATAAATTAAATAACAATACAAAAGGAATCTCAGATGTAAAGAGATCTCTTGGATTATACACAGATCCAAGAATCCTTTACGAAAGTTAAATAAATGCAAGTATGATTTACGTAAAAAATAAACACAAACGACAAACTATCTATCGCACGATGGATTGCGATAACTAGCACGATCATATACTTGTATTCAATCAAGTTGCTAGCTTTTATTGATATCTATGTGATCACTTGAAATATTATTGCGATCTGACATAAACATGCAAATACAACAATGTATTAAATTATATCACAATTTCAATACACCTATGTGTCTCCCCTGTATAACCGCACGATTCAGCAACAGTTGAATCGTCTCCCAGTTTCCCCGAGAACCGAGGGTTGACCAATACTATTATCGGACGTTTCCCTACACGGATCCACCACAGTTATACGTTCAGACAGCATACAACATCTACCAGAACCAACGGTTCCTCACTACCCTAGATGTCGACCCGGACGTTTTACAACTCTAAGACAGCTCCGACACTCGGACTTCTAGCTTTCCGGATATTTACATGTTACACAGATGTTGACGAACAGACAGTTCGACACACAGACAGATACTTCAATTCCGTTGCACAAATTAACGGCACAAGCACATTCAGATATTTATACAGAGATGTTCCAGAACAAACAATAGATGTCCCACAACAAATCAAACGATATCAAAGACGTTTATCAAAAGATGGTATCAGATGTGTTAACAGCTACGGTATCAACGATGTTATTAGCAGCTACGGTATCAACGATGTTATTAGCAGCTACGGTACCAGAAACAATGTAACAACTATGTTAGCAGCTACGGTATCAGAGACGGTATCAACGATGTTATTAGATGCGCTATCAGTGATGTACTTCTACGGTATCAACGACGGAATCAACGACGGAATCAGCTGGAATCAGACTGAATCAGACTGAATTAATGATTGTCAGATGTTATCAGATCTACGGAATCAACGATGTTATTAGATCTCCGGAATCAACGATGGAATCAGACGGAATCAGACTGAATCAGACGGAATCAATGATTGTCAGATGTTATCAGATCTACGGAATCAACGATGTTATTAGATCTCCGGAATCAACTATAATAAACAAAACCAGACTAATAATAGTGGTCTCAAAAATAATCTAAGCCGTAGATTACGATATTGTATTTAAAGTCTAAAAGTGACTAGTAATTCCAAATATTCCACGTTCATTGCAATAAAGGCATCATTATACGAAATGATAATCTGAATAAAATTCACAATAAAACGAAATGTAAATTTAACACTCACCCCTTTGGCTGGAGATTTGCAAGACGAGGTTATCTATCCTTTGATTAGATATTTGAGTTCCCGTAAATAATAATGAGAAATCCTTAGCCTTATATACTCTCAATAGGTGAACATAAATCACATCGAGCTTGACGTGCACCACGTACAACGAGTATTTCGGATTTCATGTAAATTACAAATTGGCACATGCAAATCGTTACACGCCACTTAATCACCCCAGGTAATGCGTGTACGACGAAATCAAGAAAATGGTGAGTTTCGTTTGCAATTCAAGTACAACAAAAATCAGTTCAAATTTTCGCCTAATTCTGTGACAATACCTCCCCCCTAAGAATAAAAATGTACACATTTTTAAAACTAACACAGAATAGAAGAAAAATAACTACTGATGATATCTTACAACATTTACACTGGTTATACTACAAACTGGATTTTATTACTGGGCAAATTCATACAAATTTCCCATCATGCCCTACTCAAGTAGTCTGCGCCTATATTTTCAACTCCCCTTATTGACATTGTCGCTTTGTCTCTTGATATACAACTTGAGCATATTCGCATGGAATGTTTTTACACTACCGTCCATGTCAATTTTATAGTCCATGTCACCTTTTACTTCTTTAACTTCATATGGACCTTTCCACTGGACTAATAACTTATTCGAACTCGTTGGAAGAAGCAATAGCACCTGATCTCCCACAAGAAATTTCCTATTACGCGCTCTGCGGTTGTAATACTTGGCATATCTGCGCCCCGATTTAATCAATTCGTCACGTGCCATCTGGCATGTACTCTCAAGTTTGTTTCTTAAATCTAAAACGTACTGGTAAGTTGTTTTTATTTCCTCGTTCGAGACATCACCAGTCCATAGTTCGCGTAGTATCCGCATCGGGCCTCGAACCGTTCTACCATACAACAGTTCAAAGGGTGAGAACCCTAAACTTTCCTGCGGTACTTCACGGTACGCGAACAAAACAGCGTTTAAATAACGGTCCCAGTCTTGCGGACGTTCCGCGCACATCTTCCGTAGCATGCTTTTCAGGGTACCATTAAACTTCTCTACCAGTCCATTGCACATCGGATGGTATGGGGTAGTGTTAAGCTGTTTGATGGATAACAGCCTACTTATTTCACCCATGAGGTCAGAGGTGAATTGGGCACCACAATCAGTGAGGATTTCCTCTGGCACCCCTACCCTACTGAAGATATCAACTAATGCTTCAGCTACCCTTTCTGTTTCAATAGTTGGTAACGCTACGGCTTCAGGGTATCTGGTTGCGTAGTCAACCAGAGTAAGTATGTACCGATTCTTTCTTTCGGTAACCGGGTGTATTGGTCCTACAATATCTACTGCCACTCTTTTAAACGGTGTATCTATTAATGGCATTTGTCCTAAGGGCACCCTTGTGACCCTTCCCTTACAAACGGTTTTCTGACATACGTCGCACGACCTACAGAACCGTGTGACATCGCCATTAACACCGGGCCAGTAGAATTCAGCGACTACCCTGCTAGTGGTCTTAGCCTTACCTAGGTGTCCTGCCATGCTTGACTCATGCGCCACCCTAAGTACTTGAGATCTATATCTCTGGGGTACGACCACTTGCCAATACTTCTTACCCTCCCGAGCGCTAAACTCCCTATGAATTAATCCGTTCTTGCGTACGAATCTAGAGCTACCCCCACGCTTGCAATGTTTAATCGCGCCGGACGTGATTTTCTCAACAATTGTTCTGATGGATTCATCACGATCTTGCTCTTGTTTGAAATCATCACGGGAAATTCCTGAGATCGATTCAGGGACTATTAATTTATGAAACGCGGTTTTCTCTCGCCGTGTTTGCGCTCGCGTTTCGACTGCCTGGGCCAAAGGTATTTTAAAATCGGCCATGGTTGGAAGACGGGAACCTTCAACATTACCGATCGTCAGATCGTATATAGGATTGTCCATACAAAGGGCATCAACAGTTCCCGTTAAGAAAGGTGTTTTTACTGTGATCCTTGCTACGGGAATGCGACCCATCGTCTGATCAAGTAACATACATGGGGATTCCCACCCGAGCATTTGGTTATCCTGCACGAGACTACGTTTGATCACTACGCTCGTACAACCAGTATCACGCAATACCACGACTTCTCGACCGTTGACAAACCCTCTCGCGGTTGGTACACGCGCTTCAGGAAATAAACACGTGCCAAGTGAATGAATACAAGGTTCTACATGTACGTTGTTATCGGATATACCTTTACTTTGTATAGCCACTGCTACCTTATGTATAAGTGCCTTTCTTTTAGGACAGTCTTTTTGAACATGACCCAATGCATTACACAAGAAACACCGCACACGCTGAAAAACTGGATTCCCAACTGACCTTTTTACCTCAGCTGATTTTACAGGCCCCCTAGGCATAGGTCTTACAGACTGGTTTCCAGACTTAAAATCTTTTAAAACCACGTTCTGGGTTCCCCCATGAGCTTCGGCAAATAAATCGGCTTGCTTAGCCATATCTTTTACGTTTGTGAAGACTTTCTCCTTCAGAAATTGATCTAATTCTCGCCCAACTGTATTAAATAATTGATCTCTGAGCAAGAAATCAGTCAACCCTTCAAACGTTTTCACCGCTTTGCCGCATTCAATCCACCGCTCAAAATAGTTCGCAATTCTGACGGTGAACTGACCAAAGGTTTCTCCCTTATCGGGCTTGCTATACCTGAACTTTTTTCGAAAACCTTGTTCAGTGAGCTCGTACCTTTTGAGAAGTGCTTCCTTTAGGACGTCGTACTTAAACACATCGTCCCTAGGAAGTCGCGAGTATACATCCAGTGCTTTACCTTTTAATAAAGCACTCAGATGCAGCGCCCAGTCATTTTGACTCCACTTCTGGTTTTCGGCATACCGCTCAAACCGATGAAGATAACTATCTATGTTATCTTTTTCATCGTCAAAGGGAGGTAATTTGGGGCCCCTTAATTTGTTAGTGGCAGAATCGTGTTCTCTTCCAGATGTCGCTAATTCTACCTTACGCTCATGATCCCGTTGTTTTGCTCTTTCTTCTAACTCTAACATTTCTACTCTAGCTAGTTTATCTAACTCTATTCGCTTTTGCTCCGCTTCCATTTCCCATTCTATCCTGTCTTTTTCGGCCTGCTTCTCTAATTCTATCTTTTCCTTCTCTAATGCCCATTTCCTATCTTCGGATTCCCTTTCTAATTCCCGTTTCCTTTCATCGGATTCCCTTTCTAATGCCCGTTTCCTCTCTTCGGCCTCCCCCTTTTCCTTTTCTAATTCCCTATGTAATTCCCTTTCTCTTACCCTTTCTTCCCTTTCCCGGGCTTGTTCTTCTTGAATAAATTTCCTTAGGCTTTCACCTTCATATCCAAATTCTTTGCCTAAGGCAACCAAGTCCTTAAGGGATGACATGACAATTGTAATATGAATATAGATAGGTAACCAAACCAATGTTTTAAACACGTTTATACTGGACACACGGACCTAGGTAAACTAAACAAAAATAAACTCCAACTAGAGTATTATCTTAACAGAAGGTCACGCTCGAATATAAACATTAAATGTATACCTTCACAAAAATGATTGACAGTTCACTTAATCCAACGATCCCACTTCTGACACCATTGTAACAGAATTGTTACCGAGAGGAGGGTGGATTAAATGAACAGTACAAACACAATTTGTGAAAGAAAATATAAATTTATGTAATAAATTATAAATGAAAAAAATACAGATGTAACAACACAATAATTCACGCGCTCAACCCACAATTACACTCACAACCATTCACAATACATGAATAAATTAAATAACAATACAAAAGGAATCTCAGATGTAAAGAGATCTCTTGGATTATACACAGATCCAAGAATCCTTTACGAAAGTTAAATAAATGCAAGTATGATTTACGTAAAAAATAAACACAAACGACAAACTAACTATCGCACGATGGATTGCGATAACTAGCACGATCATATACTTGTATTCAATCAAGTTGCTAGCTTTTATTGATATCTATGTGATCACTTGAAATATTATTGCGATCTGACATAAACATGCAAATACAACAATGTATTAAATTATATCACAATTTCAATACACCTATGTGTCTCCCCTGTATAACCGCACGATTCAGCAACAGTTGAATCGTCTCCCAGTTTCCCCGAGAACCGAGGGTTGACCAATACTATTATCGGACGTTTCCCTACACGGATCCACCACAGTTATACGTTCAGACAGCATACAACATCTACCAGAACCAACGGTTCCTCACTACCCTAGATGTCGACCCGGACGTTTTACAACTCTAAGACAGCTCCGACACTCGGACTTCTAGCTTTCCGGATATTTACATGTTACACAGATGTTGACGAACAGACAGTTCGACACACAGACAGATACTTCAATTCCGTTGCACAAATTAACGGCACAAGCACATTCAGATATTTATACAGAGATGTTCCAGAACAAACAATAGATGTCCCACAACAAATCAAACGATATCAAAGACGTTTATCAAAAGATGGTATCAGATGTGTTAACAGCTACGGTATCAACGATGTTATTAGCAGCTACGGTATCAACGATGTTATTAGCAGCTACGGTACCAGAAACAATGTAACAACTATGTTAGCAGCTACGGTATCAGAGACGGTATCAACGATGTTATTAGATGCGCTATCAGTGATGTACTTCTACGGTATCAACGACGGAATCAACGACGGAATCAGCTGGAATCAGACTGAATCAGACTGAATTAATGATTGTCAGATGTTATCAGATCTACGGAATCAACGATGTTATTAGATCTCCGGAATCAACGATGGAATCAGACGGAATCAGACTGAATCAGACGGAATCAATGATTGTCAGATGTTATCAGATCTACGGAATCAACGATGTTATTAGATCTCCGGAATCAACTATAATAAACAAAACCAGACTAATAATAGTGGTCTCAAAATAATCTAAGCCGTAGATTACGATATTGTATTTAAAGTCTAAAAGTGACTAGTAATTCCAAATATTCCACGTTCATTGCAATAAAGGCATCATTATACGAAATGATAATCTGAATAAAATTCACAATAAAACGAAATGTAAATTTAACACTCACCCCTTTGGCTGGAGATTTGCAAGACGAGGTTATCTATCCTTTGATTAGATATTTGAGTTCCCGTAAATAATAATGAGAAATCCTTAGCCTTATATACTCTCAATAGGTGAACATAAATCACATCGAGCTTGACGTGCACCACGTACAACGAGTATTTCGGATTTCATGTAAATTACAAATTGGCACATGCAAATCGTTACACGCCACTTAATCACCCCAGGTAATGCGTGTACGACGAAATCAAGAAAATGGTGAGTTTCGTTTGCAATTCAAGTACAACAAAAATCAGTTCAAATTTTCGCCTAATTCTGTGACAGACTATTGTAATTCAAATATGTCTGGTTCGTTTCAATATCTACTCCAGAAACTTTTAAAAAGTTAATACACAGCTTCTCTGATCATCATTAGAGTACCACAATCAGAGCACACCTCCCAGCTGCTCTGTACACATCACTGGCTATCCATTCGATCCAGAATCAAACGCAACATTTGTTCTCTGTGCTACGTTTCACTAACGGGTTCTAGTCCAACATACCTATCCGACCTCAACCATGTATACATACATACATAATACTTTCGCCCCTCTACTGACAATCATTCACTCATTATTCCCTCTATGAAAACAAAGTCATATGAACAACGTTCTTTTGCAAAACCAGGGTCCAGCAACGTGGAACGAATTGCCCACTGAACTTAGACAGAAGGACACAGTGCTCCCATTCAAGAGTGCTAGTCTCGACTGTGTAATCAAACTTAAAGACCTAATAATCTATCTTACCTTAATTGATTTCAAAATGTTATATGTTTTCTAATTGCAAGATGTTTCTTTGTTTTGTAATCATATCATTATATTTTTTATGTTTTAGGTATTTTGTAATGTTGTAAAGCGCTTAGAGCTTCTAGAGATTATGCGCTTTACAAAGTCCTCATTATTATCTTTATTATTATTATTAGTAGTAGTAGTAGTAGTAGTAGTAGTAGTACACTGTATTATTATTATTATTATTATTATTATTATTATTATTATTAAACTGTATCATCATCATCATCATTATTATTATTATTATTATTATTATTATTATTATTATTATTATTATTATTATTATTATTATTCTCTGTTTGTGAAATGCTCTCAACGACTGTAATCATATATTTTGGGAAAAGCAATAATATTACAAAGCCTGTTTTGCCGTTACCCCATCCATACTCCCCATTCTAAAACAACTTTACCTGAAAGTATCCGCTATATTACTAATTAAGTCGCATAGGTGTGACATTTTGTTTTGGGCATACTTCATAACTGCAGGTAAACCTGCAACAATACACAAAGACGGCAAAATTGATAAAGAGGCTTTCTTTCGATTATTCAATGCATTTGATTTCTCCATTATCGAAACAACCTGCATATGAACCACCGCTTGAAGTGCAAGGCTAAAGTTTCCAAACTCAAAAATGCCAGAATATGGCATTACTTTGAATGGATAGTCACCCTTGAACAGTCACGTACTACTGTCATCTGCGTCATTATTGGTAGTAACCGCTTGTGTACATAATTATTAAAAGATTCTCAGAAACAAAATAAAACATGTAATAAAAAAATAAATAAATAAATAAATAAATAAATAAATAAATCCTATACATCTCATCAGGAAGAAACCGTGGGACAAGATGGCGGTAATTTGAACATCATGAGCATCGTGACCATTACACGGTGATTTGAATGTTTACTGTTGTCGGTGACATATGAAATAGTGGTACGTTATGAAATTATGAAACAATGTGTGAAATGAACTTAATTTATCAGTTCTCCAGCTGTTTTATAATCATATATGTTTAGATGCAGCATGGATATTACTCTCTAACCAAAGTGCTACCTCTTGATTGATTTATTAAACTAATTCTTAACGTGTTTGGGTTTTGTTTGTATTGTTTTATTTATTATATTTCAGTGAAAACAAGTAGCACTTGAAATTATGTTGTATTAATTTTTATACATGTTAATCACAATATTTTTGCTGTTTCAAATTTTTTAAATTTGTTATTATCCCTCGCGAAACATTGTTTATCATATGTGTCATGTGAATGAATGGCTTTGACTAAAATAAACTGTCGAAATCTTGAAATATTTTGTCTTAATTGCTAAGACATAAATTTGTTTGAAAGTTTTGTCCTCTTCGTATTATTATTTTTCTTCTGTCAGCTAATCTTCAAAATGTAGATTACAGCTACAGACTATTTGTGTTCATGTCTTTTTGCTATACTTGCTTGACATGAGCATTACGTTACAAAACCACCCGCTTTTCGAGCACAAAATTAAGACAAGATTGAAACTTGAGTGTATTAAAATAATTGTTGACCCAACTTCTTCCTGTTCAAAAAAATGAAGTTAACTGCCTTAGGATGACAATGACTTTGATTTTCTTCAAGCTTCATTTTGTCTATTTACATTCATAAATCAGTAAAATACAATTCTGCATTTTTTAAAAGGAATACATTTGAAGACAAACCATTGTATTTATCTTCAGTCTCTAAATTTCTCAAATGCTGACATTCCTTGATATTTGTTGAATGATATTGCCGTAAAATGTTTTATTATTGTACCTGAAACACATATCGACAATCGTCACACAATATACGATCTCTATTACTGGCATTTAGTCGACAGACACTTCCTCTGCAAATGATTAATTCGCACCATCTCATTGAAATTAATCTACTTGTATCGTAGAAAGCTTTTAAAGATTAGGCGCTATACAAAGTCCTCATTATAGCGGTTTCAAGCATGAAGATATAATGAGTTTCGAAAACAAAACTGAATGTGCCGGGAATTATCGAGGAAGATTTCTCCTGTTCCTGTACGACTTTGATGAGAAGTATAAAGCAGTGACAGGTGATATTTTTATCTGTCAGCTTAAGACTGTTGTCTTTTATCAATTGAAATTCTAATGCGATTCCAGCTCACACAAACTGGGAAACAGTGACCCATTTACATTATCACTTGAATATTGTTTTACAGTCAAGATGATCATTAACTGCAGCACATTTGCACTATAAAACTTGCAACAGTTGAACTTAGTGTCACGTAGCCAGGGTTATGTGCACTGGTTAACCGATCTAAAGGTATCAAATATGTTGTCCGATTGGAAAATAGATTTTAAGTCAAAGTTGAATCAAAGACCAACCGATTATTTGTAAGTCTCGTTTAACCCTAGTAATAAGAGTGGGATTCAGTGCTAAATGAACTCAATAACCTTAATGTATACAGTAATACATAAGATACACACTAATGCATATAAATAATCAACGCAACTTAGATGAGTGTTACAATGTATGAAAATTGAGTGTTATATTTGCAGCTAATCGTAAATCGTGAAAGATGGGAAACACAATTACTGCTACAATAGTAGAACAACGGATAAAATAATAATGTATTTATTTCTAAGTACAGAAAAATAGAAAGGCATGCATAATACTTACAAAGCAGTCCAAACTTTATTTTCATAGAACTAGTCTTCTTGATCTGTGTAAATAGCGGAAACCACTCGTTGCTCTCGTATATCTGAGTCTACCTAATTCACACTCACTTTTAAGTTATGTCTCCTTAGCTATTTACATTCAGAGCGTAAATTATCATTTCCTTGGTGGAAAATGTGCACTCGAAACCCCAGGAAATATTTGGGCATCGTCTGTTTCGACCAGTACAACTATTATGTTTAGCCTTGAGATCATATTGCAATCACAAATCGTCGGTATCAGCCTGTACCGAACAATTATCTCTTACACGTGTAGGTTCAAGTCGACCATGACTACACCACTAACACACAGTAATCAGATCAGATCTCTGCGTTAATATATCAGCTGCCAAGTCGCTTGGGAATAACCGTGGTTTCAAATTTGAGCAGACGATCTAATTGGGATAGTATTCATTGTCGGTATACTATATTTAATGCTCCTAATATTGAGTGTGTGTGTGTGTGTGTGTGAGAGAGAGAGAGAGAGAGAGAGAGAGAGAGAGAGAGATTTTTAACGTAGCTTTAAAAAGTTTCAGTCATATTGCTAGGATGTCTGCAGTGTGGCAGTTTTAGTGGTGTCTGGCACTGGGTCATCATCGTTAATATATTGGCTGCCAAGTCGCTTGGAATAACCGTGGTTTCCAACTTGAGCAGACGATCTAATTGGGATAGTATTTATTGTCGGTATACTACATTTAATGCTCTTACTATCTTAATATATATATATATATATATATATATATATATATATATATATATATATATATATATATATATATATATATATATATATATATATATATATATATATATATATATATACAGAGAGAGAGAGAGAGAGAGAGAGAGAGAGAGAGAGAGAGAGAGAGAGAGAGAGATTTTTAATGTAGCTTTAAAAAAAAGTTTCAGTCATATCGCTACGATGTCTGCAGTGTGGCAGCTTTTAGTGGTGTCTGGCACTGGGTCATCATGTCGCAGACATGCATCATGAAGACCCACCCAGTCACGTCCTGACCCCAGGTCAACCAGTCATAACACTAACCTCTTCATGCTGAACGCCTAGCGAGGCAGCAGTTAGTACCATTTTATAAGCATTTAGTATGACTCGGCCGGGAATTGAACAGACGACCTCCCATATTCGAGGCGGACGCTCTAACCACTCAGGCACCGGAACGGACTATACCGGCTGCAGTCTTACATTCATAATGCTAAGGTACGGTTACCTGGAGAAAGTTTAATTTGAGAATATTATATGTCTAATGAGGGTTTGGAAAATATCTCAAAAAAACTACAAGACATCTGGCAAAGTTTATGAAATATAGTTTTAAGGAAGAAATAATACCGTGGCTTGCTCTACAAGGAACATGTTCTTCATCATTTCATTTAAGTAGTGTTACGATCCTTACTTTTATAAAGACAGCCTTCGGTCCGAACGTATCGTTAAGATTTAAAAGCAACTTTCACAAACATTTTGAAATTTCTTTAAAACGCTTTCGTACGTGTTACTTTGACATACGAATCGGCCACTGAGAGTCTTTACAGAGAGTCTTTACAGTTATATTGTAAAAATAATGCATATGAATATACTCGGATTTATCAGGTATGCCGTTTATGGAACCTTTTGAACACTACGATATACCTATAACCATTTTTCAATTAGTGTCTTATATTTCATTACTATTGTATATTCCTATGAGGTCCTCGTCATATACATCTTCTGCCAAAAAAAATGAATATGATGATTGTATATTATCTAAATTTTAAGCCATTTTCTAGATCAGCAAGTTAAATTTCCGTAACATTAGTCGGAAAGATATGTAAATGTTGAGAATATGTGATTGGTCAGTGTTGCACTTATATTTCAGCCAAATATATATCTGGATTTTTTAAAAGTAGGTTTACATCTACGCACAGATTTTATTTCTTATAACTAAACAAACTCTTTCAAACAAATTATTTTCCAGTCATGAAATTCGTCAAACATCAATCCATAACGTACACTCTTCTGTCCGACTTCTAACCATAACGTACACACTATTACAGTCATGCAATGTATCCGATATTATATAACCATAAGCAACTAGTAGCTAATTTTATCATCATTAATGTGGACGTGTGGGTTCGTGTAAATAGTCCTCTTCACATTCATATTCTCTCTCTCTCTCTCTCTCTCTCTCTCTCTCTCTCTCTCTCTCTCTCTCTCTCTCTCTCTCTCTCTCTCTCTCTCTCTGGCGGAAAATGTTGATTACTTCAACCTCTCCCCTCTCCCATATCGTCATACTCTCGGAAGCAGATATAGCTGTTATTTCATATAAATAAAATTGCCCATTCTCAAAATACAGCGCACATTTGCGCAATTTAAGTTCAAAGCGAATTCATTTTTCTAATGGTTTGCAGGTAAAGTAGTTAAAAGGGTTAAGAAGACTCAAACATTAAATCCTTATCGTCCTAGAATCACGTTGGAAAATCCTAATCGCCCGAGAATAATGTTGGCAAATCCTAATCGTCAGAGAATCAAGTTGAAAATCCTAATCGCCCTAGGTAGGTCCATCATGGTAGTAAATCATCATCGCCCAAGTTGTGTGAATCATGTTAGTAAATCCTCATCGCCCTAGTTATGGGAATCATGTTAGTAAATCCTCATCGCCATAGTTATGGGAATCATGTTAATAGTCTATAAAGGGAGGCAAATAAAACCAGCAGGAATAACGCAAACAAACAAAAGCAGAACATGCGGAATCTAGTGTTGATTAACGCAAGATCTATTGTATCCATCCCATTTTTGTCTGTTCCCGATGTCGACCCATCTGAGCATTTTAGGCCTGGCGATAACTGGTCACTTCGGCCGAATGTTGACGTATTTCTTCTGAAAATGGTGTCGATATCCAGACGACCTGGTGGAAAAGACCCCCTCCGATTCTTTTCGTTCACACTTGGCATATAAAACGCAGAACAAGAGACGTGTGAGTTGGACCCACGTCTAAGTGATGAGTCTGAAATACCTGACTGCAAACTTGCTTTCCTCTTCTGTTCGTGACTCCTCCGAATACATACTCTGGAAGCCATTTATGAACGGTGAGTGGTAATCGAGTTTTGTATTAAACTAAGAATATTTCAACGACTGCTGAATTATTATATATGTACAAATTCATTGGCACTTATATACTGGTCTGGTAAAATCCTCAAAAAGAATGCGATCCTTAAACTCGCGCCAAATATTTTGCAAATATAACAACTGTGAAATCATTAAAAGAATCCTCACAATTTGTTATTTTTTAAATTTCATTTACAAAATATAATAGACACCGATTCATGGCGTTGAAACATTTCTTTGTATGATGTTTAATCACGATGTTCGTGCCATAATAGGTAACCGCCTTGTGAAAAAGTCTCCATTTAACTTTTGTTTAATTTGTTAGGCTGCAGTATATTCCAGTTATCGATTATCTATATAGAGCAGTGGAATTTACTCTAAAACTGTGTGACAATGAATCACATAAATCTAAAAACCCTTGAAAACAGCTTGCAAAATGATTCCGGCACACATATTGTTAACATTTAATAGAAAAATGATTCCACATCAGAAACTGTCATTAGCGTCGTTTCCTTGTGGCGTGATCAACGCATGAATGGATCGCTGTACTTCCCGGACCAGACTATAATACTATGTAAAATAGCAGGTCAGTTTGTCTACACAGTCTATGCTCATACATTCATTCAGCTGTTCTCTATCCTTTCTTGGACTCAAACTATCACATAACTTCACTATCGTTCCAATCAGTCATGTTCGAAATTCCTGCATACTGATTTTAACAAATGCAACACGCATACCCGGAAAATGTGTTAAATAAACGAATCTCGCATAACACGCTAAGCCTAAACTGAATTCAGAATCGTACTGACGATTTATCGAGTGAATGTAACACATTTCCCGTAACTCCCGAATCAATCGATGCAAAATGATATTAAAAAGCAATGTTAGAATAGCGATTGGATTTTCTCTGATAGCTACATGTGATATATTAAAAGTTCTTTTCCGTATCGACTTAGCTGTCACAGCTCGCAGGCAATACGCAATCTTCCCGTTTAGACTTTCATATCACCAACAACTCCTCTTGGGTAAATTAAAGCAATTCCGCTCTGAGTAATTAACGATGTTGTTGTGTTTCCATCTATGAAAAAGTGGGGATTTTTTTCTCCCTAAATTATATGATGCTGTTGGAAACCTTTACTACTGGAATATACATTCAGCGAAAATATGAGGGCTAATTTTTATGCTCGAGTCCGACTATACTGACACAAAATATCCGGGAGATAGCAAATCACTGGGATATTATACATGTTCTTGAACTTCGTTTTTAATGGGTGTTCATTCCGATCCTTAAGCAAACCCACCGTCTCTGATATTTTATTGTTGGAATGCTGCACACATATTCTTATCTCACATTTTCGAAAAGCTTTATTGGTGCGATACCAAAATATCTCCCTATCCTTTTATTCTCACCAAAACGCGGGATCAATATATAATTCTCTCTTACAGCCGTAGTTGTTTAATTATCCCGGTCAATAGTCCTGTCTTATGTTACTATTAATTAGATCCAAGTTTATATAAATGTGAAATAAGCTGGCAACTGACATTGGCTCTTTGGCAAAAGACACAAGACGCACTATTCACTTCCAACAATGACAAAACAAAGGCGATTTCTTCAGTGCTGGATACCCGTATTACAAGTCATCAACAATAATGTAATCGGATGTGCAAATGTGTGTAACTGATGCGAAGCTATTGATGGCCTGAGAGCAGATTTTATGCTTAAAATTGAAACAAAGACTTTTCTGAAGTTCTTCAAAGAGCGTCGACGACTATACTTTCTGGAGGTAAAACTCGCTTCATCTTTTGTAGCCAATCATTGGCAAGTCTGATTTATATTCTAAAACTTGTCGAGGTTGTAATAAAATAGAATCCATTAAACATCTGGGGCAATACAATTTCATTTTGCTTCATATTCCGTTATTTACAAATCTGAAAATTAAAAAAAGTAATTAACTATAAAGGTAATTAATACTGTTTTTGTCATCTCATTGTTTCGGGCTAAAATATGGTTGCATGGCTATACAGTTGCTTTATGTAGAGGACGCCATTTATTTTTCCAGTTATTTTGTTATAGATTAGTGTTGCTGATCACTTTGTAATGTCCTACCTTGGAAACGGTATTGTAATTAAACTACCCAGATTGCTTTGATGATGATCACGGTGAATGTGAGTGGAAAATGGAAACGTGTCCATTCATCTAGTTATGTGTCTGCCAGTATATATCTATGTATACTGTTTGTACCATGTATAAAGATTAAATTAATTAAATCAAATTAAACAAGTGATGCAAGCATATGTGAGGCCCACCTCTTGTCCTGACCTCTAAGTTTACAACCATTATAATGGTGATAGTCCTTTCCTAACCAGTAGTTATACCTCGCTTTCGTATGCAAACGTCATTTCACCGCCAACATAGCAGAAATTATCTGCATCGGTCACACCAGTAAGAAGCATCTCTAATCAATTTGCCTAAACAAAAATATATCCAGTGCCACCTGATGCAAGGTTCATATTTTTCTCCCCCCCCCCCGGCCCCCCGGAATAACAGAGTATTTGGCGCCCGGGGACAAGGTATAATTTTTACGCCCCCACTGAAACACGGGAAAACAGTAGTCAATAATGAATACAACATAATAATACAGTCATCATAGAATGGCAATTTTAAGCTAATAATTTTTACTGCAACAAACGACAAAAATGTTACCAATAGTTAGTGACTTTGTCTATATTAACCACCGCCAATGACTGGCTACCCCCCCCCCCCAGATGGCTACCGGTGCAACTTGCACCCCCATAGCTACGCCACTGAATGTATCCCCCGTGCAAAATCAAACACTGACAATGAAGAGAGCACGTCACTGTTTGGTTTCTTCTAGACCTGAGTTTGGGCAATTTGTTCAGGAGAGTGATGTAAGCTTAGTAGCAGCAGAGAGGGTGAACCCTACAACGTTTTCAGACAAAATTTTGATTGAATCATTAAAACGAGCCTTCCTACGATCTCATTTTAACCAAAAAAAAATGTCTCAGGGGCAAACCCTACAACTTTTTCAGACAAAAAATTTATTGAAATCTTAATGAGCTTTCCATACGAAATCTCATTTTAACTAAAAAAATGAAAACGGAGATTTTTACGATTTTTTAATCAATTTTGGTCGCAACTTGTTGTCATCCACCCTCTCTGCTGCTACAGGTTAACAAAAAATAATAAATGATTTTAACCGAATATTTGATCGAGTCCGATACGATATCGTGTCCGAGGATCATGCAAATTTATTGTTGCGAATCCGTACGGGGTTGACTGAGCATGACTAAAGAAATCTCGAAATTGATTGAAGTCCATATCAGAACACCATGTCTGCCAAATATTTCTAAGAGTATGAGTATCAACTCCGTTGAATACAGACAATAAATTGCAGTTATCTCTGATCACTTTTGGAACCTGAGTGTAGCGTTGAGTGACATATATCACGTCAGTGTTTTTGTGACGCCCACGGGAAAATATTCTAGCAGGATTCTTTTGTTTATCCAACATTATATCGTCGTATACGACTAAATTGTTAATATCTCCATCAATATCATCAATGCTCGGTGCTTCATCGATATCGGTTATAAACTCAATAATACCCTCTCCGGATTTTTCTACCGCGCTGTCGTTAAAATCTTTTAGCACTTCATAACATCGTTGATCATCTACGCTAGGGGCAATTAAATACAACTTATCCCACTTCATCCATCTCATTATTAAATTGAGTAACAATTGCGTTTTACCGGATCCAGATGGCCCGATTATAATCATCCGGATAGAGTTTGGTAGCGCTGCATGATGCTTAACTGGTTCTCTTGTTTTAGTCGCTGAAAAATCAATTATATCCATATCTCTATACATAAATTATGGATCTATATTGTGTGAAGTGTAAAACGCGTCCTGGCACAGATGACGTGACAACGATTACAACCAGAAATAACCGATCAGCGCTTTCTGGTAAATGCGTGCAATGTGGTACAAAGAAATTTAGATTTGTGTCTATGAGATCTGATTTTAAAAAAAACGAGGAGGTGATATCGCAGCCAAATTGGCAAAGCTCCCTGGAACCTCATGGGCAAAGTACCCCGGAGAAAAGCACCTTCCAGGATATAGCTACTGTGGACCGGGAACCAGACTTGATATCAGACTCAATAATCAAAATCAGCCCCGACCCGGTGAAGAACCAATAAACGCCATTGATAAGGCCTGTCACCTTCATGATGTTGCTTATAAAAGCAGCAATCTGCAACACAGACATCTCGCGGATGTGAAATTAATTCATGCGTTAAATGCTATTCCTGATAAATCCTTCAAAGAAAAATTAACTTCATTTTTGATAAAATCGGCTATGAAAAGTAAATTGATGTTAGGTGCCGGTAATTAATAATATGGAATCAATTTATTATTCCCCAAGAGGATACTGGAGGGGTAAATCAGCAGTCCATAAACTCGCTAGCGCTGCAAAAGTGAAAAAAACCACTGCGGCTAATTGGTTATCCAAACAGGCACTATGGCAAATTTATCTACCACCGCCTAAACAAATTCAATTCTCGCATTTTGATGTGACAGTTCCTAATGAAGTTCATCAGGCTGATATATTATTTCTGCCACATGATCGTGGTTACAAATACGCTTTAACCGTAGTTGATATTGCAAGTCGATACAAAGAAGCAGAACCGTTAAAAACAAAATCAGCCACTGAAGTCGCTTCTGCATTTGAAAGGATTTATCGACGAGGTCCTCTGCACTGGCCAAATCTATTGCAGGTTGATCCTGGCAAGGAATTTCAGGGTGCAGTGTTATCTACAATGAAACATCATAATGTCACCATACGACGAGGGCATACTGCGCTACATCGCGATCAGGCCATTGTAGAACGATTTAATCGGACGATTGCTGAGCGGTTATTTGGATATCAATACGCAAAAGAATTCATCCAAGAAAAAAGATCCCGTGAAGGGGTTAAAAGATTACCATCTGTGATTACTGCACTGAATAACGAGATTACTAGAACAATCAACATGAAACCTATCAACGCGATTAAAAAGAAGTCTATGCCCGTACAACCACAAAAAGATTTCAAAGAACCAATTCTTGGTAGTAATGTCACTGTTAGGTATTTATATGAACCAGGAGAGCTTGAAGGGGGTAGAAAAAGGGCTACTGATCCTATTTGGAGTGTTACTGCACACAAGATATCTAGTATAACACGATCAACTGGTAGACCTCCAGTCTATAAACTGGATTCAACTGCCCCTCAACGTGGATTTACTCGACAACAACTACAGGTAATTCCCGAGGATACTCAATTGCCACCGCATGGTCTTAACTAGCGCCGTTGCGCCTATTGCACTCAAGACAAGTCAACATCACATTGTTTCTGACATGACCAAGATTGTTATTTTTTCTGTCTACGGTGAATTGGCGAGGATCCTTATCCGAATACTGCCAACGCATTATACAATTGCAACTCGCGCAGTGATTATTCTGTTGTTGTTTCAGCGTAATTATTAATTTAGCATCAATATCAAATTCTCGTTGTTTTTTTTTGTCCTGTTGTTTGTAACCGGAGAGTTTTTTATTAATGATGCTAACATCAATATCACTTATTGTTGTGTCATTATCATCGAAAAAAAACTCTTCGAAGTTGGTTTATTTTTCGTACTCTGGATACTGCGAGATAGACTAAATTCGACCATTCGATGTGATTATCCACCATCCAAACAATTGTAACCGATATAGTCAATCCCTGTGAAGAGTGTATTGTTGCTGCGTATCCTAGCGTCCACGGGGATTTATTAGCACGCAATGCATTTTCGACGACGCTGATATCAACCAGCACAATATCATTTAATACGAGAATTTGTTTTTCACTCTGTCCTGGAATATCAACTTCAATGTTCTGTTTTCGTGTATCCGATGGCCTATAACAAAGGGGTACTGGAAGCGTTGCAAATTTTTCTTTATGCAATTCAAATAGCTTCATCTGAAGTGTGTCCCTGACTATTTTTCTACTTGCAATTATCAAATCATTTGGTCTCCATGTTTCCCAGAAATCATTCATTGGAGTTTCTGAAATCACTTCACGCGCTATTTCGCATTGGATTCTATCCGGTTGTAATCTAATTAGCGCTTTGAATTCTCGTAATCGTTCATCAATTGATCTATAATCAGTGGTAATTTCTTCATAATAGTCTACAAAACCCCTTAGCCATTCATGTGGAGATGCACCGACAAATGGTGGTGGTTGGCCGTGATCACCGCACATGACGACTTTTGTGTTTTTGTTTAACAACCACTCAAGAAATGTTTGTAATACATCTAATGACACTGTGCATATTTCATCCCAAATTATGATTTCAGGAATGAATTTATCACCCATACGCTCAGGAGTCCATTTGTCACCCTTCCATCGAAAGAAACTGTGGTAAGTGCAAGCATTTACCCCTCGCTGTATCATCTCTCTGGCGAGTCTGTGAGTCGGTGTTAGCACAATCATGGTTGACCGACGAAATAATTCAATTGCACGAGTTGTCTTTCCTGACCCACCACAACCGTTTAAATAAATTGTCTTGTATCTACATACTGGATCAGATACCGGTGATGCATTAGAAAATTCTGATTGAATTTCAATACGGTTACAACAAAGATATTTATCATCCATGGCAACGTCTGCGGATTCACAATACTCATGTAGCATCTCCTTTTTAAATCGCCAACGCCCCCAATTTTCTTCGGGATCTGTGAATGCCGCTACAGCTGATTTGTACTTATTGTGTATATACATCGAATCAGTGGCCACTCTAACCGCGGTATTAGGAAATCTATTTATCATCGAAAATAGATTAATAGAAGCATAGGCTAGCATTGAACTTCTCAAATGTGTGTACTGGGAATTATATCCATCACAGTAGGTAACAACCGTACCTATTTTCTCACCATTGGATAGAAAAGCATCCTTACGGGATACAAGTTTTCCCTGTTTCATCAAATCCGTTACAATAAAATCGTATTCAGCGACGTCTATGATCAACCGCGAAGAATATTTTGCATTGTCGTATCGTCCACCCTGGGTAAATTTACCGATTATTCTTCGTCCAAAATCTTTTGCTTGTTCTTTTTTACTTTCAAATAACTTCTTAGACCGATTCATGATTTGTTCTTCATTGAAATCAGGGAATTGTTTTCGCTGTTCGCTGATTATTCTATCTAGATCGGGTTGTGGTAGCCAAACTTCTTTCTGAGCTTGATAGCATATAATAGCCTCGGAAACAATCAACGATATTAGCATACCACAATCAATCATATATCTCAATAGCACTATTGGCATCCAGTGTTTTTCATATAGGTGTCTACCGAGCCAAACATAACTACACGGATGTAATCCTGACGCTAATTCAAATGATATCACACGAGCGAATCCGGTTAAATCAAAATCAGGCAATGGTCCATTAATCGCAACACGAGTCATTTCATGCGTGGGGTGTCCAAATCGTTTGAAGTACTCAGCACATTCCCCATACCCGAGAAAACTTCCAGGATAACACGCGGCTATATCAATTGAAATCATACCATCACGTGAGTATTTCGTATTCCACAGTCCTCCATGACCAAATTCGACGCAACTCAATTTAACATCCTCGAGAAAATCACTTCGTGTTGGACGCCATGAGTTTTTTTCTCTTGCGAAGTGAGCTACCACTGATGGAATAGTAAAACTATCCGTGAGTAGTTTTTCATGGAAACTCTCCGGTGAAAAATCACTAGCGATTTTTCTCATTCTGTTATCTAATTCTTCAACGCGATATAATTCACCATTTGGTTTTACAAATTGATCAAATCCTATTTCGGGATCTTCATCACTTCTAAGTAACCACACTGACACAGGATCATCTTTACACAACGCATGAATAGCATCGAATAATCTCTCTTCATAGAAAACATCCCCGACGAACTCCTCGGGGATATATCTCACGGTTCGTTCTCGTGGAAATATTGTTACTGCAGGTGTCCACGCGTGTTTGTTATGATCAATAATCTGTATTGGCGCTCCATTTTTGTTATATTTCGGTTCGTATAAAACCTCTCCGGTTATCGTCATAACGGTTATTGGGAATCGTAATGATGTTTCTAATTTAGCTATATCAGAAATCTTTGCACCATGCTGTTTCACAGTCAGTTCCCATTCGGTTATTTTCCTACGTCGCAGATCAGTTAGTTTATTTCCTCGGGATGCATTTGTGAAGTGTTCTATTATTCGTCCTGCTACACAATTAAGCCCTGACGAATATTTCATAGGAGCTAGTTTTGCGATATCGGGTTTATCATTTAACGGATATATCCCATAAACCATTGCTGTTACGGGATAAGATCTTTCGTAGTATGGCTTATCGATTCCGGTTAGAATTCCTGGTTTGGAATCTCTACTCACAATGACAGCTTTTTTATTCTTGAGGATTGGTTCAAATTTATCCCTAATAATCCATTTACCATCGACTTCGATAATGAATTTGATTCGGAAAAAATGTCTTTTTTCCCCAACACGTGAAATTATCACTGCTGCTTTTTCATCATTCATGGTAGCATCAACAACACCATCAATTCGAAATGTTGACCAACAATAAGATGCTCCATCACGCTTGAATTCATTAAAACAGTCTCTGATTTTACTAATCATGGCTTTATCAAGAATTGTATTCTTTGGTGTATTAGAAACTATATCGAGATTGAATTGAGCATCTTTCCAGGGTAATCTCTTGGACGTTTTTTTTGGTTTATCGAGATTAAATTTAGGATTAATCTTCAATAATCTCTTAAACTCTTTCATGTTTCCGTCTCTTGGACGTTTTTTGGGTTTATCGAGATTAAATTTAGGATTAATTTTGTTACGTTTTTTTGGTTTATCGAGATTAAATTTAGGATTAATTTTGTTACGTTTTTTTGGTTTATCGAGATTAAATTTAGGATTAATCTTCAATAATCTCTTAAACTCTTTCATGTTTCCGTCTCTTGGACGTTTGAGATTAATTTTGTTACGTTTTTTTTGGTTTATCGAGATTAAATTTAGGATTAATCTTCAATAATCTCTTAAACTCTTTCATGTTTCCGTCTCTTGGACGTTTGAGATTAATTTTGTTACGTTTTTTTGGTTTATCGAGATTAAATTTAGGACTAATTTTTAATAATCTCTTAAACTCTTTCATGTTTCCGTCTCTTGGACGTTTTTTGGGTCTATCGATATTAAATTTAGGACTAATTTTTAATAATCTCTTAAACTCCTTATCAGCATTGAATTCAGCATTTTTCGAAGGCGTTCTCCTTAATTCCCTCATGCTATAATTAAAACAAGCATTTAAATGAAGAATTTATATATAATGAATCACTGTAAGTGGCTTATGATTGGATCAACAACCCCGTGTAACAAATCATGCAGAAATGAGTTCTGTGGGTATCATATGCAAAGCTTTCGTCGTGGAAGCCTTGGTCCGTTACCCTGCATACGATGTGGGGTTGGGGTTAGGGGAAAATCTCAGTTGTGTTTGAATTGCGGTGGAAAGCGATACAGGGAGTTGAAGCGTTATTATGATAAAAGAATAAAAAAATGGACAATCAATCAGAAATTATTACCCTGACGCTGACAAAGTCAGTATTCTTGACGCTGACAAAGTCAGTATTCTTGACGCTGACAAAGTCAGTATCAAGGATAAAATCATAAGAACTCCTCAAGACTACATCGAAAGATTTATCATTAAACCAAACAATGAATTAGACAAACAATAGTATTATGTATACGAATGAACCAAGAATTCAGACAACACCCTGTGATCACAAATTATGAAGCATCCATTGATGGTGTTGTAAGAAACCGCAGACTGAAGAAACCAGTTGGTTCTGTGAATAATCAAGGGTACTTGATGTTTACTGTTGGCGGGGAGAAGAGACATCTCAATCATCGTTTCGTATTTGAATGCTTTTATGGATTGATCGAGGATGATTCTGTCATTGATCACAAGGATTCTAATCCGAAAAACAATTCTTTATCAAATCTGCAGGCTATCACACAAAGTGAGAATACCAAACGAGGAAAGACTGGCACTTGTTCAAAAAAAGCGAGACCAGTAAAATCTTTGAATACAACAACTAACGAAGAAAAAATATTTCAATCATTATATGAAGCCGGTAGGCACTTCGATATTTGTAGAGCCTCAGTACGATTTGTTGCAGAGGAGATTTATCGATCGGCTATTTCAAAAAGGACTGGACAGAAAATTCGATTTAGTTACGTCTAATGCGTCATATTTTTCCTTTAGAAATATATCATTATTATAGAATAATGAATTCTGAAAACATAAATAGCATCATATCCGAGATTTCAAAATTGAAAAGTTGGGATATTGAACTATCAGATGGGTTAAATCCTGATCAAATCATATCTGATTTTCAGGATATAGAATACGGAGTTAGCACTAACAAGTATATGCTACCAAAGAAGTATGCGCTCATCAAAAGAATTCAGAATTCTATTCGGGACTCTCTCGCATTCTCCAGTGACGTAAGTGTGTTCGCTCCGTTGTATACCATCGTAGAACGAATACGAAAAGAATTGGGGTACGAATACGAATTGAAAAAGGAGGTTAATTCTAAAGTTAGAAACCTACGGGCGTTAATTCAAGAAAATGAACAATTTTGATTGACCATTTATCATTATTTGATTGTGACCGTCCATCATAGAGATTTTAATTTTTTTTAGCATTTTTTGATTAACAATGTCAAAAACAGTGAAAATATTTCACACTGAATAAAAATTGATGGACGGTTCAGATTGATCAATAAAAACAACAATGTGGAAACGGCACATTACATTTTATTATTATATGAAAAAGTGCCGATTCCACACCGATCGTAGAGGCTGTTATAGGATGAAATAACACTTCCACGGTGGTGTTAGGTCGGATTGAAAAATTGTTTTGCAATTGAAAAATTGTTTCTGATTTCAAATAATGGTCAATGAAGCATTAACAACCCGATTGGCTCGTGAACGACTGGATGCAATCAGGAGATTTGTACCAATTCGCGACTCTGTACGGAATAAACTGCAACAACGACAACAAGCGCAGACTGACTTTTCTGTGTCAAGTGAACAACTGTTTACTCCGATAACAAGTGCGACCAAAGATGTGAAAAAGTTAACTGAAGCAGCGATATACGGAGATATTCCTGAGCGAGAACGAGTAAAGAAGGCGCCGCTGCTTGATACGCTTGAAAAGATAGCAGCAGAGACCGGACAAACACGCGCAGGGATACAACAGTTATCCAGTGATATAAAAACTCAGCGCGAGTATGAACGATTAGCTGATATTGATGATTCTGCGCCTGAAACTCAAAGAGTTTCCACACCTGAACCACAACCTGTTGATGTCGTCACCCCAAGAGGTATTCCCTTTAGAGACAAATTCACCGAAGAAGCTATAAAAGAAATCAAAGAATCTCAATTAATAAAACTCGAAGATTATGCTGATTTTGGCGTTTTCGCTGCCCAAAAATATTATTCAAAGGGAGAGTTTTTAAAAGACGAGTATAAAAACAATAAAATAAGCCGAGATGAATGGGTTAATTGGTTATATAAAATAAACAAGGATATTACTGGTAATTTGAAAAGGGATACAATTAAGTACAGAACTTTTAAAGCAGGAGTTGATAGTTATGGTATACAAAAACAACAAGGTCGAGGCCGACAAAGGCAATTACTTGATGATAGTGAGGGCGCAACTGGTATAACTGAGGAAACAAGCGGAAAAGGACATTCGATTGGAAATCCAAAGGATTTCAACGCTGGAGTCTTTGACTCTACCATGACATGTCCTGGTAGTGTTCTCAGTGATATATCACGGTTAGAGGTTCTCATCGGAGGGAAACGAGCCGGAAATAACTCACCGGAAATAATTAATGAAGCAGCTGATATCTGTAGACGATTATTTCAGGGTGGTATCATGGATATCAGCACATATCGAGATTTCATTGGCGAGTTAGTGGAAAGTGGGTATCATAGTGACTGAATTGAAAAGTCAATTGAAAAATTGTTTCTGATTTCAAATAATGATCATACACTACAATCATGATAAACCAACCCCCGTCTACGTAGTTAATTCACGGTTTCCGGTTTATAGAGCATACTACGGAGATGGTTTAGGTAATACCATATTAGGATTATTTTCAAGAATGGCTCCAAAAGTGATGCCATTGGCTAAACAATTAGGAATGAAAGCAATTGATGTTATTCGTGATAAGGGTATTAATGCTGTTGGAGATCTTGCGGAAAAGCGTTTTCAACTGCGAAGAATAAATTAACATCATTAGTGAAATCACGGATGAAATCCAAAGGATTTTCAAAACCGTTACCGTCTACAGCGGAAATGCCTGCGAGTGTTAGTAGAATTATAAATAACGCAGTAGATGAAAAATTAGCGTCGATGGTGACTCCCTTGATAAATCAAGGGGACCAAAATAACATGATAGCAAACATGATAGCAGGAAGTGGCTTTAAAAAAACACGACGATGAAATGGGAAATCGCGATTTAGACTCTGATAAATAGAATAAAATGTTCAAAAGGTCACCTGATCCAGCATTTGATATGGATGCCCCAGTGCGTAAAGATGATTCTGTACGCGATTTTCAATTTTATTCTTATCACGCAGTACAACCAGATCTCCGATCGCGAATTGAACTTCAAGTTCATGATACCAGTAAATATTTTCTACCGTGTGAGGCATTTATCGAAATCGAAGGAGAACTTGTAACAAATGATGCTGCTCATGATGATCCACCATATGACAATAACCCAACTATCAAAGTAGGTTTTGTTAATAATGGGATCATGGCGTTATTTGAAAGCGCTAGATATCTCATTGATGGAAAGGAAATTGAATCCATTGACCGTGAAGTTGATGTGGCCACAACAATCATAGGGTTAGCGAGATACTCTGATGATTATACAAGATCAGCTGGTCCATCTATGATGTTTTCTAAGGATATTACTGATCACCCTGAACACAACCAGTATTCTAGAGTAAAGGCAACACATGCTTCTTCAGTTAATCCAGCACCAGCCGGATATACAAGACCAGCTGGTGATTTTGATGTCATAAATAATATTACTAACTACAACCGAGGGTTTGCAACACGCGTAGCAACGTTGCATGGACAGCGTCGACAGTTTTCATGTGCAATTCCACTGCATCATATTTTTGGATTCTGTAGAAATGTCCGAAAGGTTATTTATGGAGCTAAACACACAGTAGCGCTTGTACGAAAGGGTACTGATAATGATGCAATATGGCATGATGCTGGTGTTGCTGATGGTAAAGTCATTTTAACAAAACTAGCATTGTGGATGCCAGTATTAACTCCATCAATCACAGCAGAAGAAAAATTGTTATCATTTATGGACCAAGGAGGAAAATCATTGTTGAGTTGGTTATCAGTGACTACGGATATTAAACAAGACAATGTTGATGATATATTTACTTGGCATCTGGCATCAAAACAAGGGGTTTCAGCTCCACGTCATATATTTGTGGCGTTACAGAATAATGCACGAGTTGGTAATCAACAACGAAGTCATATGATATTTGATCAGTTAGGTGTTAGAGAGGTCTCACTGAGAATAAACGGACAACAGGAACCATCTGAAGATGTACAACTTGATTACACTCACAACCATATTGCACGTGTATATCATAACCTATTGTCGTTTATGGCACGTGATCAAAATGTGGATACTGGTTTGCAAATATCACAATTGGATTTTAAAAGCCTCTATCCGATTTATTACTTTTCACTGGAACATCTCGATTTGATGAGACAATCTGTCGTTGATATACACTTTAGAGCCCGTGTAACCCGTCCTGGTGGTATTGCTAATTACAGAGCGGTTGCTGTCATTCTCAGTGATAAATCAATGCTACTTGAAGGTGTTGGTGGAAGAATGAGAGTGGTAGATGCACCAGTGGAAAACATGTAAACGATTTAGAATCAATCAATTATGTATAATGTCATATAGTAATATTAGTGTTGCGTTAACTCCTGGTCAAATAAAAAAATTGCAATCGGAATCAGCTAAAAAATGTGGAACCACAATCACGTTGAAACCCAATCAAATGACTGGTGGTGCAAATAAACTATCGCTGACAACTCGTCAGGTGAAACATTTCAATGATGCACTAGTAGCAAAAAAGGGTGTTCAGATTACTCTTTCTGCGGCTGCTATGAAAAATATGATTAAAACAGGCGGTATATTCCCGTTGTTAGCTGCGATACCAGCATTGATTTCAGCAGCAGCCCCAGGGGTGGCTAAAGCGGCAGCGTTAGGAGCCGTTGGTACTGCAGCAGGAATGGCACTAAAGAAGGCAACTGGGAAAGGATATAAAAAAAGGGAAAGGGTCTAAGACTACCAGGAACCCCGTATTCGTGGTACAGCGGAAAGGGTCTAAGACTAGGACCGGTTTATTAATTGGAGAGTCTATGATGGTTCCCATGTCCAATTTTGATTTACTCGATGCTGCTAAAAAACTCGCGATTAAAAACTTCAGAGGTGTCTTTATGAAAGATCAATTAGCACATCAACCAAACAGCGTTGAAACCGGAATCATTAATTTAGATAACAGCACCGGACCCGGAACTCACTGGGTTGCATACGCTATTGATCCACGTGGGATTGTCTATTTTGATTCATATGGATTAGCCCCACCAAAAGAGTTTATGCGTTATATAAAAACCCTTCCAATGAAGACTTGGTATTCTACGCTACCAACACAACAAATGAATGACCCACCAATATGTGGCAGCGAAGTATTAAATGTCCTTAACGCTATTTCTAACTCCTTGAGTAACCCAAGCGGAAAACCACCACATGTTGTCGTGAATGAATACACTAGTAATCGCTGGCGAAAATCGAAGATTTTTCAACGAAGTCGTCAAAAACGATTTTAGAGAGAGAAAGAGTTTTACAATAACATGATTGATATTTGGGGGAGATCTTTGAAACCCAAACCCGATGGCACTGCACCCCCTGATTCTGTCAAGGATATAAAAAAAATAATTAAAGATGAAATCGCTGAGACGTTAAATTTAGTAAATGTTGACCCGAACGAAATAGTTGTATTTCAGGACAAACAGGGTAAATTGAAATCCAGTGATGTGTCATTGAATGACATTTTGATACGGCAGCGCGACGCCGCTGAAAACTCTATTGCGCTATATTCCAACGGTGGACAGCTTAAAGCCAGTAATATATCCGCGGATGACATTTTAAAACGGCAGCAAGACGCCACTGAAAACTCTATTGCGTTGTATTCCAGCGACGGACAGCTTAAAGCCAGTAATATATCCGCGGATGACATTTTAAAACGGCAGCAAGACGCCACTGAAAACTCTATTGCGTTGTATTCCAGCGACGGACAGCTTAAAGCCAGTAATATATCCGCGGATGACATTTTAAAACGGCAGCAAGACGCCACTGAAAACTCTATTGCGTTGTATTCCAGCGACGGACGACTTAAACCAGGTGCACTTGTGTCTACGATCACTGATAAGATTGCTACCCATGACAATGAGTTGGATAATTCTCTGTTAGAACTAGCAACACTTCAATCTAAAACCGAAGAATACATAAAACAGTTTACATCATTTCGTAGAAATGTCATTGATAAATTTATTGGAACCCCGTTGGATAAAATAGAAATAAAACTCCCGGATATTAAAAAATCCATCGATGAGAGGAAAACCTTCATCGAAGCCATCAAAGGTGATTTTTCGAGGATGATAACAATCATTGAAAAAACAAAAATTCCTCATGAGAAAACCAACAACGTCGTGTACACAATCCAACACGGATCATTTGAGTGGACACCTACAAACAACAAATTAGATATCACTGCAACCGTTAAAGGTATTTATCGATTAACACTAGTAACACCATTGACTCAATTTAATATATCATCGTCGAGTTCATCCGGGGTCAATAATACGATTTCAACGATCATCGACAAGGATACAACTGAAAGGTTCACTATAACAGCTACTGATAAAAATTTGATTGGGGTTTCAGCAACCTGGTATGTGGTTTTCGTAGCGGATTTAAGTAAATAACTAAATTGAAAGAAAAATCGTTCGGATTTCACAATTGAAAACGCTAGCGTTTTTAAAATAACAATGATTTCATCAACTCAATGTCGCTATGATCAGGTCAGAGAATTTCAAAATAGACTCAAAACCCTCACTGAGGAGTATCAAATAAAAATGAAGAAATACCGACGAAGAATCACTGCAATTGATATTACTATGTACTCGGTGTTAAGCGTTCTCGCTGGCGCCGGAATAATACTTGCATCGGTTACAATGATTGCCCCGGTCGTAGTTCCAATTTGCATTTCTGCGGTGGCTACAATCGGGGGTATATCAACCGGGATAGCAAAAAAGATATCATCATGCAGCCAGAGTAAACTGCAGAATTACTTAATTCAATTTCATATTGCATCAACCGCATATTCGCAATTATCATTGATGATATCGTCGTCACTCGATAATACAATTATATCAGATAGTGAATTCTCAGCGATGGTCAGTATTTTTGATTCCGCGATATCGAAATTAGAGCGACAACATGAATATAATAACAATGACAACACCGATGGAATTAGAAAACACGAACCCAAAAACCAGAATGATCTCAATAACCTCAACCATACCAAATTGTGAGTTCTCAGTGATGGTCAGTATTTATGATTCCGCGGTGTCAAAATTAGAGCGACAACATGAGTATAATAACAATGACGACACCGATGGAATTACTTCAACAAATAGTGGAGAACACGAACCCAGTACAAACAAGTATGATATCAATAACATCAACGGAACCCGAGTTTAGTGTGAATTTCCCTAGCCCAGTCCCCGTGAAGGAGATAGCGCTAGCAAAATTACGAGTATACCACAGTTGGCCTAATATCAGATCAAAATCATTTGGTGGTCAACAGCCGAATAATTCACTGGTGTTCTCGTATAAGAATAAGGACGACGGTACCCCAGACTGGAACGTCGTTTCGATACCAACAGGGTCATACCAAATCGAACAAATCAATAATGAATTCGCGCGTAGAATAAAATCGATTACTGGAGTAGAGTCAAAAATCGCTATAACAGTTCATGAACCGACGCTATCATCCGCAATTGAGATAAACACAGAAGGATACGTCGTAGATATCTATCAAAGTTCTATTAGAACCGTACTAGGATGGCCTGAATTACCACCCGGGGGAAAAACCGTTGATTTACCAGAACCACAAAAAACTGATTATATCACAGACAGAATAAAACCCGATAATCCAATAAAGAGTTATAAAGATCATAGATTTACTATAGATTTTTTTGGTCTCGGATACCGATCAACTGGAAAAGAGAGGCCAGGGGATAGAATAGAGGGATATCATTTTGTTGAAGAACCTAAAATCGTTAAAAATTTCACAGCAATGAATAATGATTTATCGCTGTTGTTAATATCTCTTAAATCCGGCTCTCTCACCCGAGATGAATTTATCAGCGTCGTAGAAACATGCAATAAAATTATCGACGATATGGAAACATTTAATCTGAAAATTATTCAGGATATATTAGATGACGATAATCCCCTATCGAGAACAGAATTTGCAAAACAATATAAATTTCCCGTCAAAGATATTCCGACTTTCAAACTACCGGGATATAACGTACCGGAACTAAAAAAACTTCTCAGTGACACCATCGATGTTGGTTTTAAAATAATTCATGATGCATGGAAAAAAACAGCATCACAGGAAATAAAAATCCTCAAACATAATAATGATCCAGATGGCGGCGGTAGGCATATCGCTCCGTTCAACGTGAATATATCCTCAGTGATTGCGCTCAATTTAGTATGTGATGTTATCGAAGGAAGGTATCAAATTAATCTCGAACGATCAAATCAAGCTCAGCAAGGATATATTCTTTATTCGTTTGCACCAACAGCTCCTCCAGGATTTTTAATAATTGAGTCTCCGGTTAATCCTGTCTACATGCGATGCCATAATAATTCGTTAACGAGAATTAATTTCAAACTCACAGATCAGTCCAATAATCTAATTGATCTACAAGAAGAGGTGTTAGCAATTAGTCTGTTTGTGAGATCCTAAAGACTTGATCAAATCATTTATTATTTTTTGTTAACCTGTAGCAGCAGAGAGGGTGGATGACAACAAGTTGCGACCAAAATTGATTAAAAAATCGTAAAAATCTCCGTTTTCATTTTTTTAGTTAAAATGAGATTTCGTATGGAAAGCTCATTAAGATTTCAATAAATTTTTTGTCTGAAAAAGTTGTAGGGTTTGCCCCTGAGACATATTTTTTTGGTTAAAATGAGATCGTAGGAAGGCTCGTTTTAATGATTCAATCAAAATTTTGTCTGAAAACGTTGTAGGGTTCACCCTCTCTGCTGCTTTAGTAATGATTGCATTATCCATGACTTCCAGGAATAACATGATAACACTTCATATCATGTATGATGCTAGACAAGCTTCAGAGTGCGCCATTCATTGTTTTGCCTAAAAAGCAACTGCTATCCAAAATCAGTGTTACGTCTATTCATAAATCCAGTAAAAGATATATTTTAGTCATTTCTGGTTTAAACTGAAATCCCTTCCCTTTACAAGTGCCATTTCCAAGTAAAGTTTTGTATATGTTGACCCAGTAGTATAGCATTACGTCTAGAGCCAATGAATAATTTGAAGCATCATTTTCGTTCTCATTGACTCAGAATTAGTAAAGATTGACTACATTTATGTCGGAAGCATTATGGCTGCAGACCAGTATCTAACTATATATGTTACCATTACATCGGTAAAAAGAACAAAACAAAACAGCGCCATTAATACGAATTTATTATTGACGGCAGTGCTGTGACCTGTCGATCCAAAAGTACGAAAGTTCAACTCATGAGAAAGTAGCAATTTAAAAACCGTGGATAGTACTGATGTATTATCACATTTAATCTACGGAGATTATATAATAACAATAAAAAAATTAATTTAATAAAGATAACGTTCAACATTTATTAGATCTAATTTTCAAAAGGTTTATACAGCAGTCAGTGATAAGATCGAGTGTACAAACATGAAAGACGAGTACAATGTAGAAAGATGTATGTGGTATATACGATTACCACGTGAGTAGTTTTCTACTTCGTGATTTTGTACGAAATTTATATTTGTTCTGAAAATATGGCAACTGTATTACTATTACTAGTGCAAAGATACGTTACATGGAAATCTTTTTGTGGAATAGCGTGTGGGCGGATGAATGAACCACTCTGATTGGTAACTGCAGGAGTTTTCATTTTTCATTGTATACTCATGTTTAATCAACTAGGACGGATCGAACGTTTTTTGGCAAAGTTTAAAGAATGCGGGGTTTGACGTAACATATTTCTGGATGTTAGTAAGTTTGTGGTTCTTACTGAGAAAGTTATTCGAGTGTATTTGGTCCAGGTACATCCACGTGAATTGCATGGGTAAGGTTAAATGGATGGTGAGAGTCACAACGCAAAATGAACGGTGAGGGTCACAATGTAAAATAGATGGTAAGGGTCAAAAAATATTATTGAGATGTTTGTTGTTATAACATTTGTAGTTAAAGGACACCTATCTGGAAAATGGGTTTGACATACAGCCTTGATCTCTCATTTCTTATGATTCTTAACTCCTTCTTTCTTTCATTCGCTATGATTCTTAAGTCCTTTTATATGGTTATTTTGGTTATTTTGGTTATTTTGTTGTTGCTTGATTTCAAAACAACTCTGTCATGCACAGCAGACAATAAAAGGGTTGCAACCATGAAAAGGTTGTTCCTACCGATAGGACACAGGACTTAGACAAACAAGGCTGATTAAACCAGAGTGAGATGACAAAAGTAAGGTTAGAAAATCAGTTAAATTTCTCTGTCACATGGGTCAGACAAGTGTTTCCCCATTGGCAAGTTGTAACATTATTCGCACAACATTGACGCAATTTCCATAGCGACTAGTTTGAAAACGTCCAACCCCTCTTCCATCATCACCATCGCCATGAAATGTCGTGACTGGTTGGTAGCTTCATATCAGTGCGGTACATAATGGGTTGAAAGTACAAAATCTCCGTATGGTTTTGAAGGATAGAGATTGGTAGTACATTCGGTATCATAAGTACCGGAAGTGTGACGCAGTTCTTCAGTTATCAGCTGCAAATATGAATGTCAATATTTCTCGTTCGGATATTATTAATGTTATATTCCTATCAGGTCTCATTGTATGCATGTTTCAAGCTTCCATCCGATGTTATACATCAATAAATATTAATTTAGTGTTTGACAAGATTATAACATTGACCTTGTGTTAGCTTTATAGAAATATTTTGGAATATAAGAATTTTATCGTAGACATGTCAAAAATCATTATATTGCAATTGCGATAAATGTATGACAGCACAATCTATTTATGAGTCATTCTTGCTTACAGATTTATTTCCGTATACTACTTTACTGCTTTTTAATGTTTTAGAAAGAAAAACAAAATACTACGTTCAAATCTGATTAATTATGACGTATTGATTTATTGACATAATGATGCCAAACGCATATTACCTTTCGGTTGACAAGATACCCTATATTATATCAAAGGAATGAACAACATGCATTTGCTTACCTCTTTGTTTAATTAACGGTATGAATCGGTCATTCATTCTGATTAGTGGCTGATTTTCGAATGAGAGTAACCTGTTGTACAAACTCAAAATATCCCAGAATAAAAATGATATCTATCTCAAATTACGCTTATGAAATGGTTCGCAGTCTGTTTGGCCTACAATATTAGGGAAGTGCCATTCGCTTCTACAAATGAAATGTAGTCCACAAGTTGTTGCGAAATGATGATATTCAATAGGAATCAGTACATATTCTTGACGTATTCGACTGTGTCGTGCTGAGAAAGTTTCAGTGACGTAGGAAACAACGGGACTTCTGCTTTCGTTCGCATTTAGTTAAAGCACTTTCCTATCTAAAGAGCTGGTGGTTCAATAAGATCACGGCATCAGATTTCTGCACAAGACTGATGGGTTATGTACACGAACCGAATGGATCTGTTTGTTCTTGGCCCAATTTGTCAACTCTTCCGATTAACATGAACGTTCATCAAACGCATAAACACACACACACACACGCATTTATTGTACATAAAATTGTATATTTTTATTTTGCATAGTAATTCGTGTAATTAGTTTTAAGTTATTATTCATTAGCATGTCCAACGACTCCCTGCTAAGTTTGGTGAGCAGTCCCCGCCATCACGCCATTTCATAATGGATATACCCTTCAATGATTTATTAGGCAAGGTTGTGAGATAAATGGCCGATTGTATTTTAGAAATTAGATAATTTTGAAGTAATCAATAGCTTTTAGCAAAGGAATTATAACCCGAGGGATTTTGTGTACGAGAAGGATGTTAACTCGATATAATGTGGTCTGGATCAATATTTTAGTCTATTAATCTAATGTACTGAATTACTTCCAGTACTGGCATGACTCTCCTAAAGTGTGTGTGTGTGTGAGAGAGAGAGAGAGAGAGAGAGAGAGAGAGAGAGAGAGAGAGAGAGAGAGAGAGAGAGAGAGAGTAGTCTCACATGCGTGAATTGTATATAAAAATGTTTTGGCTTCTTCCTTAAATTAATCGAAGACATTCTCTTCACAAATTTAACTCTGAAAATAGAACATTTTAATTCTGCTTAGGAAAACTAAAGTCAGACATGCCCATGATAGGTTATTGTGACACACTTTCAAACTTGACTTCTTTATATTCAGTTTTTTTGCTCGTTACAACCTCAGATGAATTAGAATTGCGACCTACTTTCCACGATTTTATTTAATTGCCATTTGTTTGTTAAATCCTCTGCATTCTTAACCATGTTACAGCCAGATTGATCAAATCTTGTTTCAACTGTACACTACCTAAACATTGCATATTAAAGCATTTTTGTGTTTAAGTTAATGCACCGATATTTATCGCATCTCTGTCAGCTTAGTTATTAACTTTGACTCATAACCTGTCGTTAACAAGTTTGAATCCAGACCGGGTACCATAACATTTTTCTAAGCAAAATACTTAACTCATATTAGCATCGCAACTGTGATTTATACCAGTCTCGGATGTGGATGGTCGCTGTTCGAACTCCGGCTTAGTCATAATAAAACAGGGTACTAGCAGCTACCTCTCTTGGCGCTCGGCGTTAAGAGGTTAGTGTTAGGACCGGTCGGTCTGGTGTCAGGATAATGTGACTGGGTGGGATATGACGCAACATGTCTGCGGCATGAGGCATCAGTGCTAGACAACACTATAAACTGCCACAATGCACACACACGCACACACACACGCACGCACGCGCGCGCGCTTTCTCTAATAATCCAACTTTGATCCAGAAAGAGGTTCATGTCTCAGAGTAAACACATTATTATTATTATTATTATTATTATTATTATTATTATTATTATTATAATTATTATTATTATTACAGACTTCTCGGTTGGCATGATATTATGTCAGATTTCTGAGCAACTGTTTAGCACATACATTGTCCATAACTGTCATACACACTCACATTCATTTACTTCTCCACACATCAATATCTTGAATTATCATCCAATATTGAACAGACTTGGTGTAAAGCTTGATATTTCATTGATTAGCATGATTATCAGCATTCTACGTCATTGTTTATGGAGGTTGAGCTATCTTTACTTTTATCACAATAACACCCTTAATTAGAACTGGACTTCTTGCAGATTTGGTATGAGTATATGAGTAGTGAAAGGAGGTGGGGGGGGGGGGCTCTATACGGACAATGTCAAAATACATTACAGACGTCCCTAGGGCGCGTATACGGACACGACCATTAAGATCAGTCTGGACACGTATGCGGACAATGGGAATTTAACATAGGGAATATTGGGCCTGTATACGGACAAGGGAATGTAGGTTTTAATAGGAATGGAACAGGTGAGATGACGTCACGGTACAAGACATTGTCAATAATGTTGCAAGGGTCTGAAATGAATACGCGCTAATCTAAGTAGAGACAAATACAGTTGATATATAGACATATATAACACATATATAGACTGATGAACATCAATATATCACACCTAAAACATAAAATCGACAAAACAATATTTAGGCAAGAGTATAATGGTTTCGGATTCAAGCATAAAATATAATATACACTCAACATTATTGTTCAGGTAAGAAGGCAAATTGTTTCGAGACGGTGGAGTGGCCATGAAAAGGACATTTGGGTTTCTTCTTCTTCTTCTTCTTCTTCTTCTTCTTCTTCTTCTTCTTCTTCTTCTTCTTCTAATTTCTGCCTTGTCTTTTTCTGTGCCATCATCACCTTATCGTCTCTATCATAGGCTTCTTTATCTTTTCCTTTTATCCTCTTCTTCTTCCTTTTCGGAAATCCTCCACCGCTTAAATACTCTCATTGAATTCCTTGCACGGAATCTGTTGTATCACGAGTGATAAAGGTTTTGGCATGGCAGCCCGTTTTTATACTCTCTTTATGGAAGCAATAAATGCTTTTTCTGCACAGGGATAATCGTACTTCAGTATCGAATCTAAGTAGTTCAGTCACTAACATAGACATCACGCTACGTTCATGAGTTTCCTCTTCAACTACGTTTACATTGTGTAAATTATTTTGATAATCCTCTAACTGTTCTTCTGGAATTTGTTGCAGTATGTGGACCTCGTAGTAAATAAAACAGCAGAAACATACTGATCCTTCTCACCCACGTCCAGCTGAACAAGATCTGACCACTGGAACACTTTCATCTGAATCAGACCTCTTACAGAAGTCAGGTACGAGTGGTTTCAACATCGTGACGTAACGGTTGAAATTGTTCTTTGCGCTTGACTTGTATTTTGACCAACTCTCGGTAATTGCGTTTTCTCAACTCCACAGGCAAGCCACGAATGTTTTCTTGTAAAGTATCCATCCAAAGATTACTTAGGTCGTCCCACTAAAAAGGTATGTGGTGACAATTGGGACACGGACGAGTATGTTCCAAGTAAGGCGAATATTTCTGTCCCCACCTGTTGCGTGACACACCGCACACCGCAACTGAAACATTTGACTGTATCCTCTTCGTCCAAGTAGAAAAATTCGGCTCTGGCTAATTCTTCGAGCGTAGGTCCTGCCAGATATTTTGGCCATTTTCCGTTGAATGCTTGGAATCGACTGTCAAGGGCACAGTATTCAGGCAAACGCACATGGAACGAATATTCGTATTTCACATGTTCATTGTGAAGAGGGTAGTGTGAAATCCGCAGGTGTTTACTTAGGGTTGCATGACATTCGTAGGGTGGTAGACGCATAGTCTCACGCAGAGACTGGCATCCAGTAAAGAATCTACGATAACGAGTGGCATCGCTTTCGCATCGATTAGGTTTGACACGCACAACATTACTTTCCATGGTAGGTGTAGTGGTAGTAGTCATAGCGATAATAGTCATAGCGAAGTTCCCATGATGTCCTGCTGAATCGCTGACGTCACAGCGTACGACATTCATGCAATCGCATGGTACAGCATCGCATTCTACTTGAAAATCCCCGAATTTGAATGATGTCTGTTTAAAAGCATTCATATTCCTCGTTTGGTTTTTGTACTTATAATGAACTATCGGTCTTGGATGTTGTCCCTTTTTATATGCCGGGCAATATCGAAGTGACTGTACGGTAAAGTGAAGTGGTTGAAAAGCTGAATTCTCTTCTGGTACACGATTTATAGACTTTTTCCAAGATTTGGTGTGCGGTTCGTAGGTGGTCACTTTAATGTTTTCATCTTGTTCAGGCTGCAAGGCTTCTTTCAATACGCCAAAGATCACCATTCGATAGTTGCGATAATTGAGAGTCGATCATTTCACTTTATACTCGGTATGCAATTCTCATTGTGGGCCTCGATATTCGTAGCCTTAATGTTTAGGACCACCACTAGCAAAACATAGAATCTTGTAGTCGGGATGAACATCTTTCCAGGCTCTTAATCGGTCTCCTTCGATGTTAGAATAACATTGACCTACGCGATCGATGTACATGAAACTGTTCCTGTCAAAATACAACACACGATCTATTAGAAGTTCTAAACCTTCGTACAATTTTAAGCAAGCATGGGCTGTCACATGTAAGCCGCATTGGTGACATTTCCAAATTCGTCGACTTCTACATTGTCCAATTCTACCTCGTAATTGACTAAGGTCAAGTCCTCACGAACGACGCCCACGTGTTTCGTGTATTTAGTTTCTTCGCGAATCATCTGAAAGTAGCGAGAAGGTTTGGACAAAGGTCTCGCGTAAACACGGTCCTTTTGCCATTTTCCCACACAACCAATTTAACATCATTTTGGCAAACGATCGCCTCCGTTCGTTTTTCTCCACGTGGTCTAAAGCAATCGCTTCATGCTCCCAGTATTTCTCTTTCAATTTGATTTGGTATTTGCGAGAGTAGTATCCTTTCTATTCTAACTTCAAGAGTCGATGACAAGTGGCCTCGCACAAGTCTTCCATGGTCTGTTGTAAAAATAGATTTTTGGTGCCAGGTTGATGGTAACAGATGGGACATTCGTGAAAAAAGACGTTAAACTCGTACACGATCTGAGTCTTTTCCAAGTCCCAACCATCCACCGAATACATTCCGATCGTCTTTTCGCCTCCTCCATTTCGGACATGTTGAATCCATTTGTCTTCCTTATTGAACAAGTAATGTATCCGGCGTAGGGCTTTGGCTGAGTATTGACGTTTGACAAAGTTCTTCGTTTGAAGACTGATGACAGCCAGTGTGTTTTCAGGCATGAGTTGTTGGCGGTACACTAAGGAACACGCTTAAGCATGGTGCAGGCTTCTTTCAAAGGATCGATCCCTCTGTGTCCATGAATAATTTTATAAATTGTCCACAGCAACGCCGTAAAACGTTCACGTCCGATCGACAATACTTTAACATTTCTTTTTATAAAGTGGATGAGGTCTGAGACGTGAGTCTGGTACCAAGCGTAGAAAGCTTCTCGTTGTTCTGTGCGCATGTTGTCGGGGTCGTAGTAGTGGGCCTCAGGCAAATGAGGTAGAACAGCATGTTGATTGACTTCGGTATTGAAAAAGTGCGGAAAATGGCCTTTAGCCATTTCTGGCATTCCAAACGTTTTAGGCATTCGACTCAATGGCATGGCCAAATAACTTATCGAATCTATAAATCGTGCTTGTCCTACATGCATGGAAATGATTTTGGCTCTGTTCAAAGTCACTTTCGGACGTTCAGTACTCTGTTCCGTATAGTATCTCAAAAGAAATTGTCCATCGTATCCCAGTAAGACGTATTATAGAAGTGAATCATACACAGCCAGTACTTTGCACTTAAAATGAGACTGTTACCGATATTTTTCGGGTAAAGTCAATATCTTCCCCATCACATCCGCAACAATCACAGGAAACAATTGCTTTGAAACTAGACTATTACATAACCATTAACAGATTCTCTACGAGAGTTACATGTGATATAAATTAACCTTTTCTTTGGTATCGACTTAGCCCCCACAGTTGAACGCGATACGCATTCTTATCGCTTGGAAATGTGTATGGCCATGACATGGCCGTTGCTTTATTTAGGGGACAAATAAATTTACCAGTAACTTTAGTACTATAAGATTGTCGATCACGTCGTAATGTCCTTCCTTCGAATATGTCCTGCAGTTAAACTATCCAGATCATGTCGTAATGTACTTCCTTCGATGAAATCTTGTAACTATCCAGATCATGTCGTAATGTCCTTCCTTCGATGAAATCCTGTAACAATCCAGATCATGTTGTAATGTCCTTCCTTCGATGAAATCCTGTAACTATCCAGATCATGTCGTAATGTCCATCATTCGATGAGATCCTGTAATTAAACTATCCAGATCATGTCGTAATGTCCTTCAATCGATGATGTCCTGCAGTTAAACTATCCAGTACATGTCGTAATGTCCTTTCTTCGATGAGATCATGTAATAAAACTATCCAGATCATTGTGTAATGTCCTTCCTTGAATGAAGTCTTGCATTTACACTATCCAGATTGCTTTGAATGTGGTCACGACGGAAGTGAGTGGAAAATGTACACGTCAATGTATCCATATTGAAACTTGCATTCCTTCTTTCATTGCGTTTATAGCAATTTCCATATTTCCATCAAATTTAGTTACTTTATATTAGCTCTTTTAAAATATAGACCATGCAGCGAATTCAGACCACTACAGTGCTAAGATAACGGAAAGTTTCAGCTGCAAAGAGCTCTTCGGAATTACTAACAAGCTCACGTTAAGGAACAAATGTACACCGTTTCCAGCTACATTCTCTCCAGTTGACCCTCGGGACTAGTTTGCAAATTTCTTCTGTGACAAAGTACAAACCATCAGAGATAAGCATGACAATAACAATTTCGATTGACTCACCATCACCACACTGTTGCAATAAAGACTTTCAGCGGCAACCGTTATCAGCATTTGAACCAGTCTCTATGGATTTAGTACATACAATTGTGATGAAGAGTGCAAAAATGTCATGTGACATGTGAACTGGATCCAATTCCAAGATCAATGCTGCTTGAGTGCTTAAATGCAGTATTACATTCACTAAGTGATGTTATTAATGCCTCTCTCGAATCCGGGGCAATTCCCTTCATTTTTCAAAACTGCCATTGATTTAAAGAACTAACGCCTAGTTTCTAATCTCCCATTCATATCAATAATCTTTGAAAACGTAGTTATAACCTTGTATCTCATCTGAATTCAAACAGCGTTTTAACAATGTGCAGTCTGCATATCAGAAAAACTCGTGCCGTCATGCGCTAGCAATAATGTATAGGAAAACCTGCCAATATATTGATTGGAATTTCTTCTCGCGTTGAATAGAATTTAATTGCTCACATAAATTTCATATATTGACAACAAACAGAATAATCATGCTGAAATGTTTGGCATATATTCAATTATCTTGTTTTGTTGCTCTATGTAAAGGTTAAATTGTTAATAATTATATGGTTTTTATCTTTAAAGCACAAGTGTTTGACATTATTCAAATTTAAAGGCTACACTCGATGTGAGCACAAAAGGCGAGTGTTTCCACCATCCATTTTCGGAAGTCGTTGCGCCAATCGAAACGATTGGGTGTGTTTCTTCCAAGCCAAGACATTTTTCTAAAAACGTGCCTGTTTAGTGCTGCTGCCCCTTTCGTGTCTCGTTAACAAAAGCATTTCTTATGTACTTGATATTTATATGATCGCAAGTGTATCCACTCCTAAAGTTTCGCATTTTTGTATAGTGTTTAATTGTTTTTTAAATAAGACCTTGTATATCTTAGTTATTCTTAAACATTTAATTTCCTTTATTTTCGTGTATGATGAATGGATATAATACCGATTTTATAGTATACAGTTTAGCTTTACATCAAATATGCAACTCTAAAGGTTAAGTTGTAAAGCTAGAAAACGAGTCAGTAACATTTTTCTAATACATTTTATACATTTGTAATTCATTTTTTTGCACTTTCAGAATCTGGTATTGCCTACTCTAGCAAAATTCGTTTCCCTATTTTAACAAGTGTTTTAAAAATTAATCTACTTTAGACTGATTCGGATTGTTTTTCAAGCCCTTTGGAGCAGCGATTTAGGTTATATGTGTGCTTAGATCATGTACACTTTTCATCAGTAAAACATCAAAAGAAATTTGAAATACCCCAAGATCTGCCTTAAATTATGCCATTTCACCTGCATGTCATCCCATTTTCTCTCTACCGAAAGTGGTCAAGCAGTTGCAAAAATATCACTACTTCATGAACCACCGAATGAAGGATTAATTCAACAGAGTTTATTTACATGTTTTCAAAATAGGTAAAATTGTTTATTTTCGTATATGGACACGGATGAAAATGAAATGAGACATTATGTTAAGGTCTACTGAGAAAACAGCAAATATAACAGCAACTCTTAGATGAAACGCAGCTTTTAATCACTGTCACGTGCTCCAAGACATAGGATGAACGACAACAGACCCAGGTACAACTATCAATTAGACTATCACAAAAAAGTTACATTCTATTAATAAGTGACAAATTGCCCCACCCCACCCCACCCCCGTTGTCTGAACAAAAGTGTATCGACATGGAATGTTCCACACAAAGATGTAAGATCTACCATTCTGTATTGAACTCCGACCGATGTTTTTTAAGTGCTTTCTTTGGGGGAATTTAGGCTATCTAAATCGGAATTGGTTACACTGTAACGTCTCCCTCTTTAGTAAAAGGAGTAGTTAATTGGATTTAGCGATGTTATCTTAGGAACAACTCTTAGGTATGATTCCGTGTGAGCGAAAGAGTATCAATAGAGAACTGGCGCGATTATTGGGTAGAAATAATGCAATAGGAGCCCCCTTAGACAAAGAAAATAACAAATTTAATCAAACAAATTAGTAATGATAATTTCAATTCAGTTTAAATTATATCAACATGACTATTTTGGATTAATTTCATCTCCATAACGAGTGGTGAAAAGAGCGCAGTGACCACGACTGATTGCACCACCTTGCTCTCAATCGTGTTCCAACTTTTCCTACTTTCTCGAGTCTTTCTTTTTCCGACTGCCTTGTCCTTCTTGGACTTTCTAGATTTTACTCTGTACTCCTCACTTTCTCCTTTTAGACTTCACTCGTCACTTCTCCAATTTCGGACTTCGCTTTTTCTTTTTTTTTCGGACTCCGTCTTCGAACTGTCGAGTCCCCTCTCTCTCGGGAAAATGTTTCCGTAATGCTTTTAACTTTATACCTTGTGCATCCAGCACTACATCCTAATCCCCACTTCTTACAAGACAGTATCCTGATCACTTTCTCATTTAACAAGAAAAGAATTCTTCTTTTCTATGCTTCCTCGGAGTCAACCTTCTCAATTTCAGAAAACTTCGGACTGAAGAATTTCGATCAAGGTTGTCACTATAAATTACCATTACTTCCCAGGTTTACACCTTCATTTCACTCGGCCAATCATAATCAGTGGTTTCTAAAACGTTTCTCAAGACAATAATTTATTTTGAAGCCAGAATCTATGAACTGCGTTATATAAATTTTCCCTTTGAAAAATAACAATTTAACACAGATCGGAAGTTAAGCTGTCTCGTTCGTAAACCCATTTTAGGATATCCAGTCAATTTCATTGAATTGGAACACTGGCTCTTTGAAGTCTCAACACAGATATGAAAGAAAGTAAGAATAAATGTCGAAATTTTTCTTCCCAAATACTTCCCCGGTCTAAATGTGCTAACATCTTAATAATCGGTTCATTCAATTTTAAGGTTCACTGCTTATTCGAAATTCGATACTTCACAGACACCAATCTTTGATCTTCGTAGCCAGACAAACATTGGGCTAGAAAAAAAATTGACGTGCAAGGATTACGAGAACGTATGTTTGTCGTTAAATACGTGTGGGTATAAGATAGTATTTAATGGGTTAGAGAATTTAATTTCAGAAGTGTAATCAGGAGCGTAAATGTGAGATAATTAACTTCGATTCGTAATGAAATAACATGTCATTTAATTTAAGAGTCCCGATTAACATTCATTTTAACACATTATTTTCCCTACAGAAGAGAACCGACACGTCTCGACAAAAGAAAAACTCTTGTCGTCATGCGGCAGTTCAGTATGCAAGCCGACCGCCGCCATCACTGTCAACAAACAGAATATTCTTAAATAAACAGCATCAACACCTAGAATGTGTGACCAGTTTCGCTTTATTGCTTCATCAGACTGTATTCAAACTGAATTCAACATTGCTTACATAATTAAATATATCATCATCATCATCATCATCATCATCATCATCAGTCTCTTGATCTAGTGTGGTCGTTGAGGCACTGTACTGCTGAACATCTGACCAGTTCCCTCCACTTGTCTCGATCATGTGCCAATGCCTGTGTCTCCGCAAAACGTTTCCTGGTCTATTCTATGATGTTGACAGTCCACTTTTTTCTCTGTCTACTTCTCCTTCTACCACCTTGGACACATCCCTGCAGTACTGTTGTGGATAGACCGTTAGCTCTAGTGACATGGCCATACCATTTCAGCTTTCTCTTTTTGACAGTGGTGAGGAGGTCTTTATAATAGCCTACGTTGTGCCTGATGGTGTTACGCACTTCTTCATGTGTGATGTGGTCCATGTAAGAGATGCCAAGGATGATTCTGTAGCATCTCATTTCAAGTGCCTGGGTTCTTCGTTGTAATGCTGCTGTCAAAGTCCAGGCCTCACATGAATACAGAAAGATTGAGATGACTAGTGCTCTCAATAGTCTGATTTTAGTTTTCAGACTGATATTCTTGTCTCTCCAGATGGGTCTTAGCTTTGACATTGCTGCCGTTGTTTGTGCTGCTCGTGACAACATTTCTGCTCTTGATCCATCTTCCGTGATTATGAAACCAAGATATTTGATTAAATAAATGAAATTAATTAAACATAAAGAACATCACATAAACAAGATGACGTCATAGCTCATAATTTTAAACCTAATTGTCTCACTCTTTAACTCGACATGGAAACAGGGATTTACAGCACATGGAAACAGGGATTTACAGCACATGCCAATGACATTGTAATGCATAAAAATACATAAAACTGGATCTTAAAGATACGTATATCTCTATTGATAAATATCTAAAAACATTTCATGATTAAATAGCGATAAACAGTTTTACTAATATTTTCATTATGTATATTGTACATTTAAAAAAAATTAAAACATTAAAAAAAAATATCCAAAGGATTAATGAATGTCGTACAGAGTTTTAGAATTTAGTCCTTTTGGATATATCGTATTAAGACGGTAAGACGGTGAATCCAACAAGTTTCCTTTAGCAGACGTTCCATTTCAGAGAAATCTTGCACATGTTGCCACACATTTTAATAAGAGTTTGGACAAACCAGTCAGCAAATATCTAAAAGTATGAACCATCATAGATCAGACTTTAAAAAATTATATCGATCAGTCATTTTCATCACATGTTGCCACACATTTTAACAAGAGTTCCTATACCGTGCAAGATTTCTCATTTGAACCTATTGTCATAGACGATTCTGAAATGGAACGTCTGCTAAAGGCAACCTATTGGATTCACCGTCATAATTCGATATATCCAAAACAACTACATTCTAAAACACTACACGACACTCAATAATCCTTTGGGTATTTTTCTCTTTTTATAAAATTTAAATTTTAATGTACATTATACACAATTAAAATATTAATAAAACTGTTTATCTCTTATTTATTAATGAAATGTGCATATATATATATATACACACACATAGTAATCTTTATCTGTTCCCTACCTCCCTCATCCGGATGTGGGGAAAATGAAAACTGGCAAAATAAGAATGAATGAGAAGAAGCGTGTGTTGAACTGACCGAGCAGGAAGTATACATTTCCTACACTTTCTTTCCTATTTCCTGTCTCCTCTAAAAGGTAATTATAAACACTACTTCTATTTTATTTACGAGTCAGTTTTGTTTTGAACTGGTAGAGGTTTAATTATTTAGTTTAGATCTGAGGATAATATTGATGGTGTCTGTTTATACATAATCGGGGTTTTCTCTTCACTGGAGACAATTAGGTCTAATGGTTTTTCCCATACTGCTTATATCCAAATAGTCATGTACGATTGATTTTGTGGGATTTAACGCCATTTTTCAACACGTAATATGTTTTGAATGGCGGTCAGATATTTTGTGGAAGAATAATTTGAGAAGTCCGCGGGAAAAAAAATCTCTGATTATTCAGAAGCTACTGTCAAGATATTTTTCATGTACGACAAGAGATCTGAACAACAGTGAGAAGTGTGTAAGTGATCTGTAAAAAAAGAAAACGCCATTATTCCAACCGGAGTTCCTCATATACACATACTCTTGCATAAATTTACATACATATATACACGTATATAGATACAAATATATACACACGTGTGCATATACAAAGTTCTCTCTCTCTCTCTCTCTCTCTCTCTCTCTCTCTCTCTCTCTCTCTCTCTCTCTATATATATATATATATATATATATATATATATATTAAAAAATTACCTTTAAAGATAGTTTATCATAGAACATTTACTTTTAGGCAATACAGAGACTGCGATAAGAGTAGGAAATGCCAGGAAGATTGCTAAGATGGAAAAACAAGAAACATGTCATTTTCAGACGTTTAATAGCTATCAGACTAAATGTCTGGTAATGTCCGCATCTTCGAGTACAATGGTGCCTGAGGTGGCACATTAAGTCTAAAAGAGGAATTGAGGAAAGTGCGCTTACATGTCCAAACGACTACGCCATGCAACTATCAAAATAACGTTGATGATTCAGACACATCCACAGCTGTATTACGTTGCTACTCAATGAAAAGTGAAAGGTACCATCATGGACCTGAAATGCCATGCATGCTGAGATATCTTAATATGGGTATTTATTCAAACACAGATCAGCTCAGCGTTCGAGATCATTCCTCAGACTATGAATCCCCAGGGCTTTGCCTTGGAATTGCTAAGCAGCAAAGACACGCCTTTATATCAGAATAAAGAACCTACATAATCTGCTGGGGGAGAATAAGGTCATTGTCTATTAAAAAAGCAAGAGAGAATCATTTCTGGATGAGATAATTGTTTCTTTTTTTTCTCCATTAAATGTTAAATTTTTTCTCACAGCCCAGTCAAAACTGTCTTTAACGGGCCCTGAGTAGTCGAGTGGTCTAACGCGCTCACCATTACGGATCACTGCCATCTCACCTCTGTCTGCGTGGGTTCGTGTCTCTGGTTCGACCAATGTAGGTATGTGAGAAAGCTTGCCAGTAGCTTCTAGTGGGTCGGTGGTTCTTTCCGGGATTCTCCCGGTTTCTTCCTCCACCATTAATACTGGCTGGCGTTTACAGCCTCTATTGTGCTGAAAAATGGCGTTAAACCCTACAACAAAAACCGACTTTACATTCGGTATTACAACTGAGCTCTAAAAGTTTTAACACCTTAATAAGATTGGATGCACATCCAACTAAAACGAGACAAGTGTTAAGTCTGGAGAAAATAATTATTGTACCGGTAACTGATAAAGTGAAAAAACGCAGACTACTCACAAAAACGGTTTAAACGTCGATAAAACAAAATTAGGTTGTTATAATGGAAAACGAGTAATTCAGAAATGATTTCATATGCTAAAATCTGTAATCTTCAAATGTAAATGTGATTTAATGTTTAATAATGGAAGTATATCTTTATTGCTATACAATTTTGTTTGTAGATGAATGCATACAATAGTTTAGCAAGAACTATTATTAAAGAATAGAATATATGTACAGTGATTGTGGTTATTTTTCTTGAATTTGTTTTGAAACTGGACCTTTTTGTACAAGCTTGTTATGAGAGACAACCTGTCTTGAGATTCAGCTTTTTGTTGGCATAAGGGACGGTCTATCATAAAATCTATCCTAATACTCAATGCTATTTTTAAACACATGTGTAATGGAATAAGAAGCCATTTAGCATTGAAAAACACGATGATTCTGGTGAATTTGTAAAGTTAGTGGAGAAAAATGAGCATTTAATAACTGAATCTTACTAAATAAGAACTCTGTGATGACAAAATTAATCCTAACTTGAAAGATAAAAAATCCAATTAAATATATGATAGCATTTCGTGCTAAGAAATCATTTTCACTTTTTTTTTCTTGTCGATATTATCCAACCCAGTTCAGTTTATGTTTTAACCTGTTGTCTCTTAGCAAGTTCCATTTACAACAGACATTTTCAATTATTGTTTGTACCCTAAAAATGTGGACTATAATTGTTTTATTACTTTTTCATCTAAACTCCCACTACTTATTCAAATTTACCTATGACTATTTTCTAATAATAAAATCTTCACTAGTTAATTTTTATTAATTACTGAAAGTGGTGAGCCTTTTGAAGGTTTTTAAAATACCTTAAGAAAAAACTATGAATACATTCAAATAATACAAAATCTTTTACTACTTAAATGAACCCATGATATCAACAGAAACATTTACAATTGCTAAACAAAATCGTTAAGCAGAAAATACCAACAGATATAAGATATGATATCATAGCTGGTTTAACAAGAGTACGGTGAACAGCACATTAAATGCCTTCCCCGTGTTCAACAGAACTCCATGTTGGCACTTGAAGGTATGGTTGACTCTGTTGATAACTGACCAATGGTCAAGATATGTTGTCTTGAATTAAGTGGAAACCATTATTATTTTTATATGCTTTACCATGACTGTGGTCTTTAGACCCATCTCTCTATATGTTTCTTTATTACGCTAAGTGCAAACCATCCACAAATTCTCATCAAGAAACTTACCATCAAACAAACGTTATTCTGCAAATCCCCAACTTTTCTTGAGCCACCTTGACCTTTGTTTTTTTTTTAACACAAAAATTATAAGCCCCATTTCTACCTTATTTACAAGCCATAAACACACGTTTGACAAGGACAATGGTCCTGAACTAAAGTTACTACAAGTTATTATGTAATCATCATTTTTCATTTTTAGTCAAAGTGACCTCCTGGCAGACAGATGAATGGCCAACACAGTGGACCCAGTCACTGATAATAACACTCCCCCCAAAAGGCAATCTCCAGATGTGCCAAAATTACAGAACTATCAGTTTGATCAGCCATGCTTGTGGTGATGTTGAAGATCATCTTGAACAGACTGAAACCACAAGCAGAAGAAATAATCGCTGACGAACAGGCAGGGTTCTAGAGTGGAAGAAGTACAACAGAACAAATATTTAATTCCAGGGTTTTGTGCGAAAAGGACTTGCAACATCAACAAGACATCAATCATGTTTTCATAGATTTCAAAAAGGCTTTTGACAGAGTCTGGCATGAGGCATTGTGTGTCACAATGAATAAGTACAACATAGGTCAAAAGTTGACCAATACCATCAAACAGCTTTACGCCAAGGCTACCTGTGCAGTAATTGATCAAGGTTCTGTGGGGGACTGGTTCAAGAAAAAAGTTGGAGTAAGACAAGGCTGTCTCCGGTCACCCACGCTTTTCAACATCTACTTAAGAGCGCATCATGAGCGAAGCTGGAAAACCACTGTGGGACAGTCAGCACTGGAGGGCATAACATCGCCAACCTACGCTTTGCAGATGACTTTGATGGACTGGCAGGCACTGAAGATGAGCTAGCCACCTTAGTGAAGAACGTGGATGAAACATCATCCAGATCTGACACAGAGATAAGTACCGAAAAGACAAAGCTGATGACAAATAGTGCCAAACAAATCTCAGCCAAGATCAATGTCAGAGGACAGGCACTTGAAACAGTGGGCCAGTTCAAATATCTTGGTTCCCTAATCACCAAAGAGGAATCAAAAGCAGAAATTTTTGTCATGAGCAGCAAAAACAACGGCAGATATGTCAAAGCTAAGACCCATCTGGAGAGACAAGAATATCTGTCTGAAAACTAAAATCAGACTATTAAGAGCACTAGTCATCTCAATCTTTCTGTATTCATGTGAGACCTGGACTCTGACAGCAGAATTACAATGAAGAATCCAGACACTTGAAATGAGATGCTAGAGAACCATCCTTAGCATCTCTTACATAGACCACATCACAAATGAAGAAGTTTGTAACACCATCAGGCCATTATGAAGACCTCCTCACCAGTGACAAATAGAGAAAGCTGAAATGGTATGGCCATGTCACTAGAGCCAACAGTCTATCCACAACAGTACTGCAGGGCAACATCCAGGTTGGCAGAAAGAGAGGTAGACAGAGAAATAAATGGACTGACAACATCACAGAATGGAACAGGAAAAGTTTTGTGGATTGAACTGGTCAGATGTTCAGCAGCACAGTGCCTCAATGACCACGTTAGGTCAAGAGACTGATGCTGATGATGATGAGCTCCTTTTGATCTTTCCAAACTGCCACACTCAACAGGCCTCCTTTATGTACCATGGACATGTCATCCATAAAGTTTGGTAACTTTAGATGGTGAAGAACTAGTTATTGTATGAAAATATATGGATGGATACACAGACTATACTAAAACATAATACATTGTCCCATGATGTGCAAATAAAACTAGATGAATGACTTTACTGATTGATGATAAATCATATTAGACTTGAAGGCAACACTTCAAACTATTATGACACTGATGAAAACAAATTTAGAATATCACAGAGAAATAAATCAAGAAACATTTTGGTTAAAAATCTAAAAAAAATGGATCTCCTGATAAATAGATAAATGATAACAATTTCAAGCAAGCTAAACAAACAAGCAAACTGTATCTTTCCAAATTAAAGGTTTAAAAGAAATTTGAGTGAAAATCATATTTAAACCGTGAATATTCATTAGGTGTGCTACCTACATAAACAGATTTTGTTAATTGTCTGGTAAACTAAAATGATGGGGCTGATGCTTTACTGGGCAATAATAATTTCCCTGAATTCAAGATACATGTATGACAATTTCTTCCTTTTAACTACCGGTACTCAATGTTGAAAACCATCTGATATTCTCCAGCAATAACAAGATTTTTAATGTGGAGGCCATAATGAATGACAGATCATGCCCATTTTAATTTAGGACCAACAAGACATTATATGAAGTCTTTTGGTGAAAACCCCATGTTGGTACAAGTCTCCATTTTGGAGAAATAACAATAACAAGATTTTCAAGATGGCTGTCATGGTGGCCATATTCATATAAGCCAACCCTGACTAGGAAAAAGCATAATCCAAGTGGTCAAAAAGCGAAATCCAGGCAGAAAAAGCATAATGCACATATAACATGCTAAAATTTCAATGAACAATGATTTATTTGTCCCTCTTGTCTTTTAACATCCTTTACTGTTTCAAGTTTTCATCGTACTCTTATACTGTAGTTACGTAAAAGCCGTCTTTTCTAAAATACGGTCTGTGGGATTAATGGGATGTTAATAATAACGAAAAAACAAAAATTTTATTTTTAGGGGAGGTGGATATACAGAAAAAGCATAATCCATATACGTTTAAGCGTAACGCGTAATTTAGTGGAAAAAAAAGCGTAATCATTATGCCAAAAATGCAATGGTTGGCATGTGTGCATATTAGATATCAGATGCCCACCATTTAGGACCAACTACACATCATAATAAGTCTTCATATATGAGCCATCTAGGAGAAATAGCAACAATAAGATTTGTCAGATGACCATTATGGTCACCATATTGGTGGTCAGATTTTTCACCATGGATATTTTCGACTAACTAAAAATAAGAAGCCTTCTTGATAAGACCATTCCATATGGAGGAATAGCAACAAATACGCTTTTCAGGTTGTCCATTCTGGTGACCACATTAGATATTAGACTGGCACCATTTTTTTTATCTATAACCAATCAGACATCATAAGATGTCTTCTGGTTAAAACCATATGTCAATATCACTTTCTGTTCTGGAGTAGTAGGAAAAATAACAATATTTTCAAGAGAGCTGCTGTATTTTACCATTTTCATTTAGCACCATCTTTTCATTATCAGAATTATTTTAGATTGGCATCATTTTCATTTAAGACCAATTAAGCCACGAGTTAAATGTGTGTGTTAAGTTTCATGATAAATTTCCAGGTAGTTTAAGCAGAGCAGCAATAACGAAAAACCCACCCCATAAGCTCTTCTCATTAGTGACTAATAGAGCTAAGAAAATCTTTATGGGATAAAAAAATAATATAATACATATTTAATGCAGAGATATTGACCGAGTGGTGGTGGCAGATAATATGCTGAGTCATGTCTCGGACAGATTGAGAAGGCTGAATGGATCAATAGGCATGCATCCATGCACAAATGGACATAATAACTCCTATATCCCACCTATGCATGTTCCCTGAAGCAACATACCTGTACAGTAACCAATACACACCTCACTGATTGTCTTAATCATTGTGTCTCTCCAAGCAAGGTGCAAAATAAATTAGGATGCACTGCACTATATTTAATACATATATTCTATCACAATAATACAAAGTGTGGGTGTGTGTGATTAGGATTTTTAGCGCAGCTTTAACAATTTTCAGTCATATTGCTATGCTGTCTGTAGTGAGGCAGTTTATAATGTCTAGCACTGGTGTCTCATGCCGCAGACATCTAGCATGATGTCCCACCCAGTCACATTATCTTTGACACCAGGCTGACCAGTCCTAACACTAATCTATTAATGCTGAGCACCAAGTGAGGCAGCTGTTAGTACCATTTTTGTAACTCTATGGTATGACTTGGCTGTGGATCGAACCCACGACCTCCTACTTTCGAGGCTGACACTAGACCGGTCCTTATGGCAAAGTACAATATCAAAAAAAGAATATGGTTCAATCTGGAATGTAAAATAGATTATAATATGAAGGTATATTTTACTGAGGAATGATTAGTACAAAAAATAAGCGGTGCATCAGCAGGGTGTTAAAAAATAATAAATGATGGGTCCTTTGCAACAGTGTGATAATCAGGGTAACTGAAGATTGGCCAGTTGAGTTCATTGACCAAGCATTTAATTAAACTTTGCCATATTCAATTACAAATAAATAAAGCATTATTCCCGTGGAAAACTTCTATGCATATAATCTTGAACATTTCACAAAATTTTAATGACAAAAGCAATGCTAACAAGTAAAATAACATCTTGGTTATTTGGAAATTAGCAAGCATAGCTAAAAGAAGACCAAGAAAGAAAAGACAATAATGGGATAAAATTTGTACAAAACTTAAAACAAATAATTGTTTACTAAAAAAAAGTGATGATTGATCAGAACTGATTAACCAATTACTGATCTCAAAATTACATGAATTACCAACACTAGTCTTTTATTCAAATTTTACAAGTTAAATGATTGTGATGAAACTATTCCAGCACTGTGTATTTATTTTAGATCAACTCTGCTCCATCTGATGATTACAAAAAAGCAGCTGAGAACATGTGAACAGTAACTTCTCTACATTTGTTAAATGCCAGTTGTTTTAGCTCTATATACTAAAATATGTAACAGAAAGTGAAACCAGCAATTTAAGTACAATCGACAAGCAATCCATTTCCCTACAATACAAAATTAAAATTCAAGAGACACTTAAATAACAAATAACCCTAGATATCCATCAAAATGTACAGAATGTTCTGAATGAACTCTGACAGCCTTGAATGTCCTGATATAACATGTTGCAGCAAATGAGAATGTGTTTACAAAATACCAAGTAATGTATTAATTTATAAGTCAATCACCAATATTGTAATTCAAATGAATATTTTCAATAAATAATTATTCTCAAATTATATGATTTCAAAAACACAAATATAAACTCTAACCACAAACTGGTACCCAACAAACTGAAACAGGAATGAGTTATTTATCAAATCACTATTTATACACATTTCCACTTGATCTATTTCATAAACGGATGTGAGGTAATCCAATGAAAAAAGAGCCAGTCTTCTTGTAATTAAGACTGGCCTTAAACAAATGCTGTGTAAACTTTCTATTTACAAACGACCATAATCTGAATTAAAAACTAAAATTTAAGCTCATAGTACAGATAAAATATGCACAGCACCAATAATAATAATAATAATAATAATAATAATAATAATAATAATAATAATAATCATAATAAGAGTGTTATTTGGAAATAATGCCCAAATAAGTTCTAACATTCTTCCTGGATTTCTAAATTTGCATACTGCATTAGAAAAATTCTCAACATTGTACTTACCAAATCAAAAAAACTTTGATGCTTTGAAGTTTATTCCCATGTCTCCTTGAAAATAACCTAATTGTAAGAAAATTTATAGATAATTCACAACAAACTGGACTAAAAACATGTGTAAGTACCCTACATGTAAAAGTATGAATGTGTCAGTACATCATGCCCCACCCCCCTATATATGGAAAAAGTATGGTTCAATATGCAAGGGCAACATTTTAAATTTGGCAAATCATTAGTTCATCAATTTGGAATGCAGTATAAAATGAGCATTGTTATTTGTATAAAGCCTCACAATGATTTGGCTTTAATCCATGAATCATACAAAAGGCAGATGGAATGGGATAAGATGGGATGGAAAGAACATAATATATGAATATGTATAATATCACGGTATATGCCCATACCACTGACATGCTATGGACAATAAATTACAAAAAATAACTACAGGAGTAACTTTACCAACTTAAAATTAATGTAATACAACTCGAGATCTGTGCCTAAAATTTGGAAAACTTGAGAAAAAGCATTCAACTGTTATTTTCAAATCTTATAAGCCAACAGAGTTCCTATTCCTAACAAAATGGACCAGACTGTTTATATGAAGATCCTTAGCCCTGGTTTCTATTTAACCAGGCTATTTTTGTCACCTTTCATACTGGCAATAACAATATTTTAAAAAATAATTAACACTTCAAACTAAAGGTCTCTTACTCTTCTGACATGCTATCCAGAAGTAAAACTACTGGTGACAAACCAACAAGATGATGACCAGGACTTATTATTTCTATACTAAATCATGCCACAACCAATATCATCTTATTCATGGACCAAGTTCTAAATCAAATGGTCCTTAATTCCATGAATTTTGCTAGGAAACATTAAAATTTAAACATTTTGAAGATGTTTTTAATATAAAGCTTCAAATTAATTTTATTCTCATCTATAAACATCATTCAATAGTTACAAAAAAGGCAAATTAAATGGCAAAGTTCTAAATCTAACTGGGGGCCATAACTCCAGAATACTGATTCGTATTCAAATCACGAAAATTGACTTAGCTCCCCTTAATAGGAAACCACCTAGTAATTATTCTTAAAATCCATTAAACCTTAAAAAGGTAATGAGCTGAAATAAATCTGCAACTGACATGAGATGATGGTATGTGATGCAATGGAATGGAATAGACATACATGAATAAAACTATATGCCCACTCTATAGATATAGCAGAAGCACACAAAATAATCAATCAATTAAAGAAACGTCACATATAAATCAAAATCTTACAATAGCTGATTGCAAGATAACTTCACACATAAATAGGTTTGAATATGCATGGAATATGTGCGCTATCTGTACATGTATCTGGTGGCAGCAGTGCAATATTGCCACTAATATGCATTTCAAACCATAATAAGCAAACAGATAGAAGTTCAGAATTTCATCATGTTTTCACTCTTTATGCCTCCATCAATCTCACTCTGTCTCTAATGATTGCACATTTTCATGGCCTAAGATTTCTACACACAAGATCCTGTCCATCCAATGAATGGAGCCCCAAATCTGACAATAACAAGCACCTTTCTCATAATCACAGAATCATCTTCTACTACTAATTTGACTGGGAATGTGTCCTTGGTGAGCAGCAGAGATCTCTTCTAAAAAGCTGCAAAAAAAAGTACAAAGTTTAAGTATATGCTAGTATAGAAAAGGAATTTTTGTTTTCTACCTGGAGTTTTGGAAGCATAATAAAGGTCAAGGTAGGGATGATTTCAGCCCACAGCCAGGTTTACGTAAAAAGCAGTCCCTCTCTCTTCCTTAAATATGAACATTTTTATCCAGGACCAATTATAATTAATGAAAGTGACCAATTAAAAGCAAATTTTTATTTCCTCCACTATATTACCTATTTTCATGAATGACAGAAATGACCACTAACATGCCCATATCAAGCTTACTGCCCATAAAGGCACATCTTAAATTGTGCATTTGCCCATAATATGCACAATGATAAATAGAAGCAACTATAAAAATGATTTTGCAACATTGTTTAAACAAACTGTATATTTCCATATATATGACTGACTACCTCTGACATATGTTGCTTATGTTAATAATTAGCAATGATATGATTGTCAAAATCTTAGCATAATTGTCCCAAAAGGGGCAATTTATTTTATGCTTCATAATTATCTCCATAAAATAGCAGTGCAAACATATTATGCAATAGTCAGCTACAATGCAATAGTGCATAGCGAAGATCTTTAAGGACTTTTAACAAAGCCATTTGTTTGTAGCAATTTTCTTTACTGATTAATCAGTGCCACAAAAATTGAATGAATCAGGAAATACTTATCTAAAGTAAAATCATTGGTACAAGTACAGCATTTAAGAACAGCTATTCACAATTTTCTGTTTACCTACATCAAAAGAAATCTTTATCTTTCTCATGTGTCTTACTTTGCATATCACAGTCTACATTTATGCCAAACCAAACACAGTACATGTAATATTTACGATACATTCATCCCTGACTTACTTATCTTTTTTGGTTTATCTAAACCAACACCATGTTTACACTAACAAAATACACATCAATCTATCTATCCATGTATGTAAGTATGTATCTGCTTTCACTGACTAAACCAATCAAGGATCATGCAGAAGCAGCTTTTAAGGATCTCGAGGAACTTGTAAATTGATGCAGTGATGGAATTTGTGGTGACTTGAACTTAAATGTCAATTCTTTCCAAACCATTTTATTTTCTAAACCAAGAAGCACAATAAATATCAGCCGTGATTTGTATACAAAATACCATAATATATCGGCACAATTGTATTTTTATCAACTAAGTCATGTTCTAAAAAATAACTTGTGAGTGATTTTAGGCACTCAAAAATAATTAAACATAATCACACCTTGATACTCTCTTCAATCTCTCTTGCAATTAATCAAAAAGGAGTACTCACATCCCCATACTCATATTTTACTCAGTTTATCCATATAATTTTTCCAGACATGTGATTATACCAATTAAACCTTGAATTGAACACAATCACTATTTTACTGTAACCATGCCACAAGCATCCACCCCTCCATAAACAGTAAAACCTGTCTTGAGAGACCATCCACTCTGCTTACAATGCTGTCTTCTAAAACAGTGGTTCTTTATCACTGATTATATAACAAATTATTTCATGCAGCAAGACTTTCTCTCAAAACAGGTTATTGAGATTTCCAGAAGTTTGTTAAGACAGGTTTTACTGTACAACATTTCTTGCCATATGCCTAGCAGCCTTGCAAGTCAGATATAAGGAATCTGAAATTATAGACAGATAAAAATGTACCTTTTCAAATTATGGACAGATGTCCCTCCCAGGATAATCCTGACACCTGGACTAGACTTGGTCAGCTGAAGCACAGATAGGGACTCCTCATATGTCGTTCCTCCTATGTAGAACACAATAATTTCTTGTGGTCTGAAAAAAAAAAACCCAAGTACTATAAAGATGTATGCCTCAACATGCAGCAATTTCCCTATTTCCCAAATCCCTCCATTAATAATACACTATCCACACCTCCTAGATAGTAACAATACTTCTAAACATTTAGGCTGATTTAGAAAGCTTATGCAATAACTTGCGTTTGAAAGTCTTTGTTTTGTGATGCATGTTAAATGGTTTCTTTTAAAAATTCTTTAACAATTCTCAAAATTTCTGAAAACATTATCACTGAGAAAGTTATAGAAAGGTCTTACTATCTGCAGAAAAATAAATCCATGGCAACCTTACAAAGCTGCTATGGCCAAAAAAATTTAAACATTGTGAACCACTTCACCTACCCACTGGAAGTTAGTGGAAAGCCTTTTCACATACCAACATTGACCACTGCAGAAGGAGGTAAGAAATGAGTATCTATAAAGGAGACTGCCCTGGATCACTCAACCATCCAGGGCCCCAGGTGAATAAAAGTGTTCACTCATTTGCATTATATTTCCAGTGGTCATGAGACCCACTAATAACTATCAAACTCCATCTTTAAAATAGAGGTGAAAAAATTGTGTTATTTTTACTCAATTTACTGGATAAATCTGAACTGGTTCAATCCCATGACTACAGTGATCAAATGGGAGCTTCTCACTAAACCAGTGCATGATGGGTAAACAACTAGGAGACAGAGATTTATCTGTTACTGGTCTTTGATATTGACTTACGAATTTATCCTGGGTAACAACAAAATATAAATATAGTATAATAACGCGTTTAAAAATACAAACCAATGCTCGTAAAATAAGCAAATAATGCAAGCAAAATAGGAATATATGATTTTAAAATATTGATCTGAAACAAAACAATCTAGTTCAGGCAGACCCAACTGTCACTCTCTCATAAAAATTGACTGGCTGTTTCCCTGTATATCTTAAGGCTAAATAAAGCTGTAGTTACAGCTGGGTCAATGACAAAGCTAACAGGCATTAACATACATATTCTCCAATATTACATAGTCTAGAACGAGCAGTTTTCTATCTGATATTAGGAGCCAAATACAAGTCAGATGTATATGAAATTTTGTTTCTTTAAACAAAATAGTACACAATACCAAAATTCAGCTAATTCTCAATGCTATTGTAAACATAAACTTTAGTTTTATTATGTGTGAAAACAGATTTTCAAGCAGCTTGCTCGTTTTCTTGTTCACCAATTCAGTTTAATTGTCTGTTTTCTTGCATTGATACTGATGTACATTTCTTCCTTGGGGCTGAATGGTCTAAATAGCTTTCTGTTACGGATCACTGCCATCTCACCTCTGTCTGCGTGGGTTCGAGTCTAAGATTCATCTAATGTAGTTATGTGAGAAAGCTTGCCAGTAGCTTCTCATGGGTCGGTGGTTCTTTCTGGGGTTTGTCCTGCATTCTTCCTCTACCAATAATACTGGCTGCCATGTATAGCCTATTGTGTGCTAAAAAATGGCATTAAACCCTAAAACAACAACAACATTTCTTCCGACATGTGTCCCCATATAAAATTTCTGTTCCAAAAATTTTTTTCTTCTTCAGAATATATATATATATATATATATATATATATATATATATATATATATATATATATATATATATATATATATATACACACACACATTTGAATGCTGAATTTTCATTAATTTTGCAAAAATCCAGAATGATTGGCATCTCCAGAGTGCAACCTACCTGTCCTTTAACTGACTAGTCCCAAGGTATGGATAGGATGCCTCCTTCAATTTCCCCTTTATCAGCTGATCCAGAATACTGTGTAACAGGGGCTTGTGCTGAGTGTATACATTCTCCACACCCTGAAACAAAATGTATACCACCATATTTACCATATATGTTGGGACAGAGTAAAAGTTGGACACCCTCAAATTAGTCTAAACATTTATTTTAAATATACTGTAAGTTTTGGGACATTTTAATTTTGATCAACATATTTTCCATGATGAGTCTTTGGATACATGTGATGCATATTCTTTACATTATAGGCTCAATTAAATTTGCTTGTTCATCAAATATGACTAGTTAATTACTCATTCCATATTATATTATTTAATCCCTACAATGGTATACAGCACAATTTATGGTGCTGACTGAAAACATCTACTTGTTGAGTGAGTCTGGACTGTGTTAACACCTTACAGTTATCAGAAAAGAGGAAGTGACATACTATTTATTTTCTAATGAAAGCAGCCTCCCATATTTTAAGCACATACAATTTAAAATATGCTGTGGAAGACCTGCACTTTACAATACCCATCTGCTTCAGATCCATGCTTACAACAAAATGCTGCAGCAGTCTCAATTGAACATACTGTTACAACTTACAATGTATATATATCAATGTATAAAAATTATTAGAATCACTGGCACAAATCTAGTGTTAAATGTTATAATGTATATATCAATATATAAATTGTTAGTCACATGCACACATGTTGTGTTAAATGTTACAATGTATATATATATATATATATATATATATATATATATCAATGTATAAATTAATAGAGTCACAGTCACACATGTTGTGTTAAACATGATGCAATAGCTAGGAGGTGAGTTCAAGGACTTTCTAGTCCAGCTTCGACCAGCTGCTGAGTGGGAAAATGTGTTGATTGAATGATCATTTTAACTGTACTTATTTTTTCAATGACTCAATTCAGTGGCAGAAAGACCCCCATGTGTACATGTTATTGTTATAAGAGTACATCAAAAGAACAACTTTTAATAATGTGCTCTACAAAAAACTCACCCCGTTTGAAAAATATAATGCCTCATGGAGCAATAATTAGGAAATATATAGTACATTACATATCTAACCCACTGCACATAATACAATATGAGTCTTAAGGAAATTAATGCTAAGTTAGTAAAACATGTTTATTTTAAAACAAATGCTAGATACATGAAGAAGAATCCTAAAATGAAACTAATGTTCCACTAACTGAAAAGAATTTCCAGGAATTCAAGATACACCATATCTTTTTGACTACTGATTGTTGAAAAAATCTCTGATTTTCTTGAGTGACAGATTTTCAAATTAGCCAATATAGCATCCATTTTAAATGTAAGGTGGACATTATTTTCATTTACGAGAATAACAGATCCCATTAGAAAGACTTTTGCTATAAACCTTATGTTGATATGACCACCTATTCAGGTCAATTAGTGACCAGATTTTCAATGTGCTCATTATGGCAGGCCATATTTAAGGTCAGATAGGCACCATTTTCATGTGTATCTGTGTGTACCAGTATACAAGATTTTGAATTTTAATGTAGCTTTAAAAAAAATTCAGTCATAACTCTATGATGTCTGCAGTGTGTCAACTTAAAGTCATGTCTAGTACTGGAGCATCATGCCGCATCATGTCTAACCCATACACATTTTCCTGAAACCAGTGCAACCAGTCCTAGCACTAATGTCTTAATGCTGTGTGCCAAGCAATGCAGCTGCTAGTATCATTTTTATTTGTCTTTGGCATGACTCAGCTGGTGTTTGAACCTGCAAGCTCCCACATCTAAGGCAGATGCTCTAACTACTCAGCCACTGAAGCAGTCACTCTTTCAATCTGGACCAGCTAGATATTACTATTACTAGTCTTTTGGTGAAAATCACATGTTGATATCACAATCCATTCAGAGTGAGTTGCAACTAGAAGATTTTTCAATATGGCTGTACTGGTAGCTGTTCTGGATGGCCCACTGGCACCATTTTGACTTTGTACCAACTAGACATGACAAAAAGTCTTCTTCTCTTGAAAACCCCATGTTAATATGACCTTCCATTCTGAGTGAGTAGCAATAACAAGACTGCCTCTGTGGCAGCCATTTTTTAAAGTTAAAACGGAAACATTTTCATTTAGGGCCAAACTAACATACTCTGAAGACTTCTAATGAAAAACATCCCAAATGATATCTATTTGCAATAACAAGATTTTCATGATTGCTGCTATTGGATGTCAGATTGGCAATGGCTTTTCTTAGGACCAGTGGCATTCTTATGGTCAGCCAACCTGAGTTGCGCCACTGATGCAGGAATGAATAAATCTCAGGCATAATTTTTGCTCTTTGATCAAGAAGACTATACAAGGGGTGTCAATGTGCTAGCAATGTCATTTGTAAGGGTGCATATGAAGACAGCACAGCTGGACCAAGTTCACAGATGCACTGAAGAAACTGAGGAGTTGCAAGAACTCTCTCACTGAATTCCAAATCATGCTGGAAACAGACTTGAAGAGATCGACAACGCTGATAACACAAACACAAGAAGGACGAACCAGATTCCAGCTGGTTAAAATCTCCATACCCAGATGGACAAAATGCTGGTATGGATGGCGTGCCTTTTCCCAGTTCACTAAAAAGCTTAGATGATCTAGAAGAGATAGGAGTTTATTCCTTTCTTGGAGTAGAATAGAACTATCTTTTTCTAGAGGATGTTGTCCAGTTACGCTGCCATCAATTGGAACTGGGTGATGACACAATCCATAATCTTGGTAAATGCTGAGGCCAAATGGGAGAACTTTTATAAACTATGTCATGGTTAGTAACATGGAGACATTTTCATGACACAGGGTGAATAGGGATGTGAAAATATGCGGCAGTGAGATCGAAACTGACTGCATACAGGACTCCTGGCTGGTTTGCCCAGTGAATGGTCAGCCTGGAAGCTGGTAGAATAAAAAATGATCTGGTTATCACCAGTACTAGCTGATCAAAGGGCCTGGCTGGACAAACAGACTCCATCAGAGTAAGGGCATGTCACCGATGGGATAGGTAGATGAACAGATCTGTTAAAAAGATCTCCATAATAATACTTGGCTGGACCGATTCAATGACAATTTCTCTGTGTTGAACAGCATGATAGCCAGTGATTGCTGTATGGTCAGCGACAGTGTGGTTTTATAATGCATTGTATAGAATGGACAACCCCATCCATCCTATTAGGCCCTAAGACCAGATTGGGGGGGGGGGGGGTGATCTTATGCCCACTGGGTTACCTAAAATTGGGGAACACTCTCTTAATGAGTGGGAAATGCAAGTGACGCACAAGTTGACTGAGCTGTCTTCCCAAATGATCTCCCATGCTGGATTGTCATTGACAACTGAATGGTCAGTAACAGCTACAGTCAGCAACAGTGTGTTGGTAAAATGAGGTGGATCCAATGGATCCAGTACAAACCCCATGCGACCCGACTTATGCCCAATGGGTTGCCCGAAATTGAGTCAGTATCACCAATGTCAAACTGTAGGTTGTCTTTCTTTACTTATTCCGTCTTTGCTTCCCACTGAAGCCATATGGACAACTGCTCTGAATGTGCATTTCATGCATTTAATAACATTTCTCCTGAAGTGACACAAGAAGAGAAAACAAAAGCTTAGATTAAAAAAGCAGCATGTGACTAACTAGCTAATATGGTAGCAAAGACTTCCTCCCTATGTGTATTACAGAAGCTGCTTGTCATAGATGATGCATATACTTAGTATAAACAACAACAAAAGTCATGGTGGACTTCCATACTCTGAAGATACAGATATAGCATTTAGATGACATTCTGCTGAATATGAAGAGAAAGCAAAGTATAAAATAGTCATTCATCAAGTTACAAATTCACTAATATCAATATATTCCTAGTGCTGGATTTGTGAGGTGGCAGGCTAATATCTCTAACATAATGTGATTGGGGAACATATCTCAAGGAGAAAATGTACTTTTAGTGTTGCCATTGGAATCCGGCAAGTCTTCTTAGTCTACAAAAAAATAACTGTTTCCTGCTTGTGGGTACATTCAAGTTACAGGCTGCCTGCCAGTAATACTCAAGACTGATGCTTTCTGGGTCAAATTTGCTAAGTTTCACTTAAAACTGGCCTTAAAGTAATGGCAGAATGCATATTCATGCCCCAGTAAACTTGATTCAATCCAGTGAAATTCCTATTTCCATCCATTTTTGTGTGATATTTCAGCAATGAATGTATAAACTTTGCTATCATATGAAAGTGCAACTGAAATGAAGAATCTCTAACATCACATCAAGTACAGACTTGTTCTTCGAAAGTATAACATGGAATTGTCAGTCAACATACAGCTGGACATCATGTATGATGACCCAGCACTTCTATCATTCGTGGGGGGGCCCCGAGTGGCAGAGTGGTCTACCTTAAGTGCTCTCTGTTACGGATCACTGCTATCTCACCTCTGTCTGCATGGGTTCAAGTCTCAAATTCGGCCAATGTGGGTATGTGAGAAAGCTTGCCAGTATCTTCTCGTAGGTCACGGTTCTTTCCCGGTGTTTTCCTGGGTTCTTCCTCTACCATTATTACTAGCCGCTATGTAATAATAACCTTTCTTGTGCTGAAAAATGGCGTTAAACCAGACAACAACTAAAACAACTATCAATCATTCCAATTAAACAACAGAACAAAATGACAAGAGATCAAGAAGCTGGTGAATAACATGACGGTAGTCCAATAATATATAATAATAAACAAAATAACCTAATATGCAGAGATGCTCATAAGATTTTAATATAAGGGAGGACTTCCCACCTAGTTATAAAAATAATGGGGGAATAAAACAAATCTGAGGGAGGAGGAAACGTAGTTCAATATTTACATAACACTTAATTATCAAAGTGTCAGATATTATCAGAACCATCTTTCTTTGAATATGGTCCACCCATGTGTGGGAGATGTTGAGAATGACCTTCATTTCCAGAAGACTGATGTAAAGAGTCTTATCTTACAGTGTCCACATGTGGCTGACTGTCACAAATTCTGAGAGCAAGTGTGAACCCCAACCCAGCAAACTAGCATCTGTACAAATTGTGATTCCCAGCTGTGGGCTTCTAATGGTCGCTTATATTCTCGCAGCTAGCCACTCCCAATCTGGCTACTGAAGCATTAAGTCTTTGATTTTAGTTGAGATCATAACTGGATGGTGCTGTGCCTGATGGGTCATTGCAGAAGGTGCAGGTAAAGGCAGATGAGATATAAAAAATCTGGAGCCACGATGAATAGGATGATATTGTATTTCAAACATGTAAATCAGATACCGTATTTTCGCGCATATAATGCGCCTACTGTATAATGTGTACACGCAGATAACGTGCTGAAATTACGTCTTTGTGTAATAAATATCTTAGATTGCGTGCCCATGCATATACTGCGCGGTAACCAACACAGGCCTGCCTGAACACAGGACTGCCAGAGGTGCCTCATCTGATACGTGTTATGAGGCTGTTTATCGTCTCTTGCTCACCATCCAGCAATTTAATGCCGGCACCTTTATTCCTTTCTGCTCGTAATAAATACCATACTTTGTATTACTGGTACAGTCGTAAATGCCACATCATAATATTTTTCACCTAAACAGAGGAAAATAGCAACTGCTATAAAACTTTGTGTATTTACTGGTTTCCACTAATTTCTGTCTGAAATGCACACATGCTGGTATAGGGATGCTAATATCGTTTTTTTTCCCCCAAAACCGATTCTAGTTTTGTAGAAATCCTATTCTAAACCAATTATCGGTTTTTGTCCTACATAGAAATTACATGAAATATATTCTTATAATGCAAGTTAGTGTATGCCTTGTGTGAATAAAAGATATTCATTACATACCATAATGTACAGATGCACAAGCGGCACAACACGGTGTCAACTTTAAATTGTTTATTTTCTACTTAAAGATTTGAATAAACCTCATTTATACTGCATGTGTAAGAAAGAAATCTTTTATTAATTGTCACCGGTTTATTAGGGTGGTTGCTTGAAATTCATCAATGCACTTTTGGCTGTAAAAAAACTGGGTAAATGCACTTACGCATATACCACGCTGGGGGGTTGCGCTGATTGTAAAAACACGTATCATGCGTGAGTTATATGCGCAAAAATACGGTAAGGGAGTTCCTGAACTAAAAGTTCTGGAAAAGAACTTGAACCAAAGCAGTCTGCAGACATGCACACATTTACAAATGTTGGCACCCACTCAAGAACAAAAGAAATGTTATAATGCCACCATATTGGAAGCATAAAAAAAACAATACAATCAACGATGATGTACAATGTTGTCATTTATTTCTTGTTTGTATCTCCAGCTTTGTTGCTAAATCTATCAAAAAAAAGCTGATTAAATTCAAAAGTTTTCATATGAAAGAGAATTTGTTGCAGACAAAATAAATATGAATTTAGCTTTGTATGAATAAGTCAAAGAGATTAAAATGAAATAAGACACATCTAAACTTTAACTACCTTAAGTCCTTTGAATAACTTCTTTGTAAATGCTACTGGGTCCTGGTTACCAAAGAGATCACTTCCTCTTGCCTTCCGTCCACCAAACTCTAAAATGGCTGACACCATCTGAAACCAGCAGGGAAATGGATTATAACAAACAGGTGCCATAAGCCTTGTGAGAAAACTAATTAATGTTTCTTGTTCATGTTCATCACAACTGAGAAAGTTTAACAGTGTTAAACGTTTGTAATCCCCACAACTGCAACAAGAAATTAAAATAAGTCCTAATACCATGCAATAAAGGTTACAGAGCTATCATTATTTGTAGACCTCCAGTACAAAAACAATGGATGAAAATATGCATGCATGTAAAGGTAAGGTTTCATGAAGCCTGTTTTCTTACAAAAGGTCATGTGGTTAATTAAAGATATCTTCTTCAATTCTGATTTGACCTGACTAATAAAATTTTAAGTCAAATGAATGGTCAAATTTAAAATCCAATGAATGGTTGAATGTTAAGTCAAATGAATGGTTGAATTGTAAGTCAAATGAATAGTTACATTGTAAGTCAAATGAATGGTTTGAATTATAAGTCAAATGAATGGTTTGAATTGTAAGTCAAATGAATGGTTAAATATTAAATCAAATGAATGGTTGAATTGTAAGTCAAATGAATGGTTTGAATTTTAAGTCAAATGAATAGCTAATTTTAAATCAAATGAATGGTTAAATTATAAATCAAATGAATGGTTAAATATTAAGTCAAATGAAATATTGAATTGTAAGTCGAATGGTTTGAATTTTAAGTCAAATGAATGGCTAATTTTAAATCAAATGAATGGTTGAATTATAAATCAAATGAATGGTTTGAATTTTAAGTCAAATGAATGGTTGAATTATAAATCAAATAATTGGTTGAATATTAAGTCAAATGAATGGTTTGAATTTTAAGTCAAATGAATGGTCAAATTGTAAGTCAAATGAATGGTTGTATTATAAAACAAATGAATGGTTGAATTGTAATTCAAATGAATGGTTGAATTGTAATTCAAATGAATGGTCAAATTGTTAAGTCAAATGAATGATCAAATTGTAAGTCAAATGAATGGTTTGAATTTTAAGTCAAATGAATGGCTAATTTTAAATCAAATGAATGGTTAAATTATAAATCAAATGAATGGTTGAATTGTAATTCAAATGAATGGTTGAATTGTAATTCAAATGAATGGTCAAATTGTAAGTCAAATGAATGATCAAATTGTAAGTCAAATGAATGGTTTGAATTTTAAGTCAAATGAATGGCTAATTTTAAATCAAATGAATGGCTAATTTTAAATCAAATGAATGGTTGAATTATAAATCAAATGAATGGTTTAAATTTTAAGTCAAATGAATGGTTGAATTTTAAGTAAAATGAATGGTTGAATTATAAATCAAATAATTGGTTGAATATTAAGTCAAATGAATGGTTAAATTGTAAGTCAAATGAAAAGTTTGAATTTTAAGTCAAATGAATGGTCAAATTGTAAGTCAAATGAATGGTTGAATTATAAAACAAATGAATGGTTGAATTGTAATTCAAATGAATGGTTGAATTGTAATTCAAATGAATGGTCAAATTGTAAGTCAAATGAATGATCAAATTGTAAGTCAAATGAATGGTTGAATTATAAGTCAAATGAATGGTTGAATTGTAAATCAAATAAATGGTTGAATTATAAGTCAAATGAATGGTTGAATTGTAAGTCCAATGAATGGTCAAATTGTGAGTCAAATGAATGGTTGAATGGCAAGTCAAATGAATGGTCCAATTGTAAGTCAAATGAATGGTTGAATTGTAAATCAAATGAATGGATAAACTGTAAGTCAAAGGAATGGTTAAATATTAAGTCAAAGGAATTGTTGAATTTTAAGTCAAATGAATGGTTGAATTATAAGTCAAATGAATGGTCAAATATGAAGTCAAATGAATAATCAAATTGTAAGTCAAATGAATGGTCAAATTTGAAGTCAAACTGAATGGTTGAATTGTAAATCAAATGAATGGTTGAATTTTAAGTCAAATGAATGGTCAAACTGTAAGTCAAATGAATGGTCAAAATGTAAGTCAAATGAATGGTCAAATTGTAAGTCAAATGAATGGTCAAAATGTAAGTCAAATGAATGGTCAAAATGTAAGTCAAATGAATGGTCAAATTGTAAGTCAAATGAATGGTCAAATTGTAAGTCAAATGAATGGTCATATTGCCATACAAAATATTTAAGCTTGAAGCATAAGAATCTGACCAGGTCACATGTATAAACTCGACAACAATGATTACTCCTAACAAACAAACATTATGCAGTGGCATATATGGGTTAATTTGAATACAACAAAATGGTCACCTAATTTCTCATTATTTGTCAAAGGTGTTCATAATTACCTGACACTACTCAAAACTGATAAAATGAATTTAGCTTTGTTTCAGAAACATAGCTTAGAAGCATTAACATTTTTACACAGCAATTATTCATTTTCATCAGGCATGGAGCTATCTTAATTTTATGTAAATTGGCAAATCATAAAATTATACATGTTTGGCTGGTAGTATGTATCCCACAATACCACTGGATTTTAACCTTATTCATTATAATTCATTTCAATACACAATGCATTCAGCAGTTATGGAACCCAACTACCATGCTACTGTTTTCTATATTATGTAGAATGAGAAAAGAACAAAACTAGTGGGGCTTAAAATTAATGTTAAAAATTAAACCAAGACATTATTTTGGACTTACTGTTCTATGTTTGTCACTGATTCCTTTCCTTTTTAGTGTTTCTACGAGCCCAGATACATCATTGTTGCTGTGACTCTCATAACGCAGTGCATACAGCATCACCAATCTCAACATGTCCAGTTGTGTTATTTTGTCATTAGACAGAAGAGCCTTAATTTTCTGCAAATTAAAGATAAAATAAGAAAAAATAAATATATATATATATAAATAATTGTTTTTAATACCATCAAGATAGCAATTTGATTTTATTGGCATTAAATCTAATAACTCGTGTCATGTCATGTGACATCCTAAAATGCAAAAATAAATGTCCAGTATAGTCTAATATGCTCATTTCACTAAACTATTTTTGGGTATATAATCTAATAAGTTATTTTCATTTATGCTAACAGAACCTTAAATGTATTCTTATGTTATATAAAAATGATAAACCTCACTGAATAATTTCATCATTAGTTTACCAATTATTTAAAAAGATAGATATTATTATTATTCAGTTTGGTTCTTACTTGTCATACAAAATGATAACTTATATCATATTTAATCACTACTGACCATTTATATCATATTTAATCACTACTGACCATTTATATCATATTTAATCACTACTGACCATTTATATCATATTTAATCACTACTGACCATTTATATCATATTTAATCACTACTGACCATTTATATCATATTTAATCACTATTGACCATTATATCATATTTAATCACTACTGACCATTTATATCATATTTAATCACTACTGACCATTTATATCATATTTAATCACTACTGAACATTTATATCATATTTAATCACTACAGACCCTTTATATCATATTTAATCACTACTGACCATTTATATCATATTTAATCACTACTGACCATTTATGTGGGTAAAAGGAAACATGGCCAGACTTAATGACATTTCACTGATTTTAATTTAAATCAGATTTATATTACCTTATGAAGACTAGAAGAATATACAACTCCATGCCCCATCAGCATGTTACACAGACATACACCTATGACCATATTTTGGCACAGCATTCACTTTCACATTCAAAAGGTATTATAAAAAGGTGTCAAGTTAGACGACAACCTCATAATGAAAACATGAAATGAATCCATTTCAGATAATTATAACATAAAACTGAAGCCTGATGGATTGCTGACTACACAAAAGATTACATTGTGATTGCTATGAAAACTCAGAAAATATATCCCTTGATATAACTGTAACAAAATAAGATACAATTTTTAGTACATAACTGTTGACATAGGATTCGGAGCAAGTAACATACAAATTTTCTTGCATCGCAAAATCAATATCTTACAGAAATCTGCTAAACAAAGAATTTTTCCATTCTTAACAATTTCAGGAAAGACTAGAAAAAATTAAACATATGATTGCATTGTTACCTGCAGTGAAGCCGAGTGATCATCCTGACATGCCAATTCTTGTTCAGCCTCAGAAACTTCCAGAAGATTTTGTTTTCCAACCAATCGTGACAGCTCACCCACTACTGTTACATGCTTTGACACTGTTCCTGACATTTTTTTGAACTGTGGGTAATTCTCAATAAAAGCCTGTAAAATGATAATGATCTTCAAAGTGTAACACAGTTTTTATCTTTTATGTTTGTTAATTGTGTTATTGCGATTAAATGAGTTTAACAATATAAGACATGATAAAATCAGATCCTACCTAAAATACAACTTTACCAATAACATATACGGCAATACACTGGAATTATCTAACTCCTAATTATCTGAACTTTCAAATTATCTTAATTGATAATTGACTGCACCTCTTGTAGAACTAATGTAAATCATATATCAGTGTCCATGTACTTTCAACATAATCCATGAATTTTGTAGACTCACCCCCAAAAAAATTTTCTTCTAATGTTGCCATAGACAACTGAGGCAGTTTATAGTGATGTCTAGCACTGGGGCATCATGCCACAGACATGTAGCATGATGCCCCACCCAGTCACATTATCCCAACACCCTGCCTACCAGTCCTAACACTAACCTCTTAATGCTGAATGCCAAGCAAGGCAGCTGTTAGTACCATTTTTGTAGTCTTTGGTATGACTCAGACGGTGATTGAACCCATGACCTAACGCTTCCACAGCGGATGCTCTAACCACTAGGCCACCGGAGTGGATATGGACACTGGTATGATTATGCCTACGAGTGTTAGATATATTGTTAAAGGAAAGAACAGACATCAAAATTGTCTGGTCATTTGTAAAAGCATTTGTAAAACTAGTCTTATATATAGATTAAAACAGAGGTGGGCAAACTACGGCCCGCCAAGGGTTTTCATGCAGCCTAGGAATGCTATTTTTATCACGGGTAAAATTTCTTTATAATTTTGAGAGAAATGTAACCACGCAATGCCAAATACCCACTCAGTGGGAAAAACCATAGAAATTTCAACAGAATTTTGTTTGGCTTGTTTCAAAATATATTCATATATCTATAACTGTTTCCCACTGGGTGGGTCAATTAAGGTGCTTGCGCGCATGCGTCAAAAGTCACTACATTTTGTTCACATGCTCGTGATTGGCTTAGTGCATCGTCAGTGTGTCTTGACTGTTTCATTGTAACCAGCATGCTTACGCGCAAAAAAGAATTTTTTAAAAAAGTGTATGCACCCGCCATAGCAGACGAGTGACTTTCAGTTAACGCAAAATTGTTGAAGTGAAGAATTTACCGGGATTGACAGTCCGTATGGATTTATACATTTAAAAAAGCTTTTATTATCTGCCAAAGTTTACTCAAAATAGTTATTCGAGGATATCTAAAAATCGAAACATTGAAGATGATGCTGTGCGTTTAACAAGGAGTGGACTGACAAGTATTTCTTTCCTGATGTTGGAGTTAAATCTGTGTGTTTGATATGTCAAGACACTATTGCCGTTTTCAAGGAGTTCAATTTGAAACGTCACTCTCAAAGCAGCTGAATGAGCAGAACTTTGTTCATTTTCCTCTGTTGAAGACGCATACTGTTTCACAAGCATTATCTGACAAGAACAGTTGTCAGATCATGGCTTTAAAAGAAGAATTTATCTGGAGGTTTGCTGATTTCAAGGCAATGGAACAACAGTTTGACTTGTTCAGCTCACCCTCTGCTTGTGACACTGAAACAGCCACTGAAAAACTGCAGATAGAACTGATTGATTTGCAGGCCGACAACTCCTTAAGAAGAACTTTTGAAACCAAAACCCTGATTGAGTTATATGCTCCTCTACACCTACATTTGTGAGCAGACTTTCTCTACTATGAAATTAAAACAAGTCAAAGAACAGATCGCTTCTCACAGATTCCAATCTTCACTCAGTTTTAAAGATCAGCATGAGCAACTTGTCACCAAATTTTGACAAACTGGTCAATGAATGTGATCAGCTGCATCATTCACACTGACTTTGTTTATGTTACTCTGTTTATCAAATAAATGTGATTCCTTTTTGAAGTTTAAGTTTTCAAATAATAACAACATATTAACAACTGAAATTTAATTATGATGTTATTTAGAAAAACCTTTTGTTTTTGCTATTGCAAATATTAATTATTTTATTTGATGAACTATGCGGCCTGCTAAAGTTGTAAATTTGTGTATGCGGCCCTTGCACTGGAAAGTTTGCCTACCTCTGGATAAAAATATGCTAAAATGCTTGCAACTGGGAAAATTTTACCAATCAGCTATAGTTCACTAATATCACAGTAGTACTGGACCTCTTCAGCAACTGCCAATATCACAACTAGCTCTTAATGGGAAATCAATATTATTAAATATTTATAATAAATGAGATTTTTTGGCATGTGGCATGAATCAGTGAATCGCTGAAAGTTGTGAAATTCATACCAAAATCTTGAAGGTTGGCAGCTATGTAGCAATATAATTATGATTTATAATGATACATATTTGGGCACTATTTTCTTCACACAGAAAGATGTGTTTAGCCACCATCTTTTTATAAGTGTAATAAAAATGTCTGTGTCTTTGTGAAAGTAGTTATGAACTAGTAAGACTTGTTTTCTTTTAATTCTTTTTACAATGGCTGGACCTATTTAAGTTAACTTAAGCTATTTACAATCAGTGCATCACATAGTCAAAAGTCACTACATTTTGCTCAACAAGACAATAAACATTGAAATCGGCAATCTGGGGCAATAATGTTTCGAAACAATAATGAAGAATGCTAAAAATTAAATTTGTAACTATTTTAAATGATAATTTGAAATGCTGGAAGTTAATCTCATTCAGTATCCCCCTGAGTGGATGGTCCAATTTTAATAGTTTGAAGTCTTGAAGGTATAATGTTATCAGTCAGTGCAGCAAAGCTTAAAAACTAGTGACACAAGGCAGTGGAAACGGGAGATGACATGCAAGAGTTATTGCCCTTTGTCAATATGAGATAGGAAAAATTGATTTTTAGACTATGTTTTAGTAGGCTGGATTCACAAGGTAGCAGGCTTATAACCCTAACATTATTGTAACTTGGGAACATATTTTATGGAGAAAGCAAATTTTTTAGTAAATTATGTTTCTCCGAGAATACTTACCCAATCACATTACTTTAGGGATATTAGCCTGCTACCTCGCGAATCCAGCCCTACCAAAAGACGAAAATTCGTCTTTCCTGTCTATGTCATATAGACAAAGGGCAATAACTCTTGCCCATTACCTCCCCTTGCCGCCCGTTAGGTGTCGCTTCTTTAGTTTTTAAGCTGAGCGATATATAAAACACGAGGATGCTCGCATGGCGGGGTGGTTGGGAGGGTTTCTTAGTAATGTGATTGGGTAAGTATTCTCGGAGAAACATAATTTACTAAAAAATTTGCTTTCTCCTTTGAATACGTTCCCCAATCACATTACATTAGGAGAATAAGTAATAGGAGGAGGGAATGCGGAGCATCCAACCTCCACCCCGGGTATCCTCTAGGGAATGATGGTTGGATTCCCCATGTGAATGATAACCCGGTCTCCTAATTTTCAATCAGCAACACAGCCCAGGGTCACGTGATATGTGACCCTTTTATGCGGTTAAGAAGATAGTTATTGAAATCTTCTTACCTACGAAAATTTATCTGGCGAATCCAGCGAAGCTAATAGGCTGTGCTGATTGTTGCACATGGGTCTGGTGGGCGTCTGGGCTGCCCAACACCGGACCTACTAGAATCAATGTTTGCCTCTGCGAGTACAAACTTGAAGATAAAACTGTAGAAGGTTGACTCTGCAACAGCTTCTATAAGGTGACTGATTTGCGAATTCTCAGAGTACGCCGAGCGTATAACCCACTACAGCCATGAAGCAAGGGCTTGAATGGTGATATCTCATATCCCAGCTATCACCAGAAGAAAGAGGTGCTAGTATGTGACCTGACTCACCTCTATGCATTGAAATGGTGCTAGAGTGCCCAAACAGGATCTTACATGGCTGTTGATCCTGATTTATCTATAAAGAAAGCGAGCTAATGACGACTCGTTGATCGCAATGTATGGTAATCTATTTTGGACTACGAAGCCTGGCTGCGTCAAGAGGACCATCAAACCCTCTGATCGAAACGAAAGAGAGTTCGGGTCACTAGAAAGGACATGTAACTCGCTCACCCTGCATGCTGAAGCTAAGGCTATCAAGAAACTCAATTTGTATGATAGTAGCTTTAACTAATCGTGGGTTAAAGACTCAATACTGTCTGAATTGAGTCATGTTAAAACCCAGGACAGATTCCATTTGAAAACAGGGTGAGGGATATAAGTCGATTAAATTTTTTTTTTTTTTTTTTTTTTTTTTAAATGTCTAAAGATCTGACAAATCTTTGTCATGGCTGATAGCACATGTACCAGAATGGCGGAATGTGTCTGATATCATGGAGCGGTAACATTTGAGAATAACTGGAGCCAGATGTTTCTCCTCGAAAAGCCAGAGAAAAGTTGGCCAGTTGAGGGATTGTGACACTCAGAGGAACAATGTGAATGATATGGTACCAGTCTCTGAAAACATGCCACTTGCCCTCGTAAACCTTCAGAGTAGAGGGCCTTCTTGCTCTCGAGATTCTCTCCGCAATCAAAGATTTAAATTGTTTGTCTTGCAAGGCTGTCTGGACAAGAGCCAAGCTTGAACATAAAGACGGTCCGGACAGGGGTGGAACACCCCTGGCCGCGGTTGCTTGTGAATACTTGTGCTGACTGTAATCTTCCTGGGTAGATCTATCGCCTAGATTGAGTAGATCGGAGACCCAGGAGTTGTTCCATCTGAGAGGGGTAATCAGAACCATCTGACAATTCTGACCCCTTAACTTCTGGATTAATTCCAGTACCAAGACTGTGGGAGGGTAGGAGAATGACCACAACCCTTCCCAGGTGATTGATCGAGCATCCACGACCCAAGCTTCTGGGTCTGGAACCTGTGAGATGAAAGGTGGAGAACTTGCGATTCCATCTTGTTGCAAAAGATCAATCATTGGACGTCTCCAAAGTGTGTCAATTGGAAGAAAGTCCGATTGATGGAGTGACCATTCTGTGTGAATGACTAGATAGAGTGTCAGCCAAGACATTGAGTCCGCCAAGAATGTGTCTGAATTATACATTGAGGTGGAGATTGTCGAACCAATGTAGAAATTGCCAGTTCAGATTGCACAGGTCTGGTGATTGGTGTCCCCTTGTTTTGAGGCAAGGCACCACCACAATGTTGTCTGACATAATGAGGGCAGTTTGTAATAAGAGTTGATCCTGCCCGAAATGAAAGGCATTGATGACAGCCGTTATTTCTGAAAGGTTGATGTGGAAAGGGCTCGCCCCTGGCACCCACGTGCCGCTGACAGTATCGAAGTTCGGCAACAGGTGGGCACCCCAACCGTAGGTATTAGTGGCGGAACATACCGTTATCCCCTTGGGGTATCTCCAGAGTAATCCCTGTGGACAGCCTACAGGGGTTGTGCCATTGACTCAAGAATGATTGTATCTCTGGCGTGAGCATGACTGTTTTCTGGGATCGAAGGGACTTGAAAAGAGCGCAATTACGCTAGCAACGTCCTTTGTAAAGGGCGCATAAAAGGACGGCTGATCGGGATCAAGTCTGCTGCCGCATTGAATAATCCGAGGATCTGCAACTCTCTCGCTAAAATGCGCATCCTGTCGGAAACGGACTCTACGAGTGCAATTATCTGGATAATCGCAAACTCGAGGAAGCCTTACCAGATTCAGATCGGGAGAAACTCCACACCCAGATGGACCAAAATCCGGATTGGACAGAGATCAAACTTTATCCAGTTCACGAGAAAGCCTATATGACGTAAAGTCATATAAGATCGTTTCTGCCTTTGAGCAGAATAGAACTTGACAGATGTTTCTGGAGGATGTCATCCAAATATACTGCCGACGCAATAGATGAAGTCGAGCGGAACAGGGTGACGACGTAACCCATAACCTTGGTACTAGCCCAAGTGCTTAAATTTAGGCCAAAAGGTATGACATGGAACTGATAAGCCTAGTCCCGACAAGCACAACGGAGAATGTCCGCTACTCGTGGGATAGGGACGTGAAATGTGCGTCGGTCATATCTAGCCAGCTTATGATGGGGTTTAAGCGACGTGCCCTTCAGACATGCGTCACGACGTATCAGGTCTAGGTTGGCAGAAGCAGTCAGCGCATTGGCCATGGAATGGTGAGCTGCCCTGTTAAGAACCCTAGCTAACCGGGCCGTCGAATCCCAAGCATGTTCATTGCCAGATTTTTCAGCGATCCTGAAAATGGCTAGGGAGGCTAGGTCTAACAGTGAAGACGTAGCGACTACATTCGAACCAGCTTGGACGTGGCATTGAACACAGTTTTGTCCACTTTATAAGACAATGCCGCAGACATATGGACTGCTGCCCTATTTTATCCCGAGCCAGGACCTCAGTATTGAACGCATCGGAGTGAGTTTTGTACCATCGACCTGAAAACGACGCTGGTACTTGGCTTTCAGAAAAAAACGCCTTAGCATTTCCTGGATCCCCTATACGTGTCGACAGACGGTCATTAATTTCCTTAATTTTGTCGACTGGGGAAGGAGGCGGAAGGATAGAATCTCTTCCCCTTCATCCAGATCGCCCGACGCACTAACCCTATAGTCGGTAATTGCAGCAGGAGGTGGAGGGCATTCTGAAGGGGCCTTAACACCCTAAAAATTTCCTCCACTGCGGCTTTGAAGCTGAACTCAGTCCGTTCCATAGTTGGATCTGCATACAGCTGATTTGCCTGTGATTCATCGCACTCACTATGTGCATAATCTTGCTCTGGTAAAGCATCCATATCGGGGTAATGCATACCAGGTGGCATAGATGACTCGATTCCGTCATCTCTAAAAAAGGCATTCACTCTCCCTTGTGGATGAGTTGATAGCCTATGGACGGCCGGCAATGCCGAATGAATTGATTGGTATATGTTTGGCCTGAACGCCTGCGACGGGCCGGCTATGACCGGCACCGACCGCTCGAATGGTCGGGTTGGATCGAGAGATTCATCGCCAACATCAGAGTCATGGTAGTGATATGTAACCGGTAGTACGGATTGACAGACGGAAACATCACTAGAATCTTCGTCAATCCGATTTGTGCGGATTGCGGTATGATAAAAGTCCCCGTGCTGGTACAGCGGTACAGTCGGACGGACTGGTATATGACTAAAATCTCCATACGGTTGGACGACCGGTGCCTGTTGGGCTGGACGGCCGGAGTCGGATGGACTGTCAGTGCCGGCAAGTGTCGGCTGGAAGCTTGGCTGGACAACCGGTGCCATTTGGGTTGAACGGTCATTGCCGGATCGACGCCCGGTGCCGGTTAGTGCCGGCTGGATGACCGGTGCCATATGGCTGAACGGTCATTGCCGGATGGACGCCCGGTGCCGGTTGGTGCCGGCTAGAAGGTAATAATAATTACATAATGCTTATGTAGTGCGGCCAGCACTGTGCACCCATCTACCATTCGCTCAGAGGGAATGTTGGTTCTGGTATAGCTTGCATATCTGTACAGCATACCAGGTGACCTAGATGACGCAATTCTGTCATAATTGACACTTTCACTAAATCTCCCTTGTGGAGAAGCCGTGAACATATGGACGGCCGGCACTAACGGCTGATTGAACTGACGAATGGTCGGCCTGAAAGTCCTGTTCTGGTAAAGCTGCCATATCTGGGTAGCGCATACCAAGTGGCATAGATAACTCAATTCCGTCATCTCTGATAATGTCACTAATTCTCCCTTGTTATAAAATCACACCGACACGTATTTGACGTGACGGGAGGTGTACACCGGCGATACCGACTGATTCGTCTGGTATATGGTCGGCCGGAATGTCGGCGAAGGTCCAGCTATAACCGGCACCTGCCTCTCGAATGGTCTGATTGGACGGAGATACATCTATAACATCTCTCTCATGGTAGTGATATGTAACCAGAAGTACAGATTGACTGACGGGTACATCACTATAATCTCCGTAAATCAAATGTACAGCCGGTGCAGGTTGATGTCGGCTGGAAGACCGGTGCCATTTGGGCTGAACGGTCGTTGCCGGATGGACGGCCGGTGCAGGTTGATGCCGGCTGGAAGGTTGGTTGCACGACCGGTACCATTTGGGCTGAACGGTCGTTGCCGGATGGACGGCCGGTGCAGGTTGATGCCGGCTGGAAGGTCGGCTGGACGACCGGTGCCATTTGGGCTGAACGGTCGTTGCCGGATGGACGGCCTGCATAGGTTGATGCCGGCTGGAAGGTCGGCTGGACGACCGGTGCCATTTGGGCTGAACGGTCATTGCCGGATGGAAGGCCGGTGCCGGTTGATGCCGGCTGGAAGGTCAACTGGACGACCGGTACCATTTGGTCTGAACGGTCGTTGCCGGGTGGACGGCCGGTGCCTGTTGATGCAGACTGGAAGGTCGGCTGGACGACCGGTGCCATTTGGGCTCAACGGTCGTTGTCGGATGGACAGCCGGTGCCGGTTGATGCCGGCTGGAAGGTCGGCTGGACGACCGGTGCCATTTGGGCTGAACGGTCGTTGCCGGGTGGACGGCCGGTGCCTGTTGATGCAGGCTAAAAGGTCGGCTGGCCGGCCGGTGCCATTTGGGCTGAACGGCCGGTGCCTGTTGATGCCAGCTGGAAGGTCGGCTGGCCGTCCGGTGCCATTTGGGCTGAACGGACGGTGCCGGATGTATGGCTAGTGCCGGTTGGTGCCTGCTGAAGTGCCGGCTGAACTGACGGTGTCGGCTGGACGGACGGCTGGACGGACGGCGAAAGTGCATAATAAAATGGATCCAATTGATCCAGCCTAGACTCCATGCGTCCGGACTTACAGGCCCGAAAGCCATGCACGGACCTGCGGTGAAATTTACATCCACTGGGCAGCCTAAACCATGTCAACATAATTTCCTCCATTTCCACATTGCCAACACCCATTTTGCCATTCATGCCTTCGTTGTCGACTTTGCTACTGAAACGACAAAAGAAGAGAACAAAGCACAGATTAAAAAAATTCAGCATATTATTAATTCGATAATACTATAACCGTTATTAACGGAGTAGTCAAATTATTCCGTGCCATGTTAACTCTTAATGACCACACTAGTTATCACCGTGAGCATGTTGCAATAGGTCGTTCAAGACGAAGTCTACTGAAACGAAAAGATGATAAACAAAGCACAAATTAACAATTCAGTACGCTATTAAGTCGCTATTCCATAACCGTAACTAACGAAGGAAGCGAAATGATTAAGTGTCGCGTGAATTCGTGACTACAACACGAAATTCTGCCATTAAATAGTCGCAACTGGTCGTTCAGAGACGAAGTCTACTGAAACGGAAAGAAGATAAACAAAGCACATATTAACAATCAGTACGCTATTAAGTCGCTATTCCATAACCATAACTAACGGAGGAAGCGAAATGATTAAGTGTCGTGTGAATTCGTGACTACAACACGAAATTCCGCCATTAAATAGTCGCAACTGGTCGTTCAGAGACGAAGTCTACTGAAACGGAAAGAAGATAAACAAAGCACAAATTAACAATTCAGTACGCTATTAAGTCGCTATTCCATAACCGTAACTAACGGAGGAAGCGAAATGATTAAGTGGCTTGGATTCATTGGAGGTCTAATTGTACGTGTTTTCGCGTAAGCGAAGCTAAAAAACTAAAGAAGCGACACCTAACGGGCGGCAAGGGGAGGTAATGGGCAAGAGTTATTGCCCTTTGTCTATATGACATAGACAGGAAAGACGAATTTTCGTCTTTTGGTAGGGCTGGATTCGCGAGGTAGCAGGCTAATATCCCTAAAGTAATGTGATTGGGGAACGTATTCAAAGGAGAAATAGATGTTGATCCCTTCTGGGATGGAAAGGCATCTCATGCTCAGTATACAAACACAAATACTGGCCATTATTGGGACTTCTCAAGGTGCGAATTCTGTCATCCTTTATCAGAATTGGACAAATATCATGGCTTACAATCCCGGCAATATATGTAAAAACTAACCTTCATATCAGATATGGATTCCACTTTTGCATGACTTTGGGATTTACTCTGAAAGTCCTCCATTAATTCTTTTATGTTTGTGCCAATTTCTCCAAAATTCAAATACATATTCTGCAATGAAAGAAAGTACAAAATGATATAAGCTACTTTGCATCATTCAGAACTAACATCCTGGTATCTGAAAAGAAAATTGAAATTACTCACATGATTAATGAGCATGGCATAAATAACTGAAATAATGTAAAGTCAACTTTTATGACAAATGCAAGCATAGCCCCTGGTGACTGTTTCTTGCACTAGTATCAAACTTTACTGGTCTCAAGACATATATATACAAGTATGTTGCAAAGCCTATGGCAATTGTATGCTACAGAAGTTTTAACCTTTACTGGTTTTCATGACATAAATAGTGAGGTATATTGAGAGTGCACAGTAATTAAATAGCTCCAAGCTGGAATCCCATCTCTAAATAACCCTGACAGTCATGTACAGAAACACCATATATGACCTGTAACACCACGAATATGAGTTGAATACTTTCAAAAGTTTCTGAATGCCAGAAAACCAGTTTTTCATTGCAAATACCAGTTCAATATTATCAAGTTTATAGTGTTGGTTTAATTGATAAATGTGTCAATTGTAATGAAAATATGATGCAAAAATAGTAAATATTTGGTGAAACATTTTCATGCAACTATGATTACACTTCTAAGGTAGTATTTTTCTCTCATAAGAAATTTCACTACTTATAAATTTTCTTAAAGTGGCTGTGTTACAGAAACATTAATGTCAGAATACTAAACTGTTATGCAGTTGTACAAAATGTGAGCTCTGTCATCTAAACATTATGTTAGTCTATCCAATATATAGAGTTAAACAGCCCAGTATGGCAACATTAGAGAGACACTAGTGAAAACAATTCAGATGCAGAGGAAACAGCGAAGAAAACAGAAAGTAAATGGAATATATTTTTTCAAAATCCTTTATCAAAGTACTAGAAAGCTCAAATAATTAAAAATTCAACACCATGAACATCATGAACTGTACAATATATTGCCACCCGTTGTTCATTATTTCTCTGTGTAGAGAATAGTAGGGTATGGTTGACTTTGGAGATTACTGACAAATGGGTCACAATGACCTCAATTTTGGTAGGTTGTTCAGAACTAACTTTACTATGCAGAAACCATTATTTTCTAATCTTAATAGACACACCATGACAGTGACTTCTAAACATATCTTAACTGACATCCCATGACTGTGATATCTAAACTTATCTTAATTGACATACCATGACTGTGATATCTAAACTTATCTTAACAGACATACCATGATTATGATATCTAAGCTTATCTTAATAGACATGACATGATTATGAGATCTAAGCTTATCTTAATAGACATGACATGATTATGATATCTAAGCTTATCTTAATAGACATACAATGATTATGATATCTAAGCTTATCTTAAAAGACATGACATGACTGTGATATCTAAACTTATCTTAACAGACATACCATGATTATGATATCTAAGCTTATCTTAATAGACATGACATGATAATGATATCTAAGCTTATCTTAATAGACATGACATGATTATGATATCTAAGCTTATCTGAATAGACATACCATGATTATGATATCTAAGCTTATCTTAATAGACATGACATGACTGTGATATCTAAACTTATCTTAACAGACATACCATGATTATGATATCTAAGCTTATCTTAATAGACATGACATGACTGTAACCTCTAAACCTATCTTAATAAACATATCATGAATGTGACCTCTGAACGTATCTTAACAGAATACCATGAATGTGACCTCTGAACTTATCTTAACAGAATACCATGAATGTGACCTCTGAACTTATCTTAACAGAATACCATGAATGTGACCTCTGAACTTATCTTAACAGAATACCATGAATGTGACCTCTGAACTTATCTTAACAGACATACCATGAATGTCACCTCTGAATTTATCTTAACAAACATAATATGACTGCAACATCTAAACTTGTTTTCAAAGACATACCATAACTGTAACCTCTAAACTTGTCTTAAGTGATATACCCTTACATACCTCTAAACAAAAGACTGTAATCTATTGGCGTCTTTAGACCCTAAGGAAAAGCCAGACACAGTTTGTCAATGAACCTGGTCCATAATACAAATTTTACTCTGCAAAACAAAATTTACAATTTCAATGACCTGACCTTTGACCTTTTCAGTCCAAAATCAACATCTCTCTTCCATGCCTTTAGTGCAATCCCTTCCAAAACAGTGGTCGAGGTATATGTTGTATAAAGATAGTATGCAAAAGCCATTTTTCTTCTTCCATTTATAGCGATTTTGAATTATCACCCAAAAATCAAAAAGAATTCTTTCCTACCAAGCTTATGAGTTGGTGACAATACATGGTTCATAACTGAATTTATATGCAGAATCCATGGGTCCAATTTCAGTAACAGTAAACTTAACTCAACCTTTTCAACCCCAACATTAATGAGCTTCTTATTTACCCCAAGTGCAAACCATTCACAAAGTTTGGTTCAGGTTGTAAAACTACTGTTATTGTGCAGAACCCATTTTTTTCTTTAAGTTAATGTAACCTTAACCTTTGACTTTTCAACATAAATATGTTCAGCAATAACTATCAAACTCAAATGAGATTTCATCAATATTAAACCAACTACAAAATTAGGTTGAAATATAAAAAAAAAGGAAGTTATTGTTCAGAAAGAAAACTGGGTAGAACTGGCATTTAGGGGCTCTAACAACAGGAAATGACAAATTACACAATGCTGAACAATGAACTAAGTCGTGGTCAAGCCCCAAAATAAATTTGGTTGAAATGCATTAATAACTTTTGTAAGTTATTGTGCAAAAACACAAGTAGTTGGGTCTGATAGAGATTACAACTCAGTTAAATGATGCAACAGAATGCAATCAAATCAAATAAAGCTAGGGTCTTAACAGTATCCATCAGCACACCTAACTTTGTTGAAATCCAATTATAATTAAAAGGAGTTACTATATGGAAAGCAAATTTTTTAGTAAATTATGTTTCTCCGAGAATACTTACCCAATCACATTACTTTAGGGATATTAGCCTGCTACCTCGCGAATCCAGCCCTACCAAAAGACGAAAATTTGTCTTTCCTGTCTATGTCATATAGACAAAGGGCAATAACTCTTGCCCATTACCTCCCCTTGCCGCCCGTTCGGTGTCGCTTCTTTAGTTTTTAAGCTGAGCGATATATAAAACACGAGGATGCTCGCATGGCGGGGTGGTTGGGAGGGTTTCTTAGTAATGTGATTGGGTAAGTATTCTCGGAGAAACATAATTTACTAAAAAATTTGCTTTCTCCTTTGAATACGTTCCCCAATCACATTACTTTAGGAGAATAAGTAATAGGAGGAGGGAATGCGGAGCATCCGACCTCCACACGGGTATCCTCTAGGGAATGATGGTTGGATTCCCCATGTGAATGATAACCCGGTCTCCTAATTTTCAATCAGCAACACAGCCCAGGGTCACGTGATATGTGACCCTTTTATACGGTTAAGAAGATAGATTTTGAAATCTTCTTACCTACGAAAATTTATCTGGCGAATCCAGCGAAGCTAATAGGCTGTGCTGATTGTTGTACATGAGTCTGGTGGGCGTCTGGGCTGCCCAACACCGGACCTACTAGAATCAATGTTTGCCTCTGCGAGTACAAACTTGAAGATAAAACTGTAGAAGGTTGACTCTGCATGTCAGCCAACAGCTTCTATAAGGTGACTGATTTGCGAATTCTCAGAGTACGCCGAGCGTATAACCCACTACAGCCATGAAGCAAGGGCTTGAATGGTGATGTCTCATATCCCAGCTATCACCAGAAAAAAAGAGGTGCTTGTATGTGACCTGACTCACCTCTATGCATTGAAATGGTGCTAGAGTGCTCAAACAGGATCTTACATGGCTGTTGATCCTGACTTATCTATAAAGAAAGCGAGCTAATGACGACTCGTTGATCGCCAATGTATGGTAATCTATTTTGGACTACGAAGCCTGGCTGCGTCAAGAGGACCATCAAACCCTCTGATCGGAACGGAAGAGAGTTCGGGTCACTAGAAAGGACATGTAACTCGCTCACCCTGCATGCTGAAGCTAAGGCTATCAAGAAACCCAATTTGTATGATAGTAGCTTTAACTAATCGTGGGTTAAAGACTCAATACTGTCTGAATTGAGTCATGTTAAAACCCAGGACAGATTCCATTTGGAAACAGGGTGAGGGATATAAGTCGATTGAAATTTTTTTTTTTTTTTTTTTTTTTTTAAATGTCTAAAAGATCTGACAAATCTTTGTCATGGCTGATAGCACATGTACCAGAATGGCGGAATGTGTCTGATATCATGGAGCGGTAACATTTGAGAATAACTGGAGCCAGATGTTTCTCCTTGAAAAGCCAGAGAAAAGTTGGCCAGTTGAGGGATTGTGACACTCAGAGGAACAATGTGAATGATATGGTACCAGTCTCTGAAAACATGCCACTTGCCCTCGTAAACCTTCAGAGTAGAGGGCCTTCTTGCTCTCGAGATTCTCTCCGCAATCAAAGATTTAAATTGTTTGTCTTGCAAGGCTGTCTGGACAAGAGCCAAGCTTGAACAAAAAGACGGTCCGGACAGGGGTGGAACACCCCTGGCCGCGGTTGCTTGTGAATACTTGTGCTGACTGTAATCTTCCTGGGTAGATCTATCGCCTTGATTGAGTAGATCGGAGACCCAGTAGTTGTTCCATCTGAGAAGGGTAATCAGAACCATCTGACAATTCTGACCCCTTAACTTCTGGATTAATTCCAGTACCAAGACCGTGGGAGGGTAGGAGAATGACCACAACCCTTCCCAGGTGATTGATCGAGCATCCACGACCCAAGCTTCTGGGTCTGGAACCTGTGAGATGAAAGGTGGAGAATTTGCTATTCCACCTTGTTGCAAAGATCAATCATCGGACGTCTCCAAAGTGTGTCGATTGGAAGAAAGTCCGATTGATGGAGTGACCATTCTGTGTGTCTGAATTGTACATTGAGGTGGAGATTGTCGAACCAATGTAGAAACTGCCAGTTCAGATTGCACAGGTCTGGTGATTGGTGTCCCCTTGTTTTGAGGCAAGGCACCACCACAATGTTGTCAGACATAATGAGGGCAGTTTGTAATAAGAGTTGATCCTGCCCGAAATGAAAGGCATTGATGACAGCCGTTATTTCTGAAAGGTTGATGTGGAAAGGGCTCGCCCCTGGCACCCACGTGCCGCTGACAGTATCTAAGTCCGGCAACAGGTGGGCACCCCAACCGTAGGTATTAGTGGCGGAACATACCGTTATCCCCTTGGGGTATCTCCAGAGTAATCCCTGTGGACAGCCTACAGGGCTTGTGCCATTGACTCAAGAATGATCGTATCTCTGGCGTGAGCATGACTGTTTTCTGGGATCGAAGGGACTTGAAAATGGCGCAATTACGCTAGCAAAGTCCTTTGTAAAGGGCGCCTAAAAGGACGGCTGAGAGGGATCAAGTCTGCTGTCGCATTGAATAACCCGAGGATCTGCAACTCTCTCGCTAAAATGCGCATCCTGCCGGAAACGGACTCTACGAGTGCAATTATCTGGATGATCGCAAACTCGAAGAAGCCTTACCAGATTCAGATCGGGAGAAACTCCACACCCAGATGGACCAAAATCCGGATTGGACAGATCAGACTTTATCCAGTTCACGAGAAAGCCTATATGACGTAAAGTGATATAAGATCGTTTCTGCCTTTGAGCAGAGTAGAACTTGACAGATGTTACTGGAGGATGTCGTCCAAATATACTGCCGACGCAATAGATAAGTCGAGCGGTACAGGGTGACGATGTAATCCATAACCTTGGTACTAGCCCAAGGGCTTAAATTTAGGCCAAAAGGTATGACATGGAACTGATAAGCCTAGTCCCGACAAGCACAACGGAGAATGTCCGCAACTCGTGGGATAGGGACGTGAAATGTGCGTCGGTCATATGTAGCCAGCATATGATGGGGTTTAAGCGACGTGCCCTTCATACATGCGTCACGACGTATCAGGTCTAGGTTGGCAGAAGCAGTCAGCGCATTGGCCATGGAATGGTGAGCTGCCCTGTTAAGAACCCTAGCTAACCGGACCGTCGAATCCCAAGCATGTTCATTGCCAGATTTATCAGCGATCCTGAAAATGGCTAGGGAGGTTAGATCTAACAGTGAAGACGTAGCGACTACATTTCGAACCAGCTTGGACTTGGCATTGAACACCGTTTAGTCCACTTTATAAGACAATGGAGCAGACATATGGACTGCTGCCATATTTTTATCCAGAGCCGGGACCTCAGTACTGAACGCACCGGAGTGAGTTTTGTACCATCGACCTGAAAACGACGCTGGTACTTGGCTTTCAGAAAAGAAAAACCTTAGCAATTCCTGGATCCCCTATGCGTGTCGACAGACGGTCATTAATTTCCTTAATTTTGTCGACTGGGGAAGGAGGCGGAAGGATAGAGTCTCTTCCCCCTCATCCAGATCGACCGACGCTCTAACCTTATAGTCGGTAATGGCAGCAGGAGGTGGAGGGCATTCTGAAGGGGCCAACACCTTATAAATTTCCTCCACTGCGGCTTTGAAGTTGAACTCAGTCCGTTCCATAGTTGGATCTGCATACCGCTGATTTGCCTGCGACTCATCGCACTCACTATGTACATAATCTTGCTCTGGTAAAGCATCCATATCGGGGTAATGCATACCAGGTGGCATAGATGACTCGATTCCATCATCTCTGATAAAGGCATTCACTCTCCCTTGTGGATGAGCTGTTAGCCTATGGACGGCCGGCAATGCCGAATGAATTGATTGGCATATGTTTGGCCTGAATGACTGCGACGGGCCGGCTATGACCGGCACCGACCGCTCGAATGGTCGGGTTGGATCGAGAGATTCCTCGCCAACTATCTGTGTCATGGTAGTGATATGTAACCGGTAGTACGGATTGACAGACGGAAACATCATTAGAATCTTCGTCAATCCGATTTGTGCGGATTGCGGTATGATAAAAGTCCCCGTGCTGGTACAGCGGTATAGTCGGATGGACTGGTATAAGACTAAAATCTCCATACGGTTGGACGACCGGTGCCTGTTGGGCTGGACGGCCGGAGCCGGATGAACGGTCAGTGCCGGCAAGTGTCGGCTGAAAGCTTGGCTGGACGACCGGTGCCATATGGGCTGAACGGTCATTGCCGGATCGCCCGGTGCTGGTTAGTGCCGGCGGGAAGGTCTGCTGGATGACCGGTGCCATATGGGCTGAACGGTCATTGCCGGATGGACGCCCGGTGCCGGATGTTGCCGACTGTAAGGTAATAACAATTACATAATGCTTATGTAGTGCGTCCAGCACTACGCGCCCATCTACCATTCGCTCAGAGGGAATGTTGGTTCTGGTACAGCTTGCATATCTGTACAGCATACAAGGTGACTTAGATGACGCAATTCTGTCATAATTGACACTTTCACTAAATCTCCCTTGTGGAGAAGCCGTGAACATATGGACGGCCGGCACTGCCGGCTGATTGAACTGGCGGATGGTCGGCCTGAAAGACCTGTTCTGGTAAAAGCTGTCATATCTGGGTAGCACATACCAAGTGGCATAGATAACTCAATTCCGTCACCTCTGATAATATCACTAATTCCCCCTTGTTTTAAAATCACACCGTCACGTATTTGACATGATGGGAGGTGTACACCGGCGATACCGACTAATTTGTCTGGTATATGGTCGGCCGGAATGTCGGCGAAGGTCCGGCTATGACCGGCACCTGCCTCTCGAATGGTCTGATTGGAGGGAGATTCATCTATAACATATCTCTCATGGTAGTGATATGTAACCAGTAGTGTAGATTGACTGACGGGTACATCACTATAATCTCCGTAAATCCGATGTACAGCCGGTGCAGGTTGATGCCGGCTGGAAGACCGGTGCCATTTGGGCTTAACGGTCATTGCCGGATGGTCGGCCGGTGCCGGTTGATGCCGGCTGGAAGGTCGGCTGGACGACCGGTGCCATTTGGGCTGAACGGTCGCTGCCGGATGGACGGCCGGTGCAGGTTGATGCCGGCTGGAAGGTTGGCTGGACGACCGGTGCCATTTGGGCTGAACGGTCGTTGCCGGATGGACGGCCGGTGCCGGTTGATACCGGCTGGAAGGTCGGCTGGACGACCGGTGCCAATTGGGCTGAACGGTCGTTGCCGGATGGACGGCCGGTGCCGGTTGATGCCGGCTGGAAGGTCGGCTGGACGACCGGTGCCATTTGGGCTGAACGGTCGTTGCCGTATGGACGGCCGGTGCCTGTCGACGCAGGCTGGAAGGTCGGCTGGCCGGCCGGTGCCATTTGGGCTGAACGGCCGGTGCCTGTTGATGCAAGCTGGAAGGTCAGCTGGCCGTCCGGTGCCATTTGGGCTGAACGGACGGTGCCGGATGGACGGTTAATGCTGGTTGGCCTGCTGAAGTGCCGGCTGAACTGACGGTGTCGGCTGGACTGACAGCTGGAAGGCCGGCGAAAGTGCATATTAAAATGGATCCAATTGATCCAGCATAGACTCCATGCGTCCTGACTTACAGGCCCGAAAGCCATGTACGGATCTGCGGTGAAATTTACACCCACTGGGCAGCCTAAACCATGTCAACATAATTTCCTCCATTTCCACATTGCCAACACCCATTTTGCCATTCATGCCTTCGTTGTCGACTTTGCTTACTGAAACGACAAAAGAAGAGAACAAAGCACAAATTAAAAAATTCAGCATATTATTAATTCGATAATACTATAACCGTTATTAACGGAGTAGTCAAATTATTCCGTGCCATGTTAACTCTTAATGACAACACTAGTTATCGCCGTGAGCGTGTTGCAATGGTTCGTTCAAGACGAAGTCTACTGAAACGAAAAAGATGATAAACAAAGCACAATTAGCAATTCAGCGCGCTATTAAGTCGCTATTACCATAACCGTAACTAACGGAGGAAGTGAAATGATTTAGTGTCGCGTGAACTCATGACTTCAACATGAATTCCGCCAAAGCACAAATTAAAAATTCAGCATATTATTAATTCGATAATACTATAACCGTTATTAACGGAGTAGTCAAATTATTCCGTGCCATGTTAACTCTTAATGACCACACTAGTTATCGCCGTGAGCGTGTTGCAATAGGTCGTTCAAGACGAAGTCTACTGAAATGAAAAAGATGATAAACAAAGCACATTTAGCAATTCAACACGCTATTAAGTCGCTATTACCATAACCGTAACTAACGGAGGAAGCGAAATGATTTAGTGTCGCGTGAACTCGTGACTACAACACGAAATTCCGCCATTAATAGTCGCAACTGGTCGTTCAGAGATGAAGTCTACTGAAACGGAAAAGAAGATAAACAAAGCACAAATTAACAATTCAGTACGCTATTAAGTCGCTATTCCATAACCGTAACTAACGTAGGAAGCGAAATGATTAAGTGTTGCGTGAACTCGTGACAACACGAAGTCCGCCATTAAAGTCGCAAATTGGTCGTTCAAAGACTTTTTTGAAGTCTACTGAAACGTCAAAGAAGATAAATAAAGCACATATTATCAATGCAGCACGTTATTAGTCGCTAATATCGTAAACGTTACATACGGAATAAGCGAAATTATTGAGTGCTACATGTATTACATGCTAGTACCGCCATAAGCGTGCTTTGACCACGTTGCAACCTGGTCCGAAGTCTAGAAAAGGTGACAAAGTCACTCAAATTGGAAAATATTGTAAAATAATGTATACGACCTGTTGGGGAATGAATATCCAACACAGTAATTCCAAATTTAACTTCGGATGGTCAGAATTTACACTAAGATGGCTTGGATTCATTGGAGGTCTAATTGTACGTGTTTACACACAACAAGCGAAGCTAAAAAACTAAAGAAGCGACACCTAACGGGCGGCAAGGGGAGGTAATGGGCAAGAGTTATTGCCCTTTGTCTATATGACATAGACAGGAAAGACGAATTTTCGTCTTTTGGTAGGGCTGGATTCGCGAGGTAGCAGGCTAATATCCCTAAAGAAATGTGATTGGGGAACGTATTCAAAGGAGAAATGGAAGTAGGTCTGTTAATCAGGGGCTATAACTCTTCTAAAGAAATATTAATGCTGATAACTGATCTCAACTAAAACATAATCAATATCACGTTACATAACACATCTGGCTAAAATGCAATCATAATTACAGGAGTTATCCTGTAGAAATTGATGTAGGATGGATGGATGGATAAAATGAAGCATGGTAAGAGGTACAAATGGATCAATATATCCCATTTTATATAAAAAGCAGTGAATAAAATTGGTTTCCTGGCATTACACAACTAATTTCCTAATGATAACTCAATATATTCTCTTCATTCCAAATTGTATGTAGTGAAATAAAAGGGTTAAATTTTCTACTTATACTGACATAAAATTCCACAAGCACTAATGCATGCAAGCAGCAAGAGAACTGATATACTAGGTTGTCAACTGACCATCTTCCAATCATGTTTTTTTTCTTAGTGAAGTACACAACTTACATTAGCATAAAACTCATCATGCTCTGCAGACAGGACAACCTCTTGTAGATCCTTGCTAACTCCTGGCACATTTGAAAGGTTGATTCTGTTGTTATATATCCCCAAGAGTTCATGTACCATGGCCTGGTAAGTCCACTGAGTAGACATGAAGAAGAAAAAAATATTGTCTATATTTTTTGTACATTTTTATCCATCAAGATGCATAAATTCATGTTTCATAATTTCTAGGCATAACAGCTCTTTCTAACATTTGAAACCTCTAATTAACACCAATAACTGATTGTGCTATATGTTAATTTTTCATCTGTCAATTATGATCTGTGTATATAACTGCATAAATGGGTATCATTTGGCAAAGTGCAGGCATATAACAGAAAACCAATGAACCTGAAATGCCTGATGTATTACAGACCCCAAAATTTAATGAAAAAGATTTAAAAATTTGCAACAATCCAATTAAAGCTTGAAAATTATCATCTCAGAATTGAACTTAATAGTTTATAGCACTGATTAAGTCAACAAGCTTGAAAATTGATAACAATCTACATCAATGCCAGTAAATTTTTGTTAACTGTGTCAAATATTAAGTGTGGGAGGTCACAGGTTCGAACCCAAGCCAAATCATAACAAAGGCTTATAAAAATGGTACTAGCAGCTGCCTTGCTTGGTGCTGAGCATTAAGAGGTTAGTGTTAGAACTGGTTGACCTGGTGTCAGGATAATGTTACTGGGTGAGACATGATGCTACATGTCTGTAACATGAAGCCCTAATGATAGATATCAGTATTGACTGCCACAGTTGATATTGTAACCATATTACTCAAACTGTTTGAGTTACATTAAAAATGTAAAACACAAAATATGAAGTTTAATTTCTAAACTTACATATATTTATAAATTTATATATAATAGTAACGAAATCCAAGAAATAACCAATTTTTTTGTTAAGAAATATTGTCAAAATATACAAGACATGCATTAGCAGTCTTTTTCTGGTGTAATATTCATATCGTTTTATGCTTCACTTAATATTTTAACCAGTCTAGTAAATGCTTGTTGCAAAGGCTTGGAAAAAAGTACTTATTTTAAAGTGATCCAGTAAAAATATCATATTTTATAACATCAAACCTTTTCTAGCTTTTAGTTTGTTTTCCTTTACAAAAGATATGGAATATCCATGAGAAACAAAGTGAACCTGATTCAAAAGGGGAGTAACTGCATCATCTCTCCTGTCAAGAATAAGCAACACTGGTGGAACATCTGTCTTCCTGAACTCAAATAGAGCAGCATCTTTGCTGATAGTTTGCTGAAAGAAGAATTGACATAAACTGTATGTTACTTGCACTTAACATCTTTATAATAAATATTTCATAAGCCATAAAAAGAAATTGTATTACAGCATTCATACTAAATTCTAATGCATCAATACTGAAATAAAACTATACGAGTTCATTTTGTATTAATGCACTGATAAGAATAAAAATATATACCTATTTATTAATGCACCAATACTGAAATAAAAGAGTTGTAATAATGCATTAGAATGTAGAATACTTAATAAGCGCTGTTCCATTAAAACACACATAGAACTCTGGGAAGGCACTTTTAAACTGGTGTACATACCCATAGATGCAATTTAGAATTTTCTCATCATCTTAATATGAACTCTGGCATATATATTTTTTAAAACCTGCCTTACCTGGGTACCATGTTTATTTAAATGGAACAACCCTAAACAGATGTAACACATCTGATTCTAAACATGTAATGTTTTACAAGTCCACTGTACAGTCAATATGATTCAATAACATGTATAAATATTCTTAAATGTCTTAAGAGGCAGACATTTAATTTATTTACATATTAACTTGCATACCATTGTTCTGGATTAAATTCCTAGAAATGGCCCATGCAAAGGTTGGTGGTCAACTATCCAAGGTCAATGCATTCTTCTAAAAATAAAACTAAGCTGAGGTAGAATAATAAGCTGGTAAAACCTGATATTCATTTTGTTTTCTTTTATTCTTTGAAAAATTATCATTTTTAATTTCTGCTTAAGAACATATTTTCATTTTTCATCCTTATTTGCCATTCTCCAGGTAAAAGTCCTAGGTTTTGAGTAATCTTGGAGTGGCAACTAGTGGTAACAGTACTGTATAGTATTATACAAGTACCGAAATAAAACCATGCCGCTTATCAAAATATTTTCCTCACCAAATACTGAAATAAGTGAAACTGCTGATCAAAATGCATTCCTTGCCAAGTACTAAGGAGTACTGCTTGTTGATCAAGATGAATTCCTCACCAGTACTGTAATAAAGGAATACTGTTGACCAAATGCATTCATCACCAGTACTGTAATAAAGGAATACTGCTGACCAATGCATTCATCACCAGTACTGTAATAAAGGAATACTGCTGATCAAGATTCATTCCACGCCAAGCAGTAAGGAACTACTCCCGTGGCCTAGTGGTTAGAGCATCCATCGCGGAAGCGAAAGGTCGTGGGTTTGATCCTTGCCCAAGTCAGACTTACAAAAATGATACTAACAGCTGCCTCGCTTAACGCTCATCATTAAGAGGTTAGTGTTAGAACTGTTCAGCCTGGTGTCAGGATAATGTGACTGGGTGGGACATCATGCTACATGTCTGTGGCATGATGCCCCAGTGCTAGACATCAATATAAACTGCCTCACTGCAGACATCGTAGCGATTTGACTGAAAAATTGTTAAAGCTACATTAAAAATCCTAATCAAACATGCAAACAAACCAAGCATTAAGGAGTACTGCTGATCAAGATGCATTCCTCACCAAGCCATTCTAGACAGGATAATATGTAAACTGCCATTTATAATTTAAATGGGTTACAGTATTATACTTTTGTCAAGAGTACTCATGAATACCCTCACCAAATTTTCTTGATTACAGAAAAACATATCTATATACATGTAGTGTGCAAAAAAAGCTAAATACAAACAACATTATGAACAACAGACTAATGTTATAAAAAAGAAAAGTTAGCCCTTTTAATCTCCTCCCCAGACAGTGAGTGCTGGCCTAGGACCTGTGTCTATTCTTTAATCTCCTCCCCAGAGTGAGTGCTGGCCTAGGACCTGTGTCTATTCTTTAATCTCCTCCGCAGAGGGTGAGTGCTGGCCTAAGACCTGTGACTATTCTTTAATCTCCTCCCCAGGGTGAGTGCTGGTCTAGGACCTGTGTCTATTTTTTAATTGTTGCAGATACCAAAGTCAGGGGTAGTTCAAAAGCTTTCCTCTGCTTCAAAGAGGTAAGCAAACATTGAACCTTGAACCAAACATGAAAAGACTTCTGGATTTTGACTGTACCTTTAGTAGTACTGTTCAATTTAACTAAATTGATCAAGTATTCATTACTTTCAGTACAAATTAATATGTGACTGATCTGGGTGAAATTCAGTTTCATAATATTGCTACTGCTTACAACCTCAGGATATTTATAAAACAGCCCCAGTTTTGGTAAGACATTATGTTAACCAATAATTAATTATAAATCAATAATCAATAGATTAGAAGAAACTTACACCCATTAAATTTTACATGATTTTCAACATTATGTAATGTCTCCTTGAGACATCAGCAATTACCAAGTCATTGTTTTTTTATAAACATGTACATCTTGTCAGATAAGTTTCAATACATTTTTTTTACACATATTAACTCTAAAAATATGTAATTAACTCTAAAAACTAATACATTAATATGCATCATTATTTTACAAGCAACTTACATAATAAGCGCCTTTCCTAAAAATGAAACCATAAAACTGGAATCCCATGAAACTTTTAAATTCAAAGTACCCTACATAGCAGCTAAGGTAAGATGCTTAGGAATTGTTAATTGCTTGTTGAGATTTAATCAAATAAAGCAGAAGGAAGAGGGGTGTGGGGTCTGATCATGATTGTGTAAGTGTGTGTGACTGGAACATCATGCCACAGACATTTAGCATCATGTCCCATCCAATCACATCCTGCCACAAGACCATCCCACACTAAGCTTTTAATGCTGAGCACCATGTAAGGCAGCTGTTAATACCATTTTTATAAGTCTTTGGTATGACTCCACCAGGATTCTAACTCATGACCTCAAGCATCTGAGGTGGATGCTCTAACCACTAGGCCAATAGAACAGTAGATCATCATCATAATCAACAGCTTGTGAACAATTTGTAAGCTAGACAGAAGTCAAACTAGCATTTTCAAGTAATGCCCATTAGAGTAATAAGTCGCCAATTATCCTCACCAACTGAAATTTGATAATATTCACTTTGTTTCAAACTACTGCAAAATGATGCCCTTTCAGTCATATTGATACTAGTATTTATGGCTGTAACATTTTTCTTTTAAATTATTTCATATTCCTGATAATATAAATAATCAAATAAGCATGCTTACCACACAAAAAACTTACCCTAACATTTTCTGCTAACTGTCGGGCCATTTCAGATGAGTTTTGATAACGGATCATGGGACATTTCTTCAGAGATAACAGCACAGAGGTCAAACCCTGCACTGTTCGCTTGAGAGCATTTTGTGACCAATTCAACCCCTGAACAAAAAAAAATGTAAAAGCTGATTATACAAGTTTCAAAATTATTTGTCTCACAGGGTAGAAAAACGTTACAAAATTGAAAATAACAAATGTTTTATCTTTTGAAAAAGCATACAACTTACCATATTTCCTCTAATCTGTTAAGTCTTCAGGAACCTAAGAGTTTCTGACTTCCTTTATTTGTTTTCTCAGATTTGTTTGTAATGCACCTGATGTTTTCATAATCATGGGTAATTTCATTCTTGACCCCAATGTTCAGATAATTAAAATCAGTAACAGCTTGCATGAAGAAACAAAGATAACTTAATAATGCACCTGTTTTATGAAAACCAAACACCACTATAGTTTATACTAACTACAAAATACTGTCAATAATTTGCATTACAAGTTTGTGAACTGATATCCAACATGTACAGACACAGAAAAAATGTCTGATCAATTAAGACGTCTTAAGGGTTATAATATATATTCATAAGTTAATGTACATGATAAAATTATTTAAAATATATGTAAGTCATGTTAAGAAGTTATAAAAAATTGTTTCTCTAGCAAAAGGCACAACATTTGCAAACAAGAAAGGATAAACTCATCAAAAATTTAATTTTTTTAAAATGAAACGCTGTTTTTATTTTAATGACATACTGAATTACTGAAAAAACAACATACTTTCATAATGAAAGATTCATTTAATATGGTGTTTTTGTGCAAAATGGAATTCTTTTGAGATTACACACTTTAATTCAGTTATAATTTACGACTGCAAGTAATGAGAAAATGCAAAAAAGAAGTTATATTTTAATTTTTACTGGTTGCATCCACCTTATACAAGCTGCTAATACAACATTTAACTATAATACTGTATAACTGTTTAATACATCTGCTCTGACAGCAAACTGCATGTTTGCTATGCCATATACCCTTTCTTATAAGTGAAGTAAAATTGCAAACTGCACCGACCTAGATCTACCAAGATATTATGTGCTGGCAGATCTGGTTTATGCAGTTTGTTTTGAGTAATCAGTAAAATAAACAACAAGGACCAAATCTTCAGGTACATCATGTGATGGCAGATCAGTGTATATGTTGCTTTTGCAGTTGACAAACTTATAAGTGTGTATATATGATAAAAAAAATGCCAATGACAGCACCCTTGGCTGTAAACGGTGTATACCCATATTCAATACCACAAAATGCACAACAAACCTGACTGTAAATAATATATACCCAAATCCAATACCATAAAAGCGCAACAAACCTTATTTAATGTTCAACAAGCATCTGATGTAAACAGTACACATATACAGTCCTACCCGTTTAAGTTGACATCCTCGGGCCCGAGGAAATATTGTCGACATAGGCGGATGTCGAGATAAGTGTTGGGGGTTGAGGTGGGTAGAGGGTGGCTTAAAAAAGATAAAAGTTAAAATTTGTCAGCAAAGGGTGACCCATCATCAGTGAATAGCATTTACACTTTGGGAAAACAATGTAAAATTTGAGTACATGAAGACAGAATCAGTGCGAAATACACTTTTATATTGACAAATTACATTTTGGTTACCTTTGTGTAATAAAATCCACAATAAAATATTCCATCGATTACATCCTGATATGAAAAACATTACGATATTGAATGTTGGCATTAGTACATGGTTGGGCAGTTGTTATTTACATGCTTCATGTACATATACTTAAATTGGCTTTGATTTTGGTCAGATTGTTCCCATCTTATTGAGGCCACCAAGGGGATGGGGCTATTCATTGGAAAATGAAAAGCTGTCAATAGTACACGTATTCTCCACAAATACTTTTGTATCCGATGTTATGACGAACATTAAAGCGACTGAACCAAACACTTGTTGCAGCGATGTTCTACACACAAAATTTTTTCCCAAAAGTTTCATTGAACCATTTTGTGGCTTCTTCCACGTCTTCAAATGTAGCAGTCTTTTGCTTCTTCCTCTGGGGAGCACAGTTACCTTCTACATACTTTATTTATAGACTCAACAGCTTTCATCCTTCCTGAACTGGTGTTATTTTTAAGTGAGAAAATTTCACAGACCCATTTGCGAGATGTTCAGCCGTCAACTTCCTTAACAGCCAAATATTTTGTTTCCAAAGACTGTAAACTTAATTTGCGTTTTACACTGCTGTTGGTAGCCATTGTAATTGTAAATAAAGTTAAAAACAAAACTTTCACAACAAAATAAACTTATTTTAATCACCGGTCACTTTAAAAGGGTCTCATTAACGTGTAATCATGCATATTTGGACGCATTTTTTAAAATCTGGGATTCAGAAAATCATGTATACAGTAGTCCTCTGTATGCATCAATTTGCTGGACGGCAAATTTAAGGGCTTGCTAGTCCTGCATCAACCACTAGTTGAGTGGGAAATTGTATTGATCAATTGATCATTTTAGCTGTGCTGATATTTACAATAAAAAAATTCAGTGGCTGAAAGACCCACAGATGTACATGTTGTCATTGTAAGAGTTCATCTGAAGAACATGACCCAAAAGCTAGGCGGCAAGATCAAATACTTGACTAGCTGCAGAGTGGTGAGAAAATGTGCTGATATTTACAATGACTGATTTCAGAGGTAGAATGGCCCATTGATGTACTTGTGTATAAGAAGAGTACATCAAATGAACAACTTTTGCCTTCATTATTGTTTTCATTTCTAAGTGTAGCAAACTAAGTAGTGCTTGTGACCTCAAAATCAAGACATGTTGAGAGTTAAACAAAATGCTGTTTGCAAATTTTGACAAGAAAGGTTAAACAGCAAATTGGCAAAGATTGTAATGAAATTCAATAGAGTGCTATAAGCTGCAAGAACATTTCATGTAGAACACCATGTATGATGCCTAATTTAGTGCTTGGAATAAGACCCTTTCTTGACCTGACAATTCACTCTCACTCTAATGGGCAAACAAGGGCTACATGTCAGTGCTGAAAAAAAGTTTGAAAATTAAACTCGATGTTTCTACTCGTCTTGAAATATAGCCATTTCAGGTATGTCCAATTTACTTTTGGTAGGGGACTGCAATGTTTACTGGTGGTACTCTTGAACTCATAGTTTTAAAATCCAAGTGATACCTCTGTGCAGACTTTGGAAAATACAAAAATTGATCAAATTTCACTACTTTTAAGTTGCCGTGAGAGGCCAGCTTTATAGGCCCAAACAAAAGCCTTGAGTGTTGTTGTTTTTTTTATCTGACCATGACATTAAAGCCTGGCAGCAAGATCAACTAATTGTTGAACAAAGTATGGGTCGGAACTGGCAGCTTGTCAACATAAATGATTAGAAAACAAAGGATTTGTTCAAGCTGGGACCAAAGGCTTCTGCTGACATGTACGTTTATCTTTTATCTCAACGTTGACATAAGCATGACAATTTGGTAGTAATACTAGACCAAGGGACTGGGACTATGCTTTTTAGTCGACATAGGCAGCTTGTCGATATAAGTGATGTCAATATAAATGGGTAGGACTATACCTACAATAACAGAAAGTACACCAGCACCGAACTCCAAACACTGCTAACCTTTATTAACAAACACTGGAAGCAAAGACTGTACAATCCACATAATATAAAACAAGAACTGACTCCAAACAGTGTACACACTGATCCAGCATCACTTCTGTTGTGGCAGGTCAGGGTCAGAATACACAATAGCAGTTCAATTCTTCATACACCAAACGCCACATTAATAATTATTGTGTCATTTGTAAAATTCTGAACACCTCAATGAAATCAGGATAGAATAGACTTTAGAACAGATGGGGATTGGTGATAATGTAGGTTATATAATTGTGAGTATACCTGATAACATCCAGTAATATTCAGAGTAAAAAGCTGTGGATTGACAGCAATATAGTCTCCAAAGAATTCCTGAAATAGAAAAAAATTAAAAAGAGGCCATGTTTTGCAATATCCCAAATTAAAAATAAAATCAAAATTCAGTAGTTTATATGAAAGCATGATAAATAGATACACAATTTATTATTATTATTATTATTATTATTATTATTAATATTATTATTATTAACTAAAGTTTAAATATCACACAAATTCTTACAGGCAGCAGAAAAAATAAAACTCAACACATTTTTTGAAAAACACAACAGATATTTGTCTAATTTACTATCTATATAATATCCACAGTACATTACATTCTTGAAAGCTTGTTCAATATCTAGTCAAAATCAGACACTAGGACTAATTCTAGGGGGTATCAAATGACCCAAAGATAAATGATAATAAGGGGAAATTAGTCTGGGAATAACTATTCCAAGGATGAATTGTACAAGAAAATACTTCATTTGGGATGAATTGTTCAAGAATAAAAATTATCCCCAAACCTAATGATATCCATAAATGTCACATGTCTATAAATCTTGTTCCAAAACCTTTCTTTTATAATTGATTTGCATAAAAATACAAATAACAGTTCAATATTAGTTTTACTTTCAACTATCCAAAAATATTTGCTACTGAAGCTGTTTGGAAAAATTTGTGGCATCATAACATAGAACTTCATATGACCTCAAAATGATTTATAATAGCTTATCTTTTTAACTTTCTCTCTTGGTCTGCTATGATGATGGAACTGATGCACCTAGGCATGACAACGAAGCACGCTTTTGTTATACAAATGGAAGGGAACAAGTAAATGTTTTGAACAGCTGATGAGGCATTTATGAATATAATCAGCCTTCTCATATACAAATTAAATTTTTTTAATATCTAATTTATTTTTCTACCAATTCAAGCATGTCATGTACACATTGACCAAATACATGCATTATGTATGGCAAATCCAAGGCAATAACACAAAACGCTAATTCCAATGAATGCATACTAAGAACATGTGTTCACATGCACAGAGTTCAAGGCTGGGTGATTTAAACCCCTTGCCTTTAGTCTCATGCTTGGCCAATGTGTCTATGAGAGAAAGCTTGCCGGCAGCTTCCCGTGGGTCAGTGGTTCTTTACTGAGGTTTCCCCCGTTTCTTCCTCTACATGTAATACTGGCTGGCATGAGTCACAAACTGGCTCAAAATTATTCCTTTCTTTTATTTATGCATTAAATAAGTTTAGTTTCTTAGTATAATATCTGAATTTGACTATGCTAAAAACGCATTATCTGAAGTTTACTGTAGAACACAAACTCCTGTAAGTAATATGATCATGATAGCGGCATAATAGTTCTCACCAGGTGAGAAGCTCATGCACATCATGATACATACCGTATTTACCGTATGTTTTCGGACCAGGTATGTTTTCAGACATCACTGTTTTGGAGGACATATAATAATTAAATGCCTTGTAAGTTTTCAGACATTGCTCCACTATAATTGTTTTACAATTTATGTTTTTGGACACAACCAACGAAAATTGGCTGCATCGTTTGAATGTAAAATTTAGTGTGTTTTTCATTAGTTTAACTGATACAAAGTTTGCTTCATTTGGTGGCATTCATCAGATGATTGTAATGCATTCGTAGCATCCCTGATGTATTCCGTCCAGCTGTGGTGGAGGTGGCTCTTGACAGGTTTATTGATGCTCTCACATCAAGAGGTTGAAACTTGGATGTGCAGCCTCCTGGTATTATTGCCAGCACAACATTTCCAAGCCGCAACTGTTTCTTTACGTCATCAGTGATGTGAGCCCGGAACAAGTCCATAACTAATAGTGGTCGCTCTCTTTTGGTGAATGGCAAATAAATTTCTTCAATCCATTGCAGTATTCGCATTTCGTCTAACCATGCTTTCTCTTGAACTACAATAATCAACCCTTGTGGTGCCTTCAGATATAGATTTCTCTTTCCCTTGATAATAATCATCGTGGTTAATGCGTCGCCAGAACCCGCAATGGCTAAAATGACAGTAGCGTGTCTCTTCTCCACTCCCGTTGTACGTATCAAAATGCCTTTCCATGGCACAAGATCAAAGCATATTGGTGTTTTTCGTCTATGTTAAAAATAAATTTATTATCAAACAGTGCCTAGTCGCTTATTGCATAACGTATAATAAATTTATCCATCAAAATTATTACAGTAATAACAATAGTATGTTTCGCAATGACAGCTATCCAGTATATAAAGTTTTGATAGTGGTGGGTATTTTATTTAAACTTTTTATTTTAATAGCTTGATTCTGCTATAAAAAAAAATATGATTTGTTGTCAGTGCAGACATTGTTACACACGAAACCACTTGAAACAGGTGTGACAGTTATGGCTTTAATTAGAAACCATGACTCCTGCTTAATATAAATAAACAATACATCAGAAAGTCTGTATGGATTCGTAAAATTCATCGGCATTGTGCAACAAAACAAACCCCTTATCCCTGAGACATTATATACCTAGGTTAAAACATAGTTATTGTTCTACAGGTAATAAACCTCTTTGTAGGCAATAAATATTGATTGTGGGTGCTAAATGATCCGTACATTGTGTGCTCTTGTAAGGAAATCCAGATGGCTGCCTATTATTTCCAAACACACATGTCAAAGAAATCCCACAAGTTATATTATTAACAATTATCACCTAGACACCTTGAAATCTTCAACAGGCATTAAAACAATCTTTGAGCAGTTCATTGTTTCGAGTCGGCTAGCTCTGATCATTTTGAAGCTGGCTATGTGGGGAAAAAAGAAGAGAGAAACACAACGAATGGATCGCCTTTATTTGTAAAAAAATTTTTTTATACAAATGCCAACATATTAATTTCGTCGACTCGTATAATGCAACTTGTTTGGTTTTTTTTTATTAACTTCCTAGACGTGCATACAACACTCACCCCATATGGAGCCTCTCACAATGGTCATCTAAAATTAGCCATCATGCATGTACCGACATTTCTTCTCTCGATACTATAACTATCTTAAGAATTATAATTCCAAAATCATTTTCTTTAGTTTGTATTAATATCTTAATTACACAGAAATAAAGATTGCGTGCATTTGTAATGTAGATTTTAATTATCACTGATTAGCAGAGGATTAAACTAGATTGCAAGATTACTAATATGGCGGCTCTTTTTGAAAATATGCACACAATCGTGGATCTGATACATATGTAACTGTATTTTCTGATGGATGGATATGTATCAAAGAGACAAAGTAGGCAAGTAATGCCGGTTTTTCATTCATTATTCTTTCCGTGGTGTTAGACAAAATACTTGTTTAACTTCATGGAAGTACGTTGTCATGTGAGCTAGCGGTAACTTCGTTGCAATGGGTGGGGGAACATAAATTTATCTTAACCTGTATGTTTTCGGACACATAATTAAATAATTTAATATGTATTCGGACAACAAAAAAAAGTAAATATTTGTTGCCGTCCGATAACATACGGTAAAATAGGTCTGTATAAAGCGACCATATGCAATGTAAAGCTTGGACTGTCACACATACAATTTCTATGGACAGGAGCTAAAACCTGGACTTTTAGAGTGGCCAGATTAAGGTAGGAAATCTTATTTTGAATAATATCAGGAAAAGTGTTGTAGCTGGGAATTATACTATTGGGAGGCAAAGATTTGTTTGTTGGTTTTTTTCCTCTTTATATTGAAGTAGTGTTTTTAGGATTCTGTTTTATTCATTAAAATTCATTCTAATAGACTGTTTTCACTACTTACATATGTAATAAAAAAATAAGTCACTGTGTATAACCTACAGACTATTATGTTTAGCAAATAAATTGATTGTAATTTATATTCAAGTATGCAATGCTAGTATACTGAATATACTATGCTTTTATGTATAGGTCAGCTACTATGTAAATATTTCAGATGCTATATACAAGTCACTCAATATAATGTAAACATTAACCCTGTTTGTCTGTCTGATTAGAATTTTCAACGTAGCTTTAACAATCTTTCAGTCACATCGCTACGATGTCTGCAGTGAGGCAGTTTACAGTGATGTCTATCACTGAGGCATCATGCCGCAGACATGTAGCATGATGTCCCACCCAGTCACATTATCCTGACACCAGGCCAACCAGTCCTAACACTAGCCTCTTAATGCTGAGTGACAAGCAAGGCAGCTGTTAGAACAATTTTGTAAGTCTTTGGTATGATTAGGCTGGGGACCGAACTCACAACCTCTTGCTTCTGCGGCAGATGCTCTAACCACAAGGCCACTGGAGCAGTCAACTTTAACCCTGTAATCTATGACTCAAAACAATTTTCATTTTGTAGCCACTTCTAAACCTGTTGAGATAAGGCCAAGTTAAGACTGCAAATGGAAGATTGTGCTAGCAAAGGTATCCTGCCACAAGGGCAGACACTCCAGGACATCCTAAGAACGTCGGACTACAAGAGCCCCAATCACAAGAATTACCCTATAGTTCACTACACAGTGTAGAAGCCATTGGAGGGTGCACCAACACAAAAAATGAGCCATTAGAGGGAACAGCTATGCAGTGAAGAAGCCATTGAAGGGTGTTTATATTCAGTGAGTAATAATTCAGTGCGGAAGTACCAGTGTTCTTAAAACTTTAAGAACAGACCATATTTAAGAAGTTTAACTGCATTATAACTTTTTTTTATTGTGCATTATAACTTTTTTTATTGTGCATTATAACTTTTTTTTTATTCATCATAATTATATAATTAAATCATCTTAATGTTTGGTGCATGTTGTTCTTATATTCTTCTTAAGTGGCATTCCAACCAACCATCTGTCCATTGTGTGACAGCATGTATAGCATATCATGTGCTGATAAATGGTGTTAAATCTGCAACAACAACATGGCAAGGCATGTAAAAATAACAGCATATTTTCATTATCTAACATCTGAGAATTTATACCTGAACCTCTCTTACAACTTCCTGATCATCTGCCTCAGCCAGTACTTTCACATCTTGCTTGCTGATCACATTGCTAAAATCTAAAGCAAGAACAAAAATGTTATTAAATTGACTTAATATATTTACTTACTTATAAGTAGAATCCCACTGCAAACTGAACAGGCCCAGATCTACTACATATAATGCAGCAACAGATCTGGATCTGTGTACCTTGTTAGGAGTAATCAGTACAGCTAACAACAGCTACCTTGACCTGCCATTGCATATGCACTATTAGATCTGGTTCAATACTGTTTGATGTTGAACTGTACTTACAAACACTTATATACAGTACCTAAAAGCATCCAATTTAGTTTATGATATGGAAGATAAGCATGCTAATCATGACATTTAATTCACCTTATGTCTACATAGAATGCAAACATGATAGTAAACTTCACAATAGAATGGTAAAATGGGTAAGAACTTAAGGGGGGGGGGGCAAGACTACATAAAATTGAATTAGGTCTTAAAATGGTGTGCTTCCTGTTTGTCTACAGTAGTACATATTTACAGTTCTCATGCATGATACTTCATTTTATCTATAAAAAATGTTAACTGCTGAAGATGCATTTCTCAAAACTCCTAGTCATATAGCTAGTAAAGGAAAATTACATGATAATGATTATTTAACGTTAAGCAAACCATGAGTCTCTCAAGGGACTCATGTAACACTAGGTGAAAAGAATTTCTGGGAATTCAGGATAAGACCATTTTTTCATTCAACTGTCAAGTCTTGAAACCATCTTGGATATTCTTCAGCAATAATGAGATATTCAAATCAGCTACTGTGGTGGATATATTTGATGTCAGATTGGCACCAGTCTAATTTATGACCAAGCATACATCACTACAAGTTTTTTTTAATGAAAACCCTATGTCAATTTGGCCCTCCATTTACAATTTATAATGACGGCAAAATTTTCATGAAAGCTGTCATTGCAGCTAGGAATGATGACTGACAAGCACCATTTTCATTCAGGACCAATTTAATTTCAACAGAAGAAGTCTACTGGCAAAACCCCCAATGTAAGAGCCACCTATTTGTGGGGAGTAGAAATAATATTTGTATGATGATCAGTATGGTGGCCATAAGGTGGGTAAACATGTATCAATTTCACAAAGATTAACTAGACATTGTAAAAGCTTGGGAAAATTACACTCATAAGTAGTGATAACAACATTTAAATGATTGGGCATCAGATCAGCAATATTTTGATTTAGGACCAACAAGAGCTTAAATTCTGATTAAAATCCCATTGGATATGTATTTCTATTCTGAAGCATTAACAATAACAAGATATTCAAGATGGTTGCCACAATAGCCATTCTGGACATCAGATGTTTATCATTTTCAAAAAAACATCTAACTTTTATATCTCGATTAAGTTTGATTTCGGATGAGAAGTTTTCTGATGAAGGTACAATGTCACTATGACCAGCCATCTAGGAAAAGCTGCAATAAGATTTCAAGATGGCCACTGTGGCAGCCATATTGGAGGTCAGATTGGCACCATTATCATTTATGACCAAGAAAACATCATATAAAGTCTTTCAGTAAAAACCATACTGATATGATCATTCATTCTGTTGAAGTAGAGAAAACAACATTTTTAAGATGACCATAACATTTCATTGCCAACTTAACTTCCTAAAATTTTACAAATATTACAAAACTTTACTGATTTTTGGTTCTATGGGTAAAATGCCTTTCTAGAAACTTACAAATGTAGTACAATCCATATTTCGGCATCCTTAATTCTTCAGCAAGTAACTGAACATTTTCTCGTGTTGGTCGCAGAAAACAAATGCATTTCAAATGTTTCATTGTCTCTCTTCCTCCAGCATCAATTCGCTCAAATAAGTAGACCTCCTTCTGTAGAATTTCCGACTGAGCATAGACAACACTCACAATACTTGTCTAGTAAAAGAAAACAAATGTTACTTGTATTATCACTATTCAAAAATGATTACATCTGGAAATATTTAATATGCAAATAGCTGTGATCTTTAAATAGGGGTTAAACAGAACACAATGCTGGTCTCTGGCCTTTCTGGACCATAGAACAACCAAATTCCCCATTGCATACCAAGTTAAGTGTTTACTCATAGGGTTGGGCAATAACAGTTTTTATGTTATAAGTGAGGCAAGTCCACAAGGGTGATTAAGAGACTAATGTTGTTTGCATAAATGACTTGGCCTTGTCTTGCGAAAAATCTTACCCCATGGAGCTTGGAATTTAAACATGACAGATTTCTAATGGATGGAAATTCTAACATGTGTTTACATGATGCACAATGATCTGGGCTAAGTTTTTAGTCATAATTATCAGTGATTCACCTCCATCATTAATTTCCAACAAAGCATGTGCTGTCCATAACAAATTGGCTGTATACACCAGTGATCAATTAGTACTGAACTGTTTAAACCTTATCAGCCAATGATATTGCAGCTATGTAAAATCAATATAAACTGAGCAGAGCTAACTAGTCAATAATGTCATGTTTAGGTGTGCATAAAGGAATCAAGGTAAAGATTGTTTTAAGACTATCTCTGACGTTTATGATTGAGGGAGAGGATTGTTTGGAATAAACTTTTGAAATGTGAAAAAAATATGACAGCTTGCAAAGCCAGGTGTCAATGTGGACAAAATTGTATTTCGTTTCAAAAGAGACTAATTTGCTTCTGCCAGAAATTTATATCAAGCTTTGGAATTATTTATAAATGAATAACAAGAATAATTTTGTTATATTGGATGTGTTTGTGAAATGTAAATCAAAATGTCCATCAGCCAAAAACTTGCTGCTAAAATGAGTCTTAAAAAAAGTAATAGAGAATAGTGAAAACCAAAATGTTTTGTAAAATTCAACAAATAATTTGTTTCCTAGAATACAAAGTAAATATGTAAAAAAGTTTAAGTATTGAAAATTAAATCTTAATTCATCTTAGAATTTCTAACAAAGCAAATTAAATCGCAAATAATCCTAGAATTTCTAATAAAAGTCTTACTGAATAAAGTTCTGAATAATCTTTAGTGGTATTCCAATTTGTTTCCAATGCTGAAGGTGTTGATGTGTCTGTAGTGACAAACAGCCTATAATTGACTAATGTATTAATTGCCTGAATTGTACTGATGTGCTAAAAGTCTTAGATGAATCACAGTAATATAATCCAAAGATTTCTTTATCTGCATTCATCATATTTCCAAGTTAAAGTCTCTTTCCAAGAGTTGTATAGCACACTTTGTAATTTGGAGTAGAGAGGTGCATTTCTGATGTGAAATCATGGATGACATGTAACAAGCTGCTGATGAATGATGATAAAACTGAGGCCATTCTGATCACAACACAAAAACTTTCTCATTCACATTATTTTCCTCAAACAATAAATATCAGTAACACCAACATTAAATTCACACAGTCTGTACAAAACCTAGGTGTTACTCTCGACAGTACTCTCAAAATGCACCAACATGTCATGAAGATATGCAAGGATGCATATCTTGAAGCTGAGACGCATCAGCTCTATTCGCAAATATCTTTCAGTTGATGCCACTAAAACACTTATGTGTTCATTAGTACTTTCAAGACTAGACTATTGAAACTCAATTCTGTCTGGTTCATCTCCATATCTACTCCAGAAACTTAAAAAAAGTTGAAAACACAACTGCTCGGATCATCTTTAAAACTTTAGAGTACCTCGATTAGAGCACACCTCACCACTGCTCTATACCCTACACTGGCTATCCATTTCATCCAGAATCAAACAAAATTTGTTCTTTGTACTATGTTTCACTGATGGCCTCCAGTCCACCATACCTATCCGGCCTCACCCATGTGTATACACCACCAAGATACTTAAGCTCCTCTTCTGACAATTGTATACTCCTTGTTCCCACTATGAAAACTAAGTCATATGGACAACATTCTTTTGCAAACCAGGGCTCCACGATGTGGAACAAATTGCCCATTGAAATTAGACACAAGGCACAGTGGTCCCTTTTAGGAATGCTCTTAAAACTCACCTTTTTCGACTGCATGAACAAACTTAGAGACCTAATAATGTTTTGTACCTTAAATGTTTACTAATTTCATGGATTTTGTTTTTTTGCTTTTCTTAAGTCATATCATTATAGATGTTGTAAAGCACTTAGAGCTTCTAAAGATTAGGTGCTATATAAAGTCCTCTTTACTTCTATTATTATTATTATTATTATTATTATTATTATTATTATTATTATTATATGCACCTTACAAAAACTGCTAGGTCCAATTGGTAATTTTCACTTTCTGGATTTAAGAGGTAAATTGTAAAAAGAAGAGCTGATAACTTTATTTTACATTTTATTTTTTTTGACAATTCATTCGATGCACTTTCAGAAGCTGGTAGTGTCTAGTCGTGCAAAATTAATTTTCCCTATTTTAATAGGTGCTAAAGACAGTGTACTTAAGACTGATTGAGACTGATTTTTTTAGCAAAAGGGAACATTCGTTTTATTTTGCAGTATACCTAATACCTGATTTCGAAAAAGTACAATATTCAAAGAAATGTCAGCCACATTATAGCAAAGTAGCATAGGTATATCAACATTACTGTATCTCCACTGTGCATATTTTAAATGCAAGCATCTTCACGTTACTTATGTCATGTCACTGTCTCAAAAGTACACAATAGCAGGTAATATCTGATTACCGTCTCTTTGTCCATAAGTAGAACCTTCATTCCAGGACCACTCTCTTCAATCATTTTACTAATATATTGTTTTATTGCTAAAATGACATTCATCTTCGACTATTGACGATTAAGACGATATTGTCCAGGCCTACTTCCGGTCCAACTATTTAACGGAACAACCCGAAATAAATCAAACGTTCCGGAACAAAAATAAATCTCAACGTAGTTAGGCGTGATGTTTTATGATTTATTCTAAATTCTTATGCGTGTATAATAAAACTGTTGACAGGTCCACGAGATTCTTTCAATAAAATATAACTTTATACACCGAAATATTGATAGAGAATTAATTTATAAATAAAACGGGGTAAATTACCCTTGCAAACATATGCCAAAATCTGCTTCAGCAAATCTTTCCACAAAAATTGTGTTGTTTTGTCTTCTGTATGTATCGTACGAAACAATCATAAGATAATCAACGTATCGAGATGTAAGCCTTAATCAAAACAATTATATTGTTGTTTAATACAGGACGCCCAAGAGACCATGCCAAAGCAAAAGATTTTCATGCGCAATTCCACTGTCTCATATTTTTGGATTTTGCAGCAATGTTAGAAAAGTCATTTTTGGTGTTAAGCACACAGTTGTACTTGTATGAAAAGGTGATGGCAACGATGCAATTTGGTGGGCTGTTGCAGCTGCTGATGGAAAAATTTATATTAACAAATCTCTAACAAAACAATATTTTCCAGAGTTAGACAATATTGCAATGACGATATAAAACAAAATGTTATTGAAATAATACAACATCTAAATCAGGTTATATCAGATTTTATGTATATCAATAAAACTGTAATTTGGGACATGATTGTCCTCTGTCATGAATAAATTCGTTGATCATTATACAAAACCCCGCACCGCAATGACTCTTAAACGATTTTTTCTGATCATTATAAAATAACCGAAGCGGAATTAATAGCATTTAAAATACCAACATTTAATTACGACGAACTAAAATAAATCACTCAATGACCTTATCAACGAAAACGTTCTTAAAATCATTAAGTTATGGAGAAAAACATTACCACCAGCAGCTATTTTCAAACATAACAATGAATCATAGGGTGGAGGTCGTCATATTTCATCATGTAATTGTAAATATAGCATCAACTATTGCAGTCAATCTTGAATGTGATGTAATTGATGGTAGCTTTCAAGTAAGTCTTGAAGTATCAAATAAAGCTCGGCAATGATTTATTCTATGTATATTTACTCCGCAAGAACCTCCTGGCTATTTGGTCATGCAAGAACCAATTAACGCGCTTTATTTCCGATGTCATAATCCGTTATTATCAAGAATTAAATTTTAACTTATTGATCAAAGAGGATACCTTGTTGATTTATGATATAAGGTTTTATCAATAAATCTATAAGTCAAAACTTAGCGAATTTTAATCAAGTTGGTATTTAAACAATTAATTAAGGGATATATGATAAAAACACCAACATATGAGGGGTTTTATACACAACAATGAGGTACTTGAAAATACCATCAGAGCAATATTTACACTGCCCTTCAGTTGGTGCAGAACAATTTAATAATGTTTTATATTCGTGAAATACTTTTGATTTAAATTTGTCAATCGCTAGTGAAAAAGAGAAGCATATTTCCATGTCCGTATCTTTTACAATTGCTAAAGACTGAAACATAATTTGTTGTATAGTCTTTATTAATCTATACTCTAAAGGTAGTGTATATCCACCTTCGATTTTCCTAGGCTGTAAGTTTTCAAAATCGCAAATAAAAAATTTTCAAGATCAAATTGAATTTTTATACCATTATGTTTACATTTTTTATATTAATATATTCATAGTACATTTGTATATAATAGTATATATGTTTTAAAGTAAAAAAATTATTTGACAACATATATATGTTGTTCATTTTCAGAAGGCACAGCATATATTAAGCTAATTACAGCGTTATATATATATATATATATATATATATATATATATATATATATATATATATATATATATATATATATATATATCGCTGTAAATAGCTTAATATATATTACAAGTGGTGTTCGGGGTGCTCTGGGAGGGGTAGTAGTACCTCTGGTGGGTGGCATGTCGTGCTCCTTCGGGAGTAGCTTGCCCATCTTTGGTCCTCACCAGGTGCTCAGCCCTCACCCGTGGCTCCAAGCAGCTGTAGTATGCACAGCGGCCACACCACGGGCAACAGCTTCGACTAACCGGCTAAACCAGGTGGAGGGTAGCCGACGGGCCTCAAACCCTCGGTGACTTAGGAGCTTGCCTATCCTTGCATGTAAAGCCAGATTCGGCAGAATGGGCGGAAGAGATCAACTGAGTGATCCAAAGGCCAAAAAGGCGAATCTGCAAACGCTTTGTGGAGAGCGTAGGGTATGACAAGGCACGGAAGACGTCATAGCCATCCAATGCAGTCGAAGTAGTCCCCAGCCGTGATGAATCTTCGTACCACTGAGTTCTAACTACCAAGGCCGAGAGAGTGAGGCTGTCTCTGTGCAAAGGCTGTTTCACTTTAATCTCCTTCAAGCACAGGTTGTGTTGTGCACCTATCATTCATCCTTATCATCACACTCATCGTTCTTTAGCTACATCTACCAAAGTCCTACGGGGGTGGGCGACTGGCGACGCAACAGGTGGAAATGACCACTGGGAGTTGTAGCCAGAGACCTGCACGTAGACGGCCCTTGGACAAGTGGTCGTTTTGCTCTGTACACAAGGCAGCAGAACAGTTCGGCAGCATCCAGGGGTGACTGAGCAGACCTTTTTAGGACGGCGCTGCTCACCCTGAATAGGGAGAGGCCTAGAAAAGGTGGCCTAAAAAAAGCTTGCCTTGTAAAAATCTGGTCAGCATACCGCGGCTGGCAAGATCATCCATATCTGCGGTCGAAATAATCGAAGAAAAAACAGATTATTGGAGCATGGAACATCCGTACTCTCATGGACAAAGAAAACTTAGCAAGACCCCACAGGAGAACAGCTCTAGTTTCTAAGGAGCTATCACACTACAATATTGACATTGCAGCCTTGAGTGAAACCAGGTTCGCATAAGAGGGTTCTCTTACTGAGCTAGCCAGCGGCTACACATTCTTCTGGAAAGGAAAAGCCCAAAATGAGGACAGGATCCATGGGGTCGCCCTGGCTATCAAATCAAGTCTTCTGAAGCAACTCCCAGAAATGCCGGTTGGTATCAATGAGAGGCTAATGAAATTGCGAATACCTATAAGACACAAACGGCACGAACAATCATCAGTGCATACGCCCCTACCCTATCGAGTCAAGCAGAAACCATCGAGCAGTTCTATACGGACCTCAGCTCTGTACTTAGCTCAATTCCAGCTGACGACAAGATCATACTACTGGGGGACTTCAATACCCGTGTTGGCTGCGATTATGTTCGATGGAATGGTGTGCTTGGCAAGCACGGTGTAGGCAGAATGAACAGCAACGGCCTGCTCCTACTCAGCAAATGCACAGAATTGAACCTCCTAATCCCAAACTCAATGTTCAGAATGGCGGACAAACACAAAAACACCTGGATGTACCCCAGATCTCGCCAATGGCACTTAATTGACTATGTAATAGTACGCCAGCGTGATGCCAAGGATGTCCAAATCACCAAGGCCATGCGAGAAGCAGAATGCTGGACAGACCACAGACTTGTCAGAACTACCCTATAGCAGCACATTGCCCCTCACCACCTAAGACGTCCTAAGCTTGTGCACACAGCCCTCAACGTTGTCAAACTGCAGCAGCCTTCCACCCAGCTCAATTTCCAGAAGAGACTAGATGACAAGCTGTCAACAAACGGACCGTTATGTGGAAACGCCTCTAAAATTGGAACAAGCTCAGGGACATAATAAGAGAAACGGCTATGGCAACCATGGGTTCAAAGAAGCAAATCCATCAAGACTGGTCCGATGAGAACAACGCTGCCATTGAAGATCTGCTTGCCAGAAAAAAACAAAGCTTTTATGGACTGGCAGAATGACATAAACTCCATCCCCAAAAAAGATCGCTTCAAATCCTATCAAGCTGAGGCTCAGAGAGAAATCCGCAAGATGCATGACCACTGGTGGGAACAGAAAGCTGATGAAGTGCAAAGCTATGCCGACACTAACAACTCCAAAGAGTTCTACAACGCCATCAAGTCAATCTTCAGCCACACAAAGTCTAGCTCTACTCCCTTGCCTGCTGCAGATGGCAGTACATTAATAAAAGACAAGAATGGCATTAATGAAAGATGGAAAGAGCACTTTAATCAGCTCTTAAACATGCCCTCATCGGTCAGCCAATCTGTTCTTGACCAAATACCCCAACAGCCAACGCTCAACCAACTGGATATTCCGCCAAAGATGGAGGAATTGAGAAGGGCCATTAAAGAAACAAACTGTGGCAAGGCACCTGGAAAGGATGGTATCCCAGCGGAGGTGTACAAGACTCTCAGTAAGCAGTCTCTGGAGGCATTCTACGACGTGCTAATCAGCATCTGGACGGAAGAAGAGATGCCAGACGACCTCCGTGATGCATCAATTGTGACCCTCTATAAAAATAAAGGCACACGTATGGACTGCAATAACTGCAGAGGCATCTCCCTGCTTTCCGTTGCTGGCAAAATACTTGCTCGCATCTTGTTCAACAGGCTTATTGCAGCAGTGTCAGAAAATAACCTCCCCGAGTCTCAGTGTGATTTTCGCCCAGATCTTAGCACCGTTGACATGATCTTCGCAGTGAGACACGTCCAAGAGAAGTACCTTGAGCAGAACATGAATCTATATGCTGTCTTCGTGGATCTGACAAAGGCTTTCGATACAGTCAACAGAGACACACTGTGGGTAGTACTCAAGAAACTTGGTTGTCCTCAGAAGTTTACCAACCTCATCCGGCTCCTCCACATTGACATAAATGGAGAGATTCTCTCAGACGGTGAACCTCCGAGAAATTCCCCATATCTAATGGTGTCAAACAGGGTTGTGTACTCGCTCCAGTACTCTTCAACCTCTTCTTCACACAGGTACTGCTCAATGCCATCCTGGACAATGACACTGGCATCTACATTAGGTATCGCCTGGATGGATCAGTGTTTGATCTCCGTCGCCTAGCTGCAAAAAACAAGACACTAGAAAGACTCATCATTGATGCACTCTTTGCGGATGACTGCGTCCTCATGACCCATGAAGAGACTCACCTACAAGCAATTGTGGACAGATTCTCTGAAGCATCCAACCTATTTGGACTCACAATTAGTCTAGGAAAGACAGAAGTCATCTTCCAGCCCGCCCCAAACACTGTCCACTCGCAACCTGTATCACCATTGGCGACACGCAGCTGAAAAATGTGAACAGTTTCAAATACCTTGGCAGCACAATATCTAGTGATTGCTCTCTGGACAAAAGGATCACTGCGAGGACCCAAAAAGCCAGTCAAGCACTAGGACGACTCCGAAATAAGGTCTTGCAGCACAAGGACATATGCCTGTCAACAAAGCTGAAGGTGTACAATGCAGTTGTCCTCACATCTCTATTATATGGCTGTGAAACGTGGATACTCTACAGAAGGCACATCAGTCAGCTAGAACAATTCCACCAGCGCTCCCTGAGATCCATCTTGCGGATCAAGTGGCATGACTGAATCACCAACCTGGAAGTCCTTGATAGAGCCAACACAACAAGCATCGAAGCCAAAATAATCCAGGCCCAGCTTCGATGGACTGGCCATGTCATCCGCATGGATCAAAGCAGAATCCCAAAGCAGTTGTTCTATTGCGAGCTATCCCTGGGGAACCGAAACCAAGGCCGCCCTCACAAGAGGTACAAAGACAACCTCAAGATAAACATCATATGGGCAGACCTTCAACCACGCCAGCTCGAGCTCGCTGCCTCAGACAGAAAGCATTGGCGAGCCCTGACCAGAAAAGCCTGTTCCACCTTTGAGATTGACCGCCGCCAGCGTCTTGCTGCAACCCGTGAGAGACGCCACAGAAATGTATCCCAGATACGAACAACCACCGGTGTCCCATGCATCACCTGCAACCGCATGTGTGTATCGGAATTCGGACTCCGGATTTTTCTAGTAAGAAACCCCAAATCGATATTTTTCTACAATCGACGACACAATATCCATGTAAACCCCTAAATTACCAAACGGTATTCTAGTAATCTCGGAAAGTATATAACTTATTCTTAGGACGGCACAGTATATATAATCTTAACTAACTTATCCGAGGGGGTCTTCTCTTCGTTCAACAGTTTTGTACAGACACATAATCAACCCCAGGAGAGTGCAAAAGAGCACCCACCACGAATAATCACGTGGTGGGAAGGTGTATATTTTTATATTTAAGTTAAAGCTTTTGGTTAATCTCCACTTTTATAATGAAAAATCGCGAAATATCGCACCATCGACACTATGCAAGTCATGGGTTTCGAACTCCAAACTTCGTGTATTAGAGCTCTGCGCTTTAGCATAACGTTGCGTCTGACGACTGTTTCTGCCTTGATTTTGTCAATAAAGTCAAAATATATATAAATATCCTTATATAAATTGTAATTATGTTACTGCAATGATATTAAGTACCAAATATTTAGTTACGATGACAAAAATAAAAATACGTAGTAACAAGAGCGGCAACTTTTTTAAAATCACTTTCTGCTCAGAAATATACCTGATAGTAGTTATCTCCCTTGTAACAATATTGAAAAATTATGTTGTTTATATAAATATTTCTCTTAAAATTATAATAGGGAGGAGTCTGAGACTCTATCTAAAATTCACCCATCTAAATCTAGATTTCATCTTGGCAAAAGAACACCTGAATTACGAAGCAAAATCTGTTTGATCCGACGAATAATTTAATTAAAAGTATCAGTAGTGCCAAATGAGAATGTCTCAGTGATGGTGTATATCCGTTTTGGTTACCACAACAAAAAAATATTCCGATGATGAAAATCCTGACGTAACCGATTTTGAAAATGAAACCGCAAAAGATCTTGACAAGAATTATTAGTAAATTTGCTCAAGGAGGACGATATGCTCAGAAACGACACTATACAATATTAATTATGGACGATGATGAACTTGATTTTTTAATTACAGATCCAACGAAGAGAAATATATTTGTAAGTCGATAAAACGCTTACTTGTCTAACGGAATTAAATTAGGTACAATCGTTGGTAACACTTGATGGCGATTCAACACAGTTTACTCATTTAAATATTCAATGCTTGCGTATGTTTTGGTACATATATTATCGATGAAAAGCATATTTCCTATTGCCGCGATTAGAGTCGATACCTATCCATTTTATATTAAAAGAAAATATTCAGAATGGAGAATTAAACAAGAAAAGTTACATAATTATTCTGAATCATCTGCCGACGCTAAAATCAGGGATATTTACTACAACAATATTCAGACAATACCATTAGTGTATGATGCTGTGACTAATGGAACGGGGTATATTGGTATAAAAACTCGTGTGATCAGAGTTCATGAAACCTTGGTGACATGATCATTTACATACAGACTCGCCAGAGTCATGCACTTATCATGAATTGTTTCAATGGAGAAATGATAAATGGACCTTTGAAATAATGGATGAAAAATACATTCCAAGGTTCATTATTTGGCATGAAATATGCACAATATCTAAATATATATTAAAACTATTTCTTGATTGGTTGTTGACAGAAAATACTGCTGTGATAATATGCCGCGATCATGGTCAATTACAGCCTTTTGTTGGATTGTCTCCACACGATTTGGTGAGTGGTTTAATGGAATATAATGAAGAAATAACTAATGATCATAGATCGCTTGATCCATAATTCATCATCATCATGAGTCTATAGACCTAGTATAGTCGTCGATTCACTGTGCTGCTGAACATCTTACCAGTTCCCTCCACCTGTTTCGATCATGTGCCAATGTGTCCGCAAAACTTTCCTGATCCAATCTGTTATGTTATCAGTTCACATTTTTACCCTGTCTACCTCTCCTTCTGCCACCCTGGAAGCTGTACTTCATGACTGTTGGGGATAGACTATTGCCTCTAGTGATATTGTCATACTATGTCAGCTTTCTCGTTTTGACGGAAGTGAGGTCTTCATATTGGCCTACTTTATGAATGACGGTGTTACGCACTTCTTCATTTGTGATGTGGTCCATGAAAGAGATGCCATGGATGTTTATGTAGCATCTCATTTCAAGTGCCTGAATTCTTCGTTTTAATTCTGCTGTTAGAATACATGCCTCACATAAATAAAACAAGAACGAGATGACTAGTGCTTTAAATAGTATGAGTTTTGTTTTTAGACAGATATTCTTATCTCCTCAGATATCTTTGATATTGCTGCCGTTGTTTGTGCTGCTCATGACAAAATTTCTGCTCTTGATCCCTCTTCCGTGATTATGGAACCAATATATCCGAACTGGCTCACTGTTTCCAGTTCATGTCCTCTAACTTTAATCTTTGTTGAGATTTGTTTGCCACTTTTTGTCATCAGCTTTGTCTACTCAGCGCTTATCTCCGTGTCAAATCTGAACGATTTTTCATCCAGGTTCTCCAATAAGGTGGCAAGCTAGTCTTTACTGCCTGCCAGCCCATCAATATCGTTTGCAAAGCGGAGGATGGTGATGTTACGTTCTCCAATGCTGAGTGTCCCACAGTGGTTTGCCAGGCTTTCACTCATGATGCGCTCTAGATAGAAGTTGAAAAGTGTTTTTGACAGGAGACAGTCTTGACGTACTCCAACTGTTGTCTGGAACAGATCCCAAATATAACCTTGATCAAAAACTGCACTGGTAGTCTTGGCGTACAGCTGCTTGATGATGTTGGTCAACTGTTGACCTATGTATTACTTCCTCATTGTGGCCCACAATGCCTCATGTCAGACTCTGTCAAATGCCGTTTTGAAATCTATGAACACGTGATAGATGTCTTGTTGATGTTACGAATACTTTTCACACAGAACCTTGAGATTGAATATTTGTTCTGTTGTGCTTCTTCCACTCCGGACCCCTGCCTGTTCTTCAGCGATTATTTCTTCTGCTTGTGGTTTCAATCTCATCAAGATGATTTTCAGCACCACTTGACTAGCAGAACTCTCAGTTTGATGAGCCATGCTAGTAAGGTGATCCAGAATTAACAGATTTTATAAAACTAATCAAACTACAACAGAATAATAAAATTCGGTATGCAATAATGCGTGATATAATTTCAGAGACAAATATAAACGATCTTTAGAAATTGTGGATACCTAATGATTTCATAGGTGCAAGTAGAAAGACAGTTCGTGATACACTTCAACAAAAATTATTTTTGTTTTATAAGGGGGAAAAAATCAAATATACCCGTACCATTCACACAGCAGATACACGCAAAGAAAATATTGAAGTTTATATAAAAATATCGTCAGAAAAATAAAATCTCGTGTTAAATGATCATATTTTAATTTATGTCAGTGTTGTTGAGAACACGTTCGCTAGGGAGACCATGGCCGCTATGATACACAATTGCGATTTATTCATTTCAAGAATTAACCATCTCTGATACAGTTGTCTGGGTCCTAAATGATCGTACGGAATGGCCAAATTTAGTTTATCTCCCAGTTTCTCGAGTTAGAAGAGGGTTATTGAGACTGATGGCTCCAATAACGATGTTGTTAGCGATGTTATAGTAAGAATTTTTTTCTTCTTCTGATTACAAACAATGTGAGAACAAATAAACATCACTGATCTTGACGCTGAATTTATCATGTAATTAAAATAACGACATAATAATCACTGTGCGAGCTGTAAGACAATATTGTTGTGGAAATATTCAAATAATGATCCAAAACATTTTTACCGTAGATAGAATTGATGGTAGCCTTGGTCACACGCGCGAAAATGTGATGCTAGCATGTCTTAACTGTAATCGATGCCGATCCTCTAGTTAATTGAAGACAGTGGTAATTGTGCATCTTCTGAAAGTAGTTGTAATTGTTCACGTACAAATCATTGTTGAGGAGCAGTTGAATCTAGTCTGTATATTGCAGGTCTACCCGTATATCTTACCACACTTGAAATTTTATGTGTAATTACACTCCCAACTAGATGATAGATCCGTTGTTCTTTTTATTTTTAACTACCTTGGAGTTCACCGGGTTTATATAGATATCTTACAGTCACATTTCACGGTGAATTCAGACCTAATCAGACATTTTAAAGGGGACAAACATGCAAAAATGAAATTCGAGCAAACTTATTATATAATTTGCTATATGTATAGGGTTCAATTTCTGAACACAAACTACCAAATATCCTTCTATTTACAATACAATAGTGCTGGTCGGGGTTTTGTCCCCTTTAATCTCATTGTGACCGTGTTGTTATCCATACATTTAGATGAGTAAGTCTCCCCCTCCAACATCAAACTATATATATATATATATATATATATATATATATATATATATATATATATATATATATATATATATATATATATATATATATATATATAACCCATAAATAAATAAAACAAAACATAAAATAACCAACTTAAGTATAATATTAATTGAAATTGAGGGAATTACAAGTATCACTTATTACAAAAAAAAGGTAGAAATTGTGTGTTTTGATCTGTTTTGTTCCCGGTTATTGCGTTTTACCAGGCTTGTGCTAATTTGTTCCGTTAAATAAAATATCTAAAACGCTTCCGTTTGCTTGGTTTCCTACAAAAGGGTAGTGCAAAATAAAAGAATCTTGTTGCCGTTATAATATTATAGATTCTAATTTTTGCAGATGATTTAACTAGTAAAAACGGACAATTTCAAATATATTTTTTAATGTAATAAACAAATTACTTTTTATTATATAATTATTAACTTTATTATTTCGTTTCATTACATAAGTATATCTGATAAAATGCTCCCGCGAAAGATGTATTTTCAACTGGTTTTGTGATATCCAACTACAGATGTAGTTTCGTTTCAGTTTGGGATTATTTATAATTTACACAAAAAAAAAATGGCAGGAAAAAGGAGACTTGGTGTTTTAAAGGAACAGAATGGTGATGGTGACGGCCCATTATCTTTAGCTGCTAAAAGACCTGAGAAGACAGATCCCAGATACGTTGAGGGCGCCATAGTTCGGATAAAGTTGGAAAACGTTTTGTATGTTGTATTGAGATCCACTCACTAAGCTTGTAAATCAGTTAAAACCATTTGCACTTCTTTATTACATCCTGGGCTGGTGGTTTAAATAAAGTCACAATACCAGACTGAAATTCCAATTAATTTCTGTCAACTCTAAAACGGGCAGAAAAACCTCCATATTTTAGAAGTATTCCACAACTACCTCCTGATCTCATAATATCTCCCGATTTTAGGCAGAGAACACTCGATCATTACATTATGTCTGTAAATTTTTATACCGCAAAACAACAAGAATAACCCGTACATAGATATATCACAGTTGCCATATTCAGTTTTATCACTTGTGAAGACTGCTGTTAATAAGACTATAGTAAATAATTAATTTCACAGTAAATAGTTTTCTTATCTTCTGTCAATAGAATGTTAAGATTAAACATTATTCACGTAAATTTCAGAATTGTTAAATCTCTTCAACACTACTATAGTAGAAACAAAAATTAGCCCCACCCCTCCCAAATTTCACCATTTAATTTCAATCCCACGAATGATCACTGAATGCTGTGTACATTTTTGTGCAAAAAAATTTCAAATCTAAATTCAATCATTGTAAATATCAGCACATTTTCCCAGCAAGCAGTAACTAATCAAAGTCTTGATCTTGCCGCCCAGCTACTTCATCATGTTCTTTTGATTTACTCTTATAATTGCAATATGCTCATCAGGGGTTTGTCAGCAACTGAATTCTGTCATTGTAAATATCAGCACATTTTCCCACCCAGCAATCAGTCAAATTCTTGAACTTGCCGCCCAGTTACTTCATTATGTTCTTTTGATTTACTTTTATAATTACAACATGCTCATCAGGGATTTGTCAGCAACTGAATTCTGTCATTGTAAATATCAGCACAGCTAATTGATCAACACATTTTCCCACTTAACAGGTGCCTAAAGCAAATCTTTGAATTTCACAGCCCACCTATTACATGAATACAGAAGACTTTAGCCAAAGACATTTTCTGCATTATAGATATAATATTTGCATCCAAGTAGGCATGATTAAGCATTTCTGAGACCTCTGTGATCATGAAAAGTGTTGATATTTTATCTTGTTTTTGTTACAGAACCTTTGACACTGTAGAATTTACATTTGGCCCATACCTGAATGTAATTATTGGACCCAATGGTACTGGAAAGTCAACAATAGTGTGTGCCATGTGTCTTGGATTGGGAGGCAAGACTAGCTTTCTTGGGCGTGCTCATCAACCATGTGATTTCATCAAGCATGGCTGTAATAAAGCAACTATTGAACTACAGTTGTAAGTATTATAAAAATGCAACCAATATCTTGTGTCACTGTGTGTGTATAATCTTAATTTTTAATGCTGTTTTTAAAAAAAATCAGTCAAATTTGCTATGTCTGCAGTATAGCAGTTTATAGTGTTGTCTAGCATTGGGGCATCATGCCACGGACATGTAGCTGATGTCCCACCTAGGGCTGTCAATGGGTACTCCGGTACTCGACTGTAGTGAAAAACCAGGGTATTGAAAATTAATGACTAGTACCCGTTCACAAAAATAAGTTGTTGACAACATTATCAAAATATCATATATCAGCAGCAGCACGCTGGTCTGAGTAGTCTGAGTTTCCTCTGACCCTTGCCACCCCATTTTTGATATTAGGACATTCGTGTTGGGGTGTATCAAAAAAGTTGGAATTCGCCGACACCATTTGATGTCCGCATGGGTAGCAGCTTACATGCCGGCCCAGCAAACTTGAACGATCTTTCATCGAGATATACCAGCATGAAATCAATAGGAATATGATTAATTTTCTCAAAAATCATGAGCATGGCATTTTTTATGTCTTTAATCTGCTGACAGACAAGACGAAAGTACATCATTCCTGAAATTTGTCCCAGATCTGGCTCTTTGCATTCCTAGTCACATGACTACACAAATCTCGCAACCTAGTCACATGATAACAACAATAAACAAATTTCCAAAAATTGTACACATACATGTAATTTGGACATATTATAGCCACATAAATAAATAGTCTTTTCTCTCCTCACTAAGCCATACAGATGCTGAAAATAGAATTCGTGGGAAAGTAGAACAAGGTTTGCTATAAATAGAACATGATAATGTCGATAATGATGTCGGTAAGTACATGTCCACGGACAAGCGTACTCGTATATTGTAGTTATGTAAAGTGGTCTTTTCTAAAATACGGTCTGTGGGATTAATGGAATGTTAATATAAACGAGATTTTTGGAAGGTGGATATACCGAAAAAGCATAATCCATATACGTTTATGCATGACGCGTAATTTAGTGGGGGGAAAAAATTTTTACTCAAGGGTTGTACATGTTTTTCATGTTCTAATGAGTACCCGGGTACCCATTAAACGACACAATGGTTACCCGGGTAAGTTTTCTGTGGTTTTTGACAATTCTAGGCCCACCCAGTCACATTATCCTGTCACCAGGTTGACCAGTCTTAATACTAACCTCATAATGTTGAGCACTAAGAGATTCAGTTGCTGGTACCATTTTTATTTCTTTTAAATGATTCGATCAGGTTCAAACCTGCAACACCCTGCATCCGAGGCAGATGCTTTAACAATTTGTTGTCTAGTTTACATTGGCAGAAGCAAAGCAAAATGTTATAAAAGGCCTGACATGGGGGTTATCTAAACATTCTCTTTGACTCAAATTCGGATGTTAAATTTCCTAATTTTGAAGTAATAACCTATCAAAAATTTTGTTTTTGAGTTGGATCATGATAATGATTTTATGACCTTTGTGTTAGATGCTTGTCCATGCAGGCTTCCAGATGGACCTATGATAATCAGTCTGATAAAAATTGGTAGAGCTGGATGATGTTTTATTGGTTCTTGCTTTTCTTGTTGCCGAAAAATCAATTGCATCCATGATATTTTAATGATTATGTCACATGTTTTTACTTTATTGAATAACTTAAAAGTCATGAAGAAAACAATTTATGATATTAATGATTGTCTTTGTATATTAATGTTGTAGCTTGTGCTTATAAAGATACATGTATTTACAATGAGCTTTAATATTTTATGGAGATACATGTATGCATATGGGATTTTAATATTGTTTGCGTTTGCTTCAGATACAACCCTGATGGAGAAGACTACCTTATTAAGCGTGAAATCAATAAAAACAACACCTCTTCCTGGACTGTTAATAATAGGCAGGCTTCACAAAAAGCTGTAAGTTTTATGTTAAGTACACCATAAGTACTTTCAGGTACCAAAGTTATTTCTTTGTTTGAAAAATTGTTGAAATATTCCGTGTGTTACAGAAGTTGACTGGCATGTCGTGGATTTCAAATTGCCCTTTCAGGATCATGGTTGATATTGACTCAATCTCTAGTGGAACTCCATTGTGAATGATAATGAGCCATAGTAGGTTCTATGGAATTCCTTGTGGATTTTATTGCCTGCTATACAAACAGATGGGAGAAACCCTGATGCCTTTACATGTGTATTATAGTAACATTGCTTGAAGTATTTATCAGTGGCATAATGAAGTAGACATACAGACAAACATGCATAATGTAAAAACAATAATCTTTTAAATTTAATGGATATCTCCACTCACCCTACTTTGCTGCATCATTCATACCTGTTGATCAACTACATTTATACATGTACCTGTTAGCATTCACACATGCAGACTTGTACATATTGTATATACTTGTGTATAAGCCGACCCCCCCCCCCCCCAATAGGTATCTACACTAAAAAGAGCATGACCTACATATAAGCCAACCCACGGCTCCGAGACATCACAAGAAGCACACGATAGGTTCTAAATGCAGTTATTTAGGCAAACTTATATTTTAAAATTTACACCTATGTTTTTCTTGTTGTCATATTTGTTTATTAATACAAAATGGCATAAACTTTTCTGACAAGTAATTTATTTACTGTTTTTGTTTTCTTATTGTTTCTGCCTAATTCAGATTTGCGTATAACTTGTTTGAACAATGACAAGAATTTAACATTTGCATGTTACTCTTACACTGCCTCTTCCTTTTCACTCAGTTATTGCTTGTTGATGCATTATTGCATTGAACACTTTAAATCACTGCACCAGTAATTACGATTTTATTTTGCCTTGAAATTGTGTTTTATTATTAGGATTTTTAACGTAGCTTAAAAAAAAATTCAGCCATATCGCTACAATGTCTGCAGTGAGGCAGTTTTATAGTGATGTCTAGTACTGGGGCATCATGCCACAGACATGTAGGATGATGTCCCACCCATTCACATTATCCTGACACCTGGCTGACCAACCCTAACACTAACCTCTTAATGCTGAGCATCAAGCGAGGCAGCTGTTAGTACCATTTTTGTAAGTCTTTAGTATAACTTGGCAGAGGATCAAACCTACGAACTCCCACTTCCGTGGCGGACGCTCTAACAACTAAGCCATCGGAGCGGTTTGAAATTGTGTAAATACCTCTCATTAAAATGTGATTCCAGTATGACAAAACAATGAAAAACGATCTGAAACATAAAGCAAGATAAACATTGTATCTTGTGACACTACTTTCATCATGTTATTCAGCATATTTACTGCATTGTAGAAACTGGTAGAATTGGCTACTTCCATCAGATCGATTTTTCCAGAAAGGGATTGTGACCATTATGGTGAAAATAAAGGTTAATTCGCCAATTGGATTCAGGATTGGTCATTTAAGAAATATGCGCTGGTACATCACTGTCTTGGTAATCTTTGCTTGTCATTATTCTTCATTATAGTTTTCTTGCTTGCCCATACTTTTATGATGACTATATTATCCGTGTAACTTGGAAAAATATGGCTGAAAGTTCAGATTAAATGGCTTATCTTTATGCAAAGGCAGACTCTCCAACTCTTACAGCTATGTTTGACAGTTGATACCTAGCAACCAGCACTAGTGATTAAAGTGAAGGTTGGGGAATGGAGTTTGACTATCCACATACCAGTCACAGTAGTAGCTGTATGGTCTATTTGCATGTATATAAAATATTAAAATGTGAAATACTTATCCAGGTAGAAGAAATGGTGAGCAGACTGAGTATACAGGTTGGGAATTTGACACAGTTCTTGCCACAAGAAAAGGTTGCAGATTTTGCCAAGATGACACAACAGGAACTTCTTGAAAATACAGAGAAAGCTGTAAGTTTTTAGTACATTAAAAAGAATGTAATAAGAATATATGGCATGGAAAGTGTTAATCACTTTTGGTAACAAATGTATTAAATCACATATGCCAACCATTACGTTTTTGCTTTAATCATTATGCTTTTTTAAAACTAAATTATGCTTTAAGCATAAACATATATGGATTATGCTTTTTCAGTATATCCACCTTCCAAAACAAAATCAATTATTTGTTTTCTCATTTTTATTAACATTCCATTAATCCCACAGGCTGTATTTTATAAGAGATTGCTTCTGCATAACAACAGTATAAGAGTAGACTTGTCTGTGGACTTTATTGCACTTTCCTAATAGTATCATGTTCTATTTATAGTGACTATCCTATTACCAAGAAACATGCTGGTTCTACTTTCAAACTTTTTACCTCGTATTCTTTTTATAGCAGATGTATGGATTAGTGAGGAGAACAGACTGGTTTTCTCATTTTAATCTTTAGATGCAGATTCTTTGTTCGAATTCATATTTAGTGCAGAACCAGTCTAATGGTAATTGGTGCTTATGGGTAGTCACACGTCTAAAAAGATCACATGCTATATATCTATGACATCAGAGATTCAATAGTTCAGTACAAAAACACTCAAAAATATTAGATGAAAATCACATGTTCTTTGTAAAAAGACCTAAGCATACTCAATTTTCAAAGTATTTCGAGAACAAAAACCTGTTGCAGCAACCTGGAGAAAGCCAGACTTGACAAGCAGAGAGCAGACTTCAACATGGTAGTCATGTGATATCATTAATTTGGCTTTCTCCGCATGGTGCAAATTCCAACTTTCAATAGCCTGTTGGTTTCTACTGCATGCTACGGAATCCTTTATTTAAATTGAAATAAAAACTAAAGAAGTTGTTTGTAGAACCATTTTGAGTACATTTTCCGCAATGGATCTTAACATTGCTTGACATTGCTATGTTATTGGAATGTACATTTCCTTATTTTGGTTAACAGTTCATTTTGTTAATTATCATATGAAAGTAAGTGATATTGTACTCCCAGTAGAGAAAGAAGCGATAATGACAGAAATACTGTAAAACAGATAAATGTCAGCATTTTACAAGAAAATCACATTAATGTCTGAACAAAGTAAAACAGTGTCCACAAGTTCTGATAGTTAACCAACAAATGAGTTGACATTGATCTATCATACAATATGTGTATACATAGAGACATCAATGCATTATGCCATGCATTTGATGGAAATTAAAATATATGAACATCTAAGACATCAATTTTCCACATTATTATTTATTTTAGCAATATGTAGAGGTCAGATTAATTAGGTACTGTTACCAAACTTCTATTGTTAAAGATGGATTTATTATTTGAGCAGCAAAGTATCATACACCAAGTGAGATATCTTCCTGGCGGCCAGTATTATTCAGGCATGATTTTTCTCCGTTTTAAAATGGAATTCCGCTTTTCTCCTGACTTGAATCCGATTTTTCTTGATATAGTCTTTTTTTTTTTTTTTAATAATGTCCGATCCGTTTTTTTTTCTTCTGGTTTTTAACCGTTCTTTTCAGTCCCATTCTGTATCAACCCTTGTAACGTATTCGCTTCTTATATTAGTTAGCCCATGACTGTCATAGAGAGTATTCAGTTTGGTCAAAAGTTTTGATTCATCCAATGAATCTTCATGTAAAGGAAACTGATGGCAATGGAAAGAAGAAGCGTGCTTGCAAAAAACGGCGTCCCCAGTTGTTGAGAGAGACCATGACACGAAAAGTTTAGATAAAGGTTTTTAAAAAATGGAAGGGAATGGCTGGAATGAATTGTTGACAGAAATTTAATTGGTCAGTTTATAAGAAAACTGAACGCACGAGGACTGCAATATACACATTACAGAAGTCTTGGTTGAAAGATTCTGGAACCGCACCTACAAATGAAGCAACATACGGAACAAATGAAGCCCTCTGTCAGAATATGTGCACTGCATGTCACCAATAAACACTGGAGCTTGAAAGATAAAAGGCTCTCCTTGAGAAGGAAAAGAAACTATTTCAAATTGAACCAGCAAAATCATTGGTGACATAAAAGAAGACTAATGAAATCTTTCTTAAAGCTGCAAAAAAGAGCTCAACTGGCATATCAGCAGGTTGTGTTCAGTGGACAAAAAGACAAGCTAATATATGGGATTATTTGTATATTGATGATGTATTTGGGTGTTTATTTTACATATTTGTTATGAAAAGAGAGAAGTCTAATATGTTGCCAGCAAAAAATTCCTAATTATTGACTTAATTATTTAATTACGATGTGAACACTGACATGCACATGAAATAACTTAAGTACCAATAGTATTGGAATACAAATTCATGTGACAATAAATGTTGTAGAATTATTCATATTTTTGGTAAGTTTGTTAGTTTTTCAAATGATTATTTTGTTACATATTATGTTCACAAGTTGCACCAGGAGCAGATTTTCATGCATGTAACATGTATTTTGAGTCGAGGGTCTTTGACCCCCAAAACCCTCTGATCAGGGGTGCTGCCCCTCGAGACCCCATTGGATGAGTACCCAAAAACCCCCATTCACATTTTCTGTTGTTTTTTTTTTTTACGCTCAAAATCGCGTCTGATTATTGGTGGAGGAAGAACCCTGGACCCCCCTCCCCCCCCCCCCCCCCCCCGAAAGAATTACTGACCCACGAGAAGCTACTGGCAAGCTTTGTCACATAACTACATTAGCCGAATCTTAGACTTGAACCCACGCAGACAGAGGTGATATGACAGTGATCTGTAACGGAAAATGCTTTAGACCACTCAGCCACTCATGGCCACTCTTTTGATGCAAACATATTTTAGCAGTGTTTACAGTGATCACTGCTTTGAATTTCGGTAGAACATCCAATTGAAGCCAAGTCTTTATTGGGAGATTTAAATGAGGGAGGGGTAAATGCTTGAAAACTATTGGCTTGTTTTGATTTGTAATATAAAAAGGACGCTATCCCATTCCTTGCTTTAATTGAAATAAATGTATCTAATGATAAATGAAAGAATATAAAATTCTCCAGGTCGGAAAGAACAATTTAGCCCTTTACATTTAAAAAGTCCCATACAGTATACATAAGTCAGAATTGAAATAGTTCTTAGCTGTGTATATGTATATTGAACTTTGGGACTGGGTCATTACTGCTTTGGACTAAATATGCGGTTCCCTGTTAAGTGTAAATTCTGTCATTGCTGTTTTGTATCATGCTTTTTAAACAGAAGTGGCTGTCATCTGGAATTTCATTGTCCATAACTCAGAAAATTGCTTTTCATATTTAATCAGTAAGATAAATTTGCTCTGTTCTAAAGAAGCCCAACAGGGTTTTGTTGAGTAAATGTATTGCAAAAGACATCAATCAGAATTTTTATTTGTGAAGAAATTTAGTATGATTAATTCAATTTGTGTGCCCAATGTGACTTGGTTAATATTATCAACAAATTTGAGGTCATACACAGTAAACCATGCCCATTTGATAGAGACTATGTCCACACAGTGGTTGTCATCCTTGATGACTTTAGTGGAAACTGTGGTGTACAGTTCAATTCTGTGTGAGTAGCCATGGTAACTCCATCAGGATGCAAGGAGAGATGGTGGCGAGTTTTTTTTTCTTCATAATCTCCACTCTCTCCACGTATGTGGGTACCAACAATACACATGAGCTCTACTGTAAGTGTAAGCTCTAGAAACCTATTTCTTTATGGGAAATGGTCCAGCCATTATATCTTTTGAGAGGTAAAGCTAGCGAAAAGATTTTGTGTTGCTGGTATTCAGCATGACTAGATTTTAAAAAATGGAGGCCTGCATGTTTCTTGCTGTCGTAAAAGTGGAAATAATAAAGGATGGCTTTGCATGTTCCAAGCTTTGACCACATTTTTCAAATTTGTCATGTTGCACATTATATTATCAAAATTATAAGGAATAGGAATTGGAGATTTTGTGAGCTATGTAACCTGTTCAGAATGTTGATCATCTTGTGAGTCTGAGTTTGAATTTCAGGTAATATAGTAGGTGTAAACTAATTCATTATTTTGCCTTGTTTATTTTTGTTACAAAATGCTGTCAGTCTTGCGTAAAATTCAAAATTACCAGTCATTGTTAAAGTATTTGAAAATTTTTTTTATTCAAATGTTCAACGAGTAACCTTCAAAAGTCATTTATTCAAATAAAAAAAGCCTTTCTTTATTGTACAACAATTGTTTAATCATTTACCCGAGGTTTGAAATGCCTGGAGGCCTTTAATATTTGATTGTGTTAACTTACCAAATCCATCTGGAACAGCATACATCCAGATATGCTGTCATATGATGCACTGGCAGATCTGGGTCTGTGCTGTTTGCTGGGTGTAATCAGGAGAACATACAACTTAGACCATGATGTGCCATCACATTAAAAGTTTTGCAAAAAGTAATTTAATTTGAGATTTGGAGTTTTTAAAAATGGCCTGGTCACCAACAACCCCATTCCAATTTTAACCCATTTGCACATGCACAAACAAATTATCCAATCCCGAGCAATGTATTTAACACAATTTGGCATCTGGTTAAATGAAAATCTCTTGGAAGCAGATGTGTTTGATGTACTGTATTTAGAAGTAACCCCAAAAATGCATTTCCCATTTCAGGCAAAACTGATGCAGATCTCCAGAGCTTAATGGGTTAAGCGGCTATCTGTTTTAATCAGCTACATTTTAAAACAACAAAAAAGCAATATACCTGTATTAAACAGCAACCTGTTTGAACAAACCAGTTTTTATCTTCAATGATGTGCATGATTAACAAAGATTTGTGAATCAAAGTGGCTTGTAGACAAATAAAAAGGGCTACATGATTTAGAATCTGATAGTAAAAACACAGAATATATGTAACCTTATTTGGTACATTACACATGTAGTCAGGAGGTCAAATCTGCATGGGTCCTACCATGAAATCCATCTTCATAATGAGACTGTGTGCTCTGCTTAAAATATTCATAAATCTGACCTGAGCTCCAGGTCGTCCACTAGCACCTAATGCATCAGTGTACTTTCAGAGCTCGGCTAACCTCAGCTAGTTAAACTTGTGGGTTTTCTGCATTAGCTCCCTAATGGCTCAAGGAGGTAGAAATTGTCGAATTCGCTCCCCTGAATGCTGGTGGTAGAGGAAACACCTTGGCTCATTGGTTAGTGTTGGATTCATAAGGGTGTGGGTTTCAATGCTACCATCTAATCAGCCTAGGCTGTCTACTATGTTGTGTCCATGGTGAAACTACTTTACTCCAGGTGCCTCAACTAGTGTTCCTGTGCAATCAAACACTAAACCAAAACCCTCCCACCTCGACTTTACCATCCTAGCATCTTTACCATCCTAGCATCTTTACCATCCTAGCATCTTTACCATCCTAGCATCTTTACCATCCTAGCATCTTTACCATCCTAGCATCTTTACCATCCTAGCATCTTTACCATCCTAGCATCTTTACCATCCTAGCATCTTTACCATCCTAGCACTTCCTTGATCCCACCATTTCGTGCATGTTTAAGGATGTGATTGGCCATTTTAAAAAAAACTGCTTTCCTTTGCAAAATCAGGTAGGTTCTGCAGACCTGTTTGAGAACCATCAGAAGTTGAAGGAGGCCACCAACACATTCAAACAATTGGAGCTTGCATACAGCAACCTACAGGAGAGGTTGGAGCAGGAGAAACAAAAGAACGCCCGTCTCGAACAGGATGTTAAAAACTTTGAAGAGCGGGAAAATTATCTGGAAAAGATCAAAATACTCCAGATGAAAAAAGCATGGGTTGTAAGTACATTCATAGTGAAATTCAGTGAATTATTATCATTTTTAGCTGATTGAACTGTTGCTATTTGTTTGTCACCATATCTGGGAACAATTTATTGATAATCACTAATATATATTGAAGTTATCTATCAGTTTAGTTCAACATTTTTAATGGGAACTTTGAAATGGATTTTAAATATTTATTTACCTAGCGATTTCATTACTAAATCAGTGGAGCATGACTGCTGTTGATGGCTTTTTCCACCTGTATGCTATTGTTTTATTAGGCACTTTTGGTTTCGAATGTAGCTTTGGTAAGCCTTTATCTCTATCTCATCAAGTAAATGACTTATTTGAGCCTTTGATGGGTTGGACATACAGGTCATGGCTATGTATGATCATTTGGAATAAAATATTAAAACCTCCAGTATATGAATTTTTTAAATTAATAATTGTGATGTTTTAGTAAAGATGCTGGATCAATACAGCAATCACACTTACCATCTGTCAATTCATTTGTTCATTTTTTCATTCATTCATTTGTTCTTCTTGGTAGGTGAATTGCCAATTATACATAAATGTGACTATTAAATGTAGCATCTATTCTGGACTAATTTTTTTAGAATTTATTGTCCTTTTCCATCAGTGTTATATCTCTAATGGAACTGCAACAGTAGATCCCTGTAACCAGAATAGCTAATGAACCAGTGAACATAACAAAAAAATGACAAAATTTGGTGTATACCTTGTCCCATATATATAAATTTTCCTATTATGTTTTGTCTTGAAATTGTCAAATTTGATTTAGATAGAATTATTGCCATTGAAAATTTCATATCTTCACACTGGGCGTCGATTAAAACTAGCACAGCTCATGCACCATACGGCATATTCCAATGTATTTTGTTATGAACAGTAGACCTAGGTGTTCCTTTAATGAGTTTTTTCTTGTCTGTACCATTTTGGATAGAGTCTGAGTTTTTGACAATAAACGTTATATCTTTATATCAGATGTTACTTGTATTGAATGAATTGGATTTTGAAGTATGCAAATATATAGAAGTCATGATCCCTGGTAGCCCATTTTCTCCGAAACGTTGTTTCCCAACACATATTCTGTTTTATGTACCACTGAGCAAGATGCAGTGAGTGGGTCCATTTGTTGTGGGCTAATTGTTAAAAGCTTAAATTTTCTACTGTCAAAAACATGCAAATTTGTCATGTGCTCAACACAATTTTCTTATATCATTCTCTATGTTTTGACATTTTTGTTGCATTTATTAGGAATATGAGGAAAAGCGAAGGCTGTATGTTGATGTAAAAGAGCAGCAGAAACTTAAAGCAATGGAGGTGAAACGAGCCAGAGAGAGTTTTGCTCCTGCACAGAGACAACTGGAGGCTGCAGAAAAAGAGAAAAATAACATTGACATTCTAATGAAGAACAAGGTATTCATTCAACAATTTACCTTAATTTCCATTACCTTAATTTAAATGCATCACCTCATCATTATGTGAGAAAGCTTGCCAGTAGCTTCTCGTGGGTTGGTGGTTCTTTCTGGGGTTTTTCCCGGGTTCTTCCTTCACCATTAATACTGGCCACCTTGTGTGCTGAAAACTGGCGTTAAGCCCTACAACAACACCCTAGTACTGGATATGGTCATCTGTACCATATTTACACCCTAGCCCTAGTACTGGATATGGTCATCTGTGCCACATGCACCCTGATACTGGCTATGGTCATCTGTGCCACATGTACACCCTGATACTGGCTATGGTCATCTGTGCCACATGCACCCTGATACTGGCTATGGTCATCTGTGCCACATGTACACCCTGATATTGGCTATGGTGGTCAATCTCAAGATAGCTGACACAGTTCCACATGATATAGCTGGCATCATACCATTATACTACAGTTCAGGCATTTGCTTAACGTAAATCGGCCAGCCTCATATGTCATGGACATGTAGCTAAACTGACATTTCATGTACTGGTATGGAGTACTGTCTTCAGAAAGCATGTACAAAGCATCTGAATGATCAAGTTTTCATTTTTTGTGTTATCTAGAAATGAGCATCTTAAAAAGCACAAACATTTATTGGACATCACATCTTGCCAATTGGAGTTTTCTCACCAAGGGAGAGTTGATTGCTGCCATCATGTGGATTTTAAAAAAAAAAACACCATACATTATATGGAGTTGAGAGATCAAGGAAGAAGCCATTGATCTCTATTGGATTAAGAACTACAGTTTATGGAACTGAAATCTTTACAGATCTTTTAGGTGAACATTATGATGTTTTTGTTGTGTCAGATCACACTTCTTAACTTTTAAGATGCATATTTTCCAAGTTCATTTTGAATGTAGGATTGTAATTTTGTATCCAATTTCTCTGTGATGCTTTACCATCATCCTGGTTTAATTGCATAAACATAACATTGTCTGTTACTCAGTGGCATAAGTCAGCTGGTTGTGAACTTAAACAAAAATAATGAATTGTAGCAGGTTTTAACCCATTGAATAAATCCTTTATTTCATGCTAGATCCATTGTGTGGTGGTGTTCAGTATGATTTTACAGAATTGTTTTGGGAAAACAAAATATGGTATGTTTCATGCCTTTTTATGAATCTAGTAATGCATATTTAATTTTCAAAGAAGAACAACCAATAGATTGTTGGGAAGCTTAAGTGGCTCATTATGGTCGATTTAAACAAAAATGGCATCATTTTATTGCAATTTATCTTATCAATGATACTTTGCAAATTTCTGACAAAGTCCATTGCAGATTTCTGACAAAGTCCATTAGAATTTGAAAAAGATTTAACAATGCCTACATTTCCAAGTGTATCCATATCTGTATGTTGAATTCCGGTGGTCTAGTGGTTAGAGTGCAGGATGTCACGGGTTTGAACCCTGGCCGAGTCATACCAAAGAAATAACACTGGTACTAACAGCTGGGCACTCAGCATTAAGAGTTTAGTGTTAGGACCAGCTGGCCTTGTATCAGGATAATGTGACTAGATGGGACATCATGCTACATGTCTGCGGCATGCTGTCCCTGTGCTGGACATAGCTATAAACTGCCACACTGCCGACATTGTAGCAATGTGAGTGAAAAATGGTTAAAGCTTCATAAAAAATACAAATCACAGACACAGTACATGTTGAAATAAAAATGGAAATCTTTTATATTTTGATACAGACGGCATCACTTCAGGAAGTAGCCAGAAAAGCGAAGGAGAACAGTAAAGAAAATGATGACCTATCAGATAAGGTATTGTAAATTTATTATTATTAGATCTTGAATTTAATGCTTTTATACTCATAACATGCAAGTTTTTTTTTAAAGCACATTTGCACTAAAAGTCTGAACAGTAAAATGAGGCATTATAAATAATTTATGCTTTAGATCCCATCAAAGTTAGGATGGGAAATAACATTTTGCTTGTTTCATTGGTCATATATTCACGTGCTTGTTCATTTGTTACTCTCTTAATGTCTTAATGATTTCACCTATACTTATTAAAATTAGAATGTGGACACATGGAAGCATGAGTAATTCAGCCACATCAAAACTAGGTCACTGACCTAATATTCATGCTTAAATTTATGTTGTATGTTCAGTCATTCTTTCATTACATCCTCAACAGCTTTTACCATTTTGCACCTGCAGTCATGAAAATTGGTATCTGAATGTATCTCAACAAGACCTATATGACCTTTTAATGAAAACGGTGATAAAAAAAATGTACAACAGATATATGTGTAATTAGTAAAAGTCTTCAAGATTTCTATCTGCTGCATAAAAGAAAAACATGTGTCAAACGTTAATACAAAGTATACAATGTTTACATGCTGTTAATGAGTGAACATCATCTTTTAAAGAAAAAGGGCTAAATTTTCAGACGTTCTTCATGGCGTTACAGTTCCTGACTTGGCAGTTAACCTTTGTCATGGTTATATGTAGCTTTAGTGTATGTTTAACTTTTTCATGATGGTAGATTTTAAAGGTCATATATGCAAACAACATCATATTGCAGAGCTAAGTTTTGGCTATGATTAATTGGTTTGTATTTTACGATCATGTCATGTTTTTTTTGTAAACATATTTATTTCTGAATTCAGGACATTGTTTTTCACCTAGCATGTTCCTGGTCTACTTGATGTTTGTAGTGTTCTTTGCTAAAATTTAAGTTAAAGACCTGACCTTATTTAGAATAGTTTGGAAATGAATTTTTGATCCAGGTTCTCGTATTGTCTTAGGTTTTGATATAAAGGTTGTATATACTCAAATTACTCAATCCAGATCTTAACATCAGTCTTTGTTGAATGAATCTTAGTTTTATTCGGTTATAATTTGAGGGGAATTTATTTATTTATAATATGTATTGGAATTACAAAGTGCTCATTGACTTTAGGATCAAATCACTGTTTTGAAATTATTGTGAATTCATTCAAAGACATTTTGATTATATAATTGTGATACAGCAAGACAGTTGACACATTAGCATATTCAAGGCTGCTTGCACAAAGGCACATTCAAGATTGAATTCCTTTGTAACACTACTGAAATTTATTCAGAACGCTACACTTTTGGATGTAATTCACAACATTGTAAGTTCCCATTTAATTTTCATTTTGAATTCTAGGTAAATAAATTATTTGTTGAATTTAACAAAGCTTGCTGCTTTTCACTTCTTTTTACTTAGTTTAAGACCCTAGAATCAAAGTGTGTGTGTGTGTGTGTGTGTGTATAAATATAAATGCATTGATTGAAAAGACCTTAAAAAGTCCAGTAGTTTATGTCCTACTCTAGCTTAATAGAGATGACCTTTCAGGCTGTTCTTTTCAGTTCACAGAGATTGAAGATGAGCTAAAATTTAAGAAAGAGCAGGAGCTTACCAGAAGAAAAAGGTAAATTGGGATGATCATCAGTGTCACGATTGTTTTATACTTGCATGTTTTTTGACTGAAATAGAAGTTGAAGCCTTGGAATAAAATTTTGCTTTCACTGTTTTGAATTGTACTAGCAATGTTGGTAGCTATGAAGTGGTACATGATACAGCTAACACCCAGTATTCATTTGAAATTGATGCTCCAGTACATTTTGATTTCTGCAGATTAAAGTATTTTAAGCACTCAATAGAAAGCTTTAATTTTACTTATCATGTCTGCAACATTTGAGTACCATTATTTCACCAATTTCAGAGAAATCTAATCTTAAATTTTTGGATGTTAAAGGTTTGCCTTTGCAGCTGCAATATATAACCAGCACTTCTAGTTATTGCCATGCTACAGCTGTTAACGGTCATTGACCGGTCATTGAACTCATTCCATTTATTTTGCATATCATGTATGTTAATGGAAGTGAGAGAGAGAATATGTGGAAAGAGATAAATGCATGGGAGTAAGCCCACTGTAAATTGTCAGTTGTACCTTTTTACAAAAAAGGACAAAACTGAGCAGCTTTCATTAATAGAGTTATTAAATGTAATTCATTAAGATTGTGTTCATTAAAAAATGAAATACAAATTATGTTGAACTGTCTTGATTAATATGCAGATCTGGTTTGTGATTCAACATCGCATGTCTAGAGCTTTCAGAAGTTTAGAGAACTTGTACCTGGTACCCATCATGCCTAATGATCAGTTACCTGGGTACCCAATTAAGGGGAAATTATTTTAAAATATGTCAATTGCTGAAGCCAAGTCAGCATTTGTATGAAATTAATTTTTATCTTTTATATAACGCTAGCTAATGTCATATATATTACAAAGTCAAATAATTGTCTTTATTGTCTCAGAACAAAAAAAAATGTTTCCGGTCAACTGACTGTCTTTGTTTTCCTTGCTACCCTAGCATTTTTTTCCCAACAGGTGCTTTTTTTGCTTGATAAATTTCTTAAATCCTTTAGCATCATCTAGTAAATTATTGTGTTTTGTAGTATTCTCACAACATCCATTTGTTTGTAACATCCTCCCCCTCGAACAAAACTATTTTAACAACAGAAGGCTTCAATGATATTTCACTAGGGGGTTTCAAACTCAGTCAACTTTGTTAGCATTTCAAATTAAAAGGTAATTTTTTATCAGCAAGATCATAATGAACCGCTCCGGTGGCCTAGTGGTTAGAGCGTCCGTCGCGGAAGCGGGAGGTCGTGGGTTCGATCCTCGGTCGAGTCATACCAAAGACTTACAAAAATGGTACTAACAGCTGCCTCGCTTGACGTTCAGCATTAAGAGGTTAGTGTTGGGACTAGTCGGCCTGGTGTCAGGATAATGTGACTGGGCGGGACATCATGCTACATGTCTGCGGCATGATGCCCCAGTGGTAGACATCACTATAAACTGCCTCACTGCAGACATCGTAGCGATATGACTGAAAAATTGTTAAAGCTACGTTAAAAATCCTAAACAAACAAAACAAACAAGATCATAATGTTTGCTTAGGCCAGTCTGTTTTAAGGTAACAGACGTGATGTAGTTCACCCTCTTCGAAAATCTCAATAATTGTGTAACTTTTTTTATTTAACATCTCTTTGAACACATGTATACAAGAATTCTTCCTTTTTTTATATGTTCAATTTGTTTTTAAAATTTTAAAATTTGACATTGTGAATATTGGATGCAAATGAGTTTTTATTGAAATAAACTATTCAAGAAACTAGAAATAGACAGTGAGCAGTCACTTTTCTTATTTACATTGAGAACATCTGTTTGAGTTGAAATGCCAATAATTCAAAAGTGCTAGGGACCCCTTAGTAATTGATAATAAGGTTAGAAATTATAATTCAGTGAACAAAATTACTAAGTTTTGTGGAATTTGTTATATCCTTGGTGCTTTTTTATTGATAAATCCCTAGTGGGCTTAATGAAGAAAAAAAGTGGAGTATATGTGAAAACTGAAGTAATCGTAAATATTGTCTGATTGCCTTTCCTTGGTGGCCTTGCTGACATTTGCAGATGCTTATTTAGAACTGATCTTGAGCTTTTTAAGTAACACTTTGGTCATATAGTTCATGAATCTATTAAAGGTTGCAACTCAACATGTCATTTGTGTGACTAGATCAAGTAACCACCCTCTGTTACTTGCCACAGGACCACACTTGCGGTACAAAGGGTTGTCAGATGGGAAAACAAGTTATGCACTTGAAGACTAACAACTATGCTTGTCACTGAAAAATTACACATATCTGAGACTCGGTCAAAAGGATTGTCAACTTGAAAACAAGCACTGGCAGAAAAAATATATATACAGTGAACTTGTACCCTATGCCTCATTTTATTACCCTGGTATTTATGAATGGATGAGTACTTGGGTATTTGTTGACATTTGCATGATGGCTTTTCTGATGACAACCACTTTCACAATAGAGTATTTCAAGGTGGAGTAGCCAGTCTGTCTGGCCAGTTGGATTTTTAGGTATATTGAGTAAATGTAATCTAAAATTTTTATCTTTTTATGATATTAAGAGAAATAATAAAAAATCAGGTGAGAAATAAATAACAGTGAATTGTTTTTGATAAGTATTCATGAATCTGGGTGATATGACTATCTCACATTAAACCTGCATTCAGTAGATGCTTGTAACTCAAAAACAAAACTCTTCAGCATCAATTCAATGCTACTTCCGATTCATGTCAGCATGTTGAGCTATCTGGACACCACCATATGATAAAAACCAAGAACAGCCAAGAAAAAAAGAACTATTACAAAAAATACAACAATTTGAAATGAAAGAACGATAGTTGGTTAACCACGTTTACTTGGAATATATATATATATATATATATATATATATATATATATATATATATATAGGATGCATGCTAAGACCAAGATATTGCTGTTATAGTTAGTTCAGCACAGCATTACAGATGATATCCAAGACTAACATTTTCATTTGAGTCTCTCATTATTTAACTAGAAATACCAAATTAATATGGAGTTATGGAAAAGTTCATTTTTTATGCAGGACTTAGCAGGATATTTGTCTTGGTCAAAAACAGTTGCCATGTTGTGCTAAATTTAATGAAATTTAATTAATTTGACATGTGATATAAATATCTTGTATTGTGTTTTTCTTTATGTTTCATTTTTCATAATAAAAAAAACTATTCTAATGGCTGATGTTCTTGTCAGCTGGATTTATCACCGTGTCATTGGCCTCATTTTGTCTTGTATGATGTTGGTTACGGACAGGAACTGTTTTATTTTCAGGTCCTGTTGGCTTGCAGGATTTTCTAGCAAGTTTCACACACTGATAGAATCTTTTATGCATAACAATTTGATTTAGTTAATTTCAAACTAATTTAATATACACATGCATATCTTCAGTCAATCAAAAACTATAAAGCAGTCTTCAGAATGGTGACTATTTATAGGAAAGGATATATATTACAGACATAATCACCTGCAGTATGTACTGGTTGACACTTTTTGGGAGAACAGGATTAATTTAGTTTAGTTCATCTGAGAGTACCTTGGTGGAGTAAACACGGTGTGGTTCCATGATAATTCAATTTTGGCCCTTGTTTATCCAGTCCCTAACAATCGTTACAGTAGCTTAGAGGTAAATTTGATTCTGCTTGATGATTAAGTGTGACCATTGCTACTACAATAAGAAAAGCCTTTAAAGTTGAAAGTTTCATAGAAAGCACCATGGCATAAGGTCTTTCAGGTAGACACAAATGATTCTAAGTTGCCATCCAAACTTGCTGCAATTACTTAACTTAATAAGCCCATTAACTGTTATAAGGCATTCTACTGGTCAGATTTCTAAGTGAATGGCCCCTAGATTACACTGTTAGGTGAATGTCAGCTGAGTGATCTAAGGCCCTTGTTGTCATGTTAGTGGGGCATTTTTGACTCTTTGTCTTCTAAATTTCCTATAATGTATTTAAATTTTGCATTTTGTTTTACCAAATAATGGCAGTAAAATTTCATAATTTATTATTTTATATTATTTCCCAGACTAAGTGATCTGAAGAAACAGCTTGAAGCACTACAGAATGAGTTTGTCAGTGCCAATGACTCTGAAGATATTCAGGTAAGTATTTCCAAACATACACAACTAATTTCATGTTTATTATCCCCACCCATTGTAAGAATTTTCATGAATGGAAACAAGTCTCATTCAGTGCCAAGGGTGGCTGAGTGGTCTAAAGTGCTCTTTGTTACGGATCACTGCCATCTCACATCTGTCTGTGTGGGTTTGAGTCTTGGATTCGGCCAATGTGGCTATGTGAGTGAGAAAGCTATGCCAGTAGCTTCTTGTGGGTCGGTGGTTCTTTCCAGGGTTTTTCCCAAGTCATTCCTCCACAATTAATACTGGCCACCATTTATAGCCTATCATGTGCTGAAAAATGGCATTAAACCCTACAACAACGACAACATCAGTGCCAAGGGAGATAATTCAATTACAGCTGCAATGGCTGATAAGAAAATAATAGTGAACTCACAGGGAGTAGAAAGATGAAGTCTCATTAAAAGTAGCATCCAATCTTAACCGCAATGTGCTCCAGTTACCCTTTTTTATAAGCTTTGGTGAAGGAAAGTCTCCATTATGGCAAGCTTCTGGTACATGAAAAAGACCCAAGAAAATAAAGATAACAGAATATAGTTTTTTTCATGATGGAATTGAGCATTTGCCACGCTTACTGGATAGAGTGCACTCATTGCTTAAGAAGCATAACATAATTTCATTGGCTGACAAAAATGTCTTGCTGATGTTGGTTAGTTTCAGCACCAGCATTTGAGCCATGATTATTGGTGAAACAAAATCTCCAGTGCAGACATCCTATTTATTTCTACTGTAGTGTACAAGGAGGGAAAATTGTAAATTCAGAATTCCAAATAATATATTGAGAGGAATGGTTATTTGAGGTTTTAATATTCAAATTCTATTATGGAAACATGCCTCCTAATGAGCTCCAATGTACAGAACACATGTGTGCCCTCATTACAAGACTGCATTTTACTATACATTGTGGATCAGTTCCTTAACATTTGTAAGAGGTACAAACCTTGGAAGATTCATGACATGAGATGCTGATAATGATTACAACTTTTTGTTTTTATTAATTTCTGCAATAATTATTCACTCTACAAGCATATAGACTTTAAATCAGTTATTGCTGAGTCAGATTCTATCACAGTTTGCTTCAAAGACCTTGTCAACTAAAAGAACCATGAACTGAAGAGTGAACACGGTTAATTTGCAGGCAGCTGTGTTGTAATCTTACTCTATAAAGATTGATTCAAAGCTTATAATATTTGAATGAATATTTATTGCAAGAATGAATACATGTATATCAATGACTTGAGTGTCAGTGATAATGTTTTTGAATTTGTTCTTTCAATACATTACCAAGTCATATGACTGAAAAATTGTTAAAGCTACATATAAAAAAATCTATCACACACACACACTTTCCCCAATCATAATACCGTAGGAAAACTACTAGCACCTCACAAATTCAGACATCCCAGTCTAAAACATTTTAGCTAAAAAGCTAAACGTTATCTGCACACTTTGGTGGCAGTTAGAGTGATCTCCCCTTGATAGTGGTTGGTGCCAAATCCTGTGAAATCATTAGCTGCTACATTCACTCGAGCCAAGTAGCATGCACTCAACAGAGAGGTGTTGCAAACTCCAGCAGTTTCTAAGTTTTTTTACCTCAAAACAAGTTGGAGGAGTTAATCTTCTAAAGGAAGTATACTCCATCAGTTAACTTTTCTGTTCTTTCTATCATTGTCTAACTTTCAGTGTTACACTTTGCTGTCTTTATACACTTAGTTACCTTGATAAGTACCTGAACACATTGCTGTAACTGTATTAATAAGTGCAGGTTTTTTCTTTGGTAAAGAAAACTCAGTTAATATTACTCTGTAATTTTGGCACTGTTTGGATACATATAAGTTTGTTTTCTATATTTTCTTTGTATCCATGTCATTGTTGTATATGTAGACCTACCACTTATCCCAATTTATTGTTTAAACTCCAAAATCCCAAATTTTAAATTCACCAAAGCTCCAGCTTTTTCTTCACAATGATTGTGCCTCCTTTAAAGGGCAAATGTGAAGGAGAAATTCCATGAGGAACACACTACAGTCATACTGTGAAGTCTAACCTATTTCTGTTTTCGTCTTTTATGCCGACATTTAGTGTTATAATTGAATTAACACTAAATATTAGCATACAAGATGAATTAAGAAAAAAAAATTTCACTGTATGACTGTAGCATACATTTTTCATTGTTAAGTAAATAGCTTAAGACAGCTGATATATCAATTCCTTTGTAAAGCTTTTGTGAATATATGGTTGCAAATGCTAATCCTTGTTTTGTCTTCTTCTTTTCCAAATCCTGATTTTTTTTCTTTGTCATCTTCATTTTGATTCCACTCAAGGTGGCAGGTCTGTATGTGTGACACTTTACTGATCTTGCATGTATTTAACATCATTAGCTCTTTCCTAAAGGTAACATTGTTTTTTTTGTTGTTTTTTTTTGTTTTGTTTTAGTGTTTAATGCAATTTTTCAGCACATGATAGGCTATACATGGAGGCCAGTATTACTGGTGGAGGATGAACCCAGGAAAAACCTCGGAAAGAACAACCGACCCACGAGAAGCTACTGGCAAGCTTTCTCACATAACTACATTAGCCGAATCTTAGACTCGAACACACACAGACAGAGGTGAGACTGCAGTGATCCGTAACGGAGAGTGTTTTAGACCACTCGGCCATTCAGAGCCCCCAGTAACATTGTTCAAAAAGGATATTGTAGCATCTACTTCACAAGTATCAGTAATTACACTTAAATGCCTTTTTATGTGAAGGTGTTGTGCTATAGAAAAGTCATTTATTTTACAGTATAGCTTCTACAATGGTTGGATATGTACAGGTAATTTTTCTATGCGTGTTTTACCAATAACTTTTGACCACTCCAGTAGCCTAGTGGTTGGAGTGTCCACCACGGAAGCAGTAGGTCATGAGTTCGATCCCCCGGCCGAGTCATGCCAATGACTTACAAAAATGGTACTAACAGCTGCCTCGTTTGGCACTCGGCATTAAGAGGTTAGACCTGTAGCTTCTATTTATGTAATGTTTTCTTTTCTTTCTGTCGTAGCCCCAACTAGATGCAGTTAATAGCAATATGAGAGAGACCAACCAGAGTCTAAACAAGGTACATCAGGATGGGGAACAGATCCGCATGAAAGTTGAGAGTTCCAGAAGGGAGATTCAAAGTATGCATCAAAACTTGTAGTGAATTTGACCAATTGATCAGCACCTTTACAGTGTATTAATGAATGCATAGAGATATAGTGAAACCCCACTATAATATTTCACAATTGCACCAATTCAGATGTAGCATGATTGCAGTATGGCTTCAGAAACAAATATATACTTAATTTCTCTTGCTTCAAGTACTGCCATGCTTTAGTGCCAAAACAAAAAAAAGTTTGCTTTAATAATTTAGCAAAGTATGTTTATTTTCCGAAGAAGGAATAAAAATGTTTCTTTTTACTTATGTTTGAAGGATGTTACTTTAAAATATTGATAATTAATAATCTTGTTATTGGTGAACCATGACAAATAAAGTGATTAAGATTTCTTTATGATTATCTTTGTGCAGCATGTATGCAGTCCTTGCTCATTGCATGGTAAAGAGAGCCAACAATATTTGCCCAGTCATCTGGCATACACCACCTGACAATGCAGTAGTCTAAAATTGTTTCTTTCCAGAATATACAAAATTAAGTTACTTTTCCTGCCTATTTAAGGGAAAACTAAAGCCCATCATTGTCAGCTCAGTTAGCTGTCATACATACACTTTGAAACATGTTTATCCCTAGATTGTCAGGCACTGTTTTTGTCTTTTCATTGTCACATGTACTGCCACTCCATGCCTTTTATCTAAATCCATTTTATTCTATAGTCAGCAGTTTAAGATCACTCCCGTATACAGAGGCATTTAACTATTAGGTGCTAATTGGAATGGAACAGTCTCAGTTTTAGGGTAGAGGAACTTGCTATTATAATTAAACATACTACTTGCTTTTGCTCTACAATGTTCTAGGTCATAGTTATAAACAACAATTTCAATAAACAATTTCAATTTTTTCTTCCTGTTTTTAGAGAATGATTAAACTGTTTTCATGTAACTTGCTCATTCCAGAAAGTCAAATTGTTTACTCACAATGAGGATTCAGGCCTACGACTGTTAAATTGTTCATCTCAATAATACAAGTTTGTTTATAGAGACTCTCAATGTCTGATTTATGCATTTTTGGTCTGTCAGAAATTGGACTGTCCAGCAAATATGAATGGTTTGAAAAATATAGAGTTCTTATACATTTATGTATATACCAACAAAAATGTAGCTGCCACCCCCCCCCCCATAAATCTATAATAATTGTTTTAAGTATTTCTCATTTAAATTGCATCAATGAAGTACATAGTTAAGTGACACTCCCTCTACCCCACCCCAGCCTGGTAGGAATAAGAGGATACACATGCAAAATTTTCTTAAGTTAACTGGCTTAGTTTGATATAGCATGATACGGTACAAAGCACAATGACACTTTGTGGACCACAACTGTTATGTTATAATGAGGTTTCATCAAAATATTTTTATAATCTTGCAATCAAGAAAGATCTGTACGGCATTATACATCAAAACCTGGTAATAATTAATGCTGATATAATTTTATGAAGGCTGGCAGTAGTTAGAGAGGGATGGATGGATGGATAACTTATAAATGAATATAGTCATAAATAAATGTAATATTCATTTATTATTTTACTTAGCTAGTACAATGCACAGATGTCATAAAATCCAATACACCAAACCTCATAAAATACAATCTATCAAATATCTTAATGTCAAATACATCAAATGTCTTAAAATGCTATTATTGATGTTTTCACATTGTTTAAGAAAACTAGTATGAGAAATTGAATAGCAAGAAATGACATAAATGTTTCAGTTTAGATGCAGTATATTATTCCTTTTTTCCCTCAGCCTTGCAGAAACAGCTACAGAACATACGTGATGTAGAGAATAAACGTCTGGAAGTCCTTCGTGCCAAACATAAAGATACGTATGATGCCTATATGTGGTTGAAGGAAAATCAAGACAGATTCAAGGGAAAGATACATCCACCTATGATGCTTTGTGTAAGTTCGTAATCATAAACTTGTATGATAATAAATTGTGATGGTTTTGCCATTTCTTTCAAAGAGGAATCAGGTGTTTTACTTGACAGGTGAGTGTTTAGAAGACCTTGGCCATGGACAGGTTATCGTATAACATGATTCCAGTGTTCATCATGTATTTTAAGTTATGCTTGATGAATCTGATGCCTCTTTAGAATGTAATAAACTGAGATTGATTATAAGCCATTGCAGAGTTTGGTAAGGACATCTATCTGCAGATGTTTAATAAGATGATGCGACATCAAATTGGCCAAGTTTGTCAGCCACTGAGAGGCAAAATTCATAAGCCACCTGTGGACTCAGGGATGTTAATTAGACCCAGTACTTCTTCCTATATGTTGTAAGAAATGGCTAAATAGATGCTGCCTGTTTGCAATCTTCGTCGGTAGAGTAGAATATCTTGGTAGTTGAGGAGAGGCTGATAAATGTAGATCCAGTGCAAGATGCTACTATTTTCATGATTGGTCAGAAGGGCCATGTCTTGCTTCAGAGGCATTGTTAAAAACTTAACATCTTAAAGACTATTTGTCTTCATAATGTTACCATGGTGACTAATGAAACATGCTTAAGCCTTAGAAAGAATATTACCTCTTTCATCAGTGGGATGGGTCAGTTGAGTAAGATTTGTTCTTTGCTTAAGTATATTGACTTGTGTCTCCTTGATAAAGGAACAAAAGAATGTGGCATACATATTTATCCTCTTTTTATACTTCAGAGTGGGGGTGAAGAGCATGGGTGATGATGTAATATTACTAATTCAATTGATAAAGACAAGAAGAATTATGGGATGGTCTGTTTTTTATCATCCATCCGTTATCAAAAGTTTGTTAACACTACACCACCCAAACTATTTCCAGGACTGCCATGATTTTTTCAAACACCTTTATACTGTGATTGAGTTGGTCCTAAATGAAAATGATGCTGCTCAGACATTGAATATAGCTGCCTTTAGTAACACCATTCCCCATAGAGATTCCCAATCCCACTCATGTCTGCCTAGGTAGTGCATTATAATTTGACCACTTCTAAATTGAGAAGAAAGGAAAGGAAGTGTCTTTTCCATCTTCTAAAGGGCACAGCTGATATTTCAGCACCTACCTTCTCAAGATGCAGTTTCATTGTTTATCATTCCTTTTCTGAGAGGGACCTTTCATTCAAAAAGATTAAAGCTCATGAGGTTTGAGCCATTGCAACTTCAAAATCCAGTTTAATTCATTCATCAATGATGTTATGAAAGATGCATGGGGCAGTCATAAACTAACTCCTACATTTCTTTGTCACACAAAGGTTAGAGCATACTTTCTGTAAGGCCCATAATCAAATACAAAGTGGGTAAAGCAGATACCATGTTATAGTAGTTATAGTTATAGTAGTATAAGGGTGAGTATTTTCTTGATTTTACTAGATGTCAAGCACTCCAAGAACTGGCAAATTCTGCTACCCAATAGCAGCAGGTAATATATTACTGTGTTTAACTTTAACGATCTCGGCCATCTCACCTCTGTTCATATGGGGTCTCTGGCTCAGCCAATGTGGGTATGTGAGAAAGGTTGCTAGGTGCTTTCTGTGTGTAGGCTCTTCTCAGCGTTTATACTGGATGCCATATACAGCCTATCATGTGCTTAAAAATGGTGTTAAGCCCACAGCAACTGATATAAAAAATGTGGTGGGGGATAACACTTCTTTTAATGATGTAATATTTATCTGTTTATCTGTTGCTATTGGCAGATTTCATCTGATTTTGCGCAGATAGTCTGTCCTTAAAAAAGGAGGATGGCTGAGGGCAGTGGGCTGGTGATGTGGAGAGCAGACTGGGTCTGTGTTCTGATAGTCAGAACTTTCAGAATGTATGGAAACTAAACCCTTTTGTAGGATGAATTCTTATTACCGTATTTGCCATCCTATAAGACGATACTTTTTTAGCAGAAAATCTTAGCTCCATCGTATGCTCTGAATCAACTTATATATGGATTATATCATCCAAATTGCATGTTAATTTTTTTATGTGGAAAATAATTTTCCAAGAGTATGAAAAATAATGTGTAAAAAATATTTCATTTTGTTGAAGGTCACAGGTTCGATTTCTGGCCAAGTCGTACCAAAGACTAATAAAAATGGTACTAACTGCTACCTCGCTTGACATTCAGCATTAGGAGGTTAGAGTTGGTCTGTCTGGTGTTAGGAAAATGTGATTGGGTGGGGTATTATGCCCCAGTGCTAGACATCACTATTAACTGCTACACTGCAGACATCATAACGATATGACTGAAATTTTTTTAAAGCTATGTTAAAAATCCTAATCACACACATATTTCATTTTGGGTAAGAGATGTGAACAAATATAGGATCCTAAATTGAATATTGTAAACAATTAGATTATTGTCAGTTTTAAAAATTAACATAGATCAAATGTAATTGCGCTAAAGCAGCATGCACCAGTCATGTACATTGTTTGTAACATACATTGTTTAAATTTAATTACATATATGTGTGTTAGACAAGTTAGAAGATGAATAACCATGACAAAGACATGTACCATCACAATTTTCTTCTTGCACCTAATGATCAAATAATCCTAATGCCCCATTGAGAGAGAGGGGAAGAGAGAGAGAGAGACAGACAGGCCAAGATGTATTCACGATTGTAAATCTGTATTATTTACTTACCTGATGACTCATTTTACTCATGAACAGGTGCAGTACCATATTATATTATCAATTAATAACACTAGTTATGCAGTTCTTTTTATTAAATTTTTATTTTCACTTCCATTATTAATAGAATCACATGGCATGGTAGTGGCATTTACATGCTAATTAAATATGCTACGGCTGTATTCAATCATTCCAAGATAACAGCTGTGTGAGGTCAAGCTGCAGACCAGATTCGATTAGTGAGGCTATCAATAGGGAAATGAGGCTAACCATGGGTATTATCAATCCTTGCAGGAAAGGAGATGCCAGGTGGTTACTATCGTAAATTTCTGAGCCAGTGGCATTTTTTAATTTGCCGACAGAACTGACATCAAATATCTAGCATGAGCAAATATAAAAAAAACAATTGTTACCTAAGTACAGGAAGAGTACATGCACTTTAAACAATATCTTAATTGTTGGAGAGATAGTTATACTTGCAAAGAAAATTAGACAGCATGCAAAATGGTCATTCAATGGGATTTAACCTAGTGGAGACTATGTGGATGTGACTCTTGTGAATATTTAAACTCAGGAGGAGTATGGTTTGTATTTTCATAGTTTACATTACTGTTTCATTTATTAACCGCTCCAGTGGCCTCGTGGTTAGAGTGTCCGCTGTGGAAGTGGAAGGTTGTGGGTTTGATCCCCAGCCAAGTCATACCAAAGACTTACAAAAATGGTACTAACAACTGCCTCGCTTAATGCTCAGCATTAAGAGGTTAGTATTAGGACTGGTCGGCCTGGTGTCAGGATAATGTGACTGGGTGGGACATCATGCTACATATATGCAGCATGATGCTCCAATGCTAGAAATAACTATATACTGCCTCACTGCAGACATCGTAGTGATATGACTGATTTTTTTTAAAAAGCTATGTTAAAAATCCTAATCACACACACACACACACACACACACACACACACACACACACACACACACACTGTTTCACTTATTGATGTTTTCTCTCTTTGACATGGTGTACCAAAAGAACACTGCTCAATACTCATCATTATATTTTCAGGTTAATTTAAAGAATCCTGCCATGGCAAAATACATAGAGAATCACATCAGGATGGATGACCTGAGAGCTTTTGTGTGTGAAAAGACAGAGGATTTAAAGTTATTTATGGATGTAATGGAAGAACAACATCTCCGAGTTAGTGCTGTTGGAATGCCTAATGACTCTTTAGATAAATTTCGACCATCCTTTCCAATAACAGAACTCGGGTAAATTGAACCTCATGTGTTAATAAATTCAGTGATATAAAGAATGCATATGATCTGAATTTTGCCTCATGGGGTTATTGGGGTGGGCGGGTGCAACATAGATACATTGATCACTTAGCTTTATAAATAGAATGCTGACATTATCTTATTTCTTGGGTTCCATCAAGTGTGCTTGGATATCAAGTTTATGCCCATTGGACATTTTATAAAGAGACATAATTAGATTTTGATATGCTATTATTTCACTTTGTTTCTTCAGATTTGTTACTTGATCACTTATTGCAAGCATTTTTTTAAAAACTTAAAACATATATGACATGCCTGGATTATGATCGAGGCCATACATGCAAAGTTTGCACATTTTGGATGGAAGACCATTGTGCCGAAGTCTTGGCCAGATAAACACAATCTAAAGGGAATGCAAATAAGCTCACTGTTAGAGTGTGCATCTATGGCATAGCTTCCATGGTCGCCTTAATGAACATTTTCCTTTTGACAGATATTAAAAGCAGATAGCTCTCAATGCAAAAAGCATCAGGGTTGACCACATTTACTCACATACAAAATCCCACTCAACTTCCATAATGGCAAGGGCTATATCAGTACAAACAGCACAGCAGTCCATCCAGTGCAGTTTATGCTGCTTAAAAAATCCACTGACCATTTCAAAAATGTCTTTACCAGTTCTTGTGGTGCAAATTATTGAACAGTGCTATCAGTTGTTTGTGCCACAAAAACACTTTGAGCTGAGGCTTGCCCTTGGTATTCTCAGATTTGTTGGTCCAATCACAAATTTTCCTGCTTTTGTTTAGTCCATGAACACAATGTTTTCACACGTTAAAGAATATAATGTGACATGAGGTCAATTCACCATTTGATGTTTTCACAAAACATGACCAATTCAAACTTCTTATCAATATCACTTCCAAAGACAGTCCTGACCATTGCAAGGGTTATTGATTTAACAAGTTCCATCAATGATATAGTAAGGTTTCATGCAGCATGTCATTCTCCAGGAGACCTAAAAAAAACCAGATGTCTTTGTAACTTTTTCCAAAGAAACAGACCCAAGAATTTAATGAGAACAAAAAATAATTTGATTCCAGGAAAAGTCTCTGAAATTCACATTCAACTGAGGTTTACAGACTTCCCTGAAACTCTCATTCAACTGAGGTTTACAGCCTTCCCTGAAACTCTCCCTCAACTGAGGTTACAGGCTTCACAGAACTGCTGGCAATTGAATGAGACTCAGATCTGAACTGTTGATGATCTTATCTTTCACATAATACCTTCTTCATAGTCACACATATTACAGTCAGCAGAATCAGTGAGATATGTGCCTTGTTGTTCAATCTGAACATTTTACAATTCTGTTATGATGGCCCCACTTTCATTGCTAAGAATAGGTTCACACTTATGGGCATTTACTCATTTGTGGGGACACCTCTTTTGTTAGTCCTTTCATAGCAGTGTCATCTAGAGAACCATCTGAGGGCTTTTATCTGAAACAAACCAAGCCAGTATGCTGAGTGAGATCTCCTATATATACCTATATCATCCTAAAGAACCAACTTAGGACCAAATAGAGCTATTGCACATTTCAACTAGAGCAGCAACCACAAGCAATAGCTTTCATGTGTTCCTTGACATTGTCCAAGCTGTGGGGTGGGGGTGGAAACGACTTTCTCTTGTTTTGAACAGAGATCTTTCATCCCATATTGCTCAGATGGACTTAGAGGGACCATTGGCAGCACAACAAGGTACCTTCCCAGGTTTCTCTGCAGTTTCTCAGTGATTTGGCCTATCACCGTCCACTAGATTTTGTTTGGGGAGAAAAATGTTTTCAGACAGCCACATCTGGCCAGAGCTAAAAGAAAGATCTGATAGCCCAACAACCTGGGCTACTCTAATTTCTGATCAGTCCCACCCACTAAGTGAAATGCCCATTAGGCTTGTGGATTTTTTTGTCTTCTTTTTCAAGTTGTTGAATGACAAGTAAATTATTAATATTTATCACTATGATTGTTTACTGTACTTCTGTCAAAGCTGTACACTTTGTGTACAAAGTGAATTATGTGATGTATGAACGGTGAACAGATTTCCTGGATTACCAATAATTAGTGCTCTCTTGACTTAATCATACATGTGATTCTAATTGCGGTAGGACACAAATGCCATTGTTAAGGTCATCCACGGCACATAGCATTTTGTAGTCAGCGACTTTTGAAAATTAATAACTTTTCTTTTTTTGACTGAACAGAAGGAAGGGGGTAAAACAGTTATATGTTTAGGCTCTAAGATTGTAAAAATGAAATGGAACTTAGTTTTAAGAATCAAATTCAAACATATTTCAAAAATAATCCACAAATTATATTACAGTAGTCTTAGTAATTAAATGTTCTAAAAGATCCAACTTTGAGCCCTGATGGAAAATCCAAGATGGAAGATGATGAACTATGCTGTAGCCTGTACTGTGTTTATCTACAGTTCCTTGTAGAATCAGAAGATTTAACAATCCAGTGTTTGAAATCCAAATAAAAGTTTGATAAACTGTCTTTGTCCAAGAATCCTATATGAGCACATCAAATATTTATAGAGAAGCGAATTAATCTTTTAAAATCCAAATGAACTGATGAAAATATAACTAAAAAAACTGGCTATAACAAAAGAAAAAATGACTAAGGTGTAAAAGCCCAAAACTAAGATTTCTTACTCTAAACATCGGTATTAAATCTAACTTCTGCACAATTATGAAAAAACCTAGAGGGTCACGTGATCCTGTATACATCGTGTACCCCTAGCATGACTATGATGAAAACCAATCATTATATTCTAAGAATTAAAAAAAAGTTGTTTACATTCACCCAAAGCCATTTACAAGTCTTGTCTCATGTATCCAAGACAGCCTCAATCTCACTATTATTAATTCTCACAAAAAGAATAAATAAAAAAGTACTTGTTTGCATGGCTGTTACTAACCTTTAATTAAGGTCAGGATCAAAGTCAACTTTAAACAGAAAGTTTCAACTATTATTAGCTATTCATGTTGTTTACATCGTAAATATAAAAAACTGAACTCTCTACTGGAAAACTTTACAGTAGAATGAAATAGAATTTTAAAAAATTAAAACAAACAAACAGCTAAATTTTTAAAAAATTAAATTAGAAATATGCAACACAGTATTCACAGTGTTTCATCATATCAGGGTGAGAAACTTCTGTAAGAATCTTTTTTTCTCTTTCTTCCCATGTTAGACGTTTTTTGTTGAGATGTTCATTGTATCTCATATGATTCAAATATATTTCTTGAAAAAACAACTGGGACACCTGGTAAATACAAAAGAGTGAATGTTTTCATATGATTTACTACATAAAGCAAGGAAAAAATAAACTCTGGTGTAGGTGGGGGAAATGTAGAAGCACTAGATACTTTGTATGAAAGGAAAACATTCAATTTTCTCTAATTATCTCAGATGTCATTTTTAGGGTTAAAAACACACTGTTGTTTACTTTTACATAAATTATAAATTTTTATGATAAACTTGATCTGATAGGTATTGAAATTTCTCCTACTTTTAAAATTATTTAATTACATTATTTTTGAGGTCTTTTTATAAGAATGTGTTGGAAGCTTGTTTGCTCAATTTACTGCCAGTAGATTTTTTCAGCATAAATAGAGCTGTCCAGTGATATACAGACCCATGAAATTGAAGTTGTTCCAGTTCCAGTGTAATTATTAAATAAACTAAATTCTACAAGTTGTTCCAATTCCAGTGTAAATACTAAATAAACTAAATTCTACAAGTTGTTCCAGTTCCAGTGTAATTATGAAATAAATTAAATTCTACAAGAAATATGTCAGTTAAATATAAATTCAAACTAAATGTAGTTTTGTCTTTCTGTTTTTTTTATATAGTAAATACGGCTTATATAGCTACATGAAGGACTTGTTCACTTGTCCAGATGCTGTTATGCTTTACCTCTGCGCCCAGTATAGAATCCATGATATACCAGTGGGAGATGCTAAAACAAAGGACTGTGTTAACATGATTATCCAGGAATTCAGTAAACTCAGACTGTTTTATTCTTCGTACAACCAGGTAAAGTCCAGTTTTTGATACATTATTAACAAAGTGACTTTATGTCATATGGGAGTAGTTAATAATTCTTGGTTTAGGTTGCATCTGAACTATTCAGAACCAAAAAAACAAAATGTAGCAGAAATCACAGTGACAGAATTCTCAGAATGGTCCTGTAAGTATAGTTTAAATATTTAATATATTTTTTACATGCCAAACATTTAGTAATAATGCAGTCTGAATGAAAGTGGCATTCCTCTAGAAATTTGTATTGCTATTAATTTTTGTGTGGCGGTATTTGGGTGATTTGATTAAAAAAAAATTTAAAATGTATTTAATTTTAACTTTATTATTGTCGGATACAGAAAGATCTTTTAAGACAGGCATATGTTTCTATGTACCAATACTATTCTGATGAATCAGTTGAAAATATTAAAATGAAGAAAAACATGGGAAAATATTTTTGAATAATTGCTGATATTTTTCATCATTTTTTTTACTATGAAATTTAAAAATATTTTTAAAATAAAAAAATGATTTGATTAATAATAATGCAGCTGCTGTTATTAATAACTTATAAAATATTTTGTATACTCTCTTTTTTTATTTTTCATTGTTGCCATTTTGCAATAATAATATTATCTAGGCTTGAGACAGGTTATAATTGCCTTAACTAGTTTTCGGTAATAAAGTAACTTTACCAGTAGGAAATGCCTGATACACATTGAATGAACTGTTAAGATTTACAGCATAATCAGAGTTTCCTGTTTCTAAATTCTCTTGGCACATGCTGACTCAAAGATTGCATGAGTTCTAAGTATATATTAAACCTTTAATTCTCTGCCATTTGTCATGCAGCAATCAGTAACCCATTTAGGCTGATTGTCAAGATCAAACACAAAGTGTTGTAGTGACTCTGTGGTCGTATACTTTGTAACAGAAAGAAGAAAAACCAAGACATATCATAAAATTCAGTTATTTTTTTCCCTAGAACACAACATTAAAATTTGAAAGGACCTTGCAGCGTTGTGAATTGAATCCCAAATAATCCTTAGTGTTCTATCACAATTCTAAAATGGTAGAATATTCCAAATGAGTTCCAGTTGTCTTGAAAGAGGTGATGTACTAATAGTCTTAATGTACTGCAGTGATATAATCCAGAATGTTTATGAATGAGTTCTCAAAAATCACAAAGCAGTGATGTAGTATACAAAAAAATTGTACTTTGTAATTACGGTCCTACCCGTTTATATCGACATCGCATATCTCGACAAGCTGCCTATGTTGACAGAAAAGCAAAAGTCCCGGTCCCTTGGTCTACTATTACTATCAAATTGTCATGCTTATGCTGACGTCGAGATAAAAGAAAAACGTCTATGTCGACAGAAGCCCTTGGTCCCAGCTTGAACAAATCCTTTGTTTTCAAAACCTTTATGTCAACAAGCTGCCAGTTAAGACCAATACTTTGTTCAACAATTACTTGATCTTGCCGCCAGACTACAATTTTCCCGTGTAATCATTCATGTCGATTAGCTGCCAGTTCCGACCCATGCTTTGTTTCAACAATATTTTGATCTTGCCGCCAGGCTTAAATTTCACCGCCTAATTGTTCATGTCAACCATTTGCCAGTTCCGACCCATACTTTGTTTAACAATTAGTTGATCTTGCCGCCAATTTTAATTTTCCAGCCTAATCATTTATATTTGCAAGAGACCAGTTACAACCTGGACTTATTCAACAATTAGTTGATCTTGCTGCCAGGCTTTAATGTCGTGGTGGGATAAAAAGAAAAACAACAACAAAAACAAAAAAATAATAGGCTTTTTGTTTAGTCTTATTAAGTTGGCCTCTCACGGCAACTGAAATAAAAGCAATGAACTCTGATAGATTATTTCAATTTCCAAAGTATTAATTGATTAAAATAAGAGTATTTTGCTGTGAAAGTCTTCTTTTTAAGTTTATGTTTATGATGGCTATCAACACCAGTGTAAAACGCAAATTAAATTTACAGTCTCTGGAAACTAAATATCTGGCTGTTATTGAAGATGAAGGCAGAGCATCTCGCAAAGACGTCTGCGAAAAATTTTCAGTTAAACATAACACCCTGTCAGGATGGATGAAAGCTGCTGAGTTTGTAAAGAAAGACTATGTTGAAGGTAACTGCGCTCACCAAAGGAAGAAGCAAAAGACTGCTAAATTTGAAGACGTGGAGGAAGCCACAACAAAATGGTTCAATGAAACCCGCATTGCACATTCCACTTAATCCATAGATCGTGATATGATCATCGAAAAAGCGAAAGAATTTGTGAAAAAAACTTTGTGTGGAGAACTTCGTTGCAACAAGAGGTTGGTTCAGTCGCTTTAAAGATCGTCATAATATTGGATACAAAAGGATTTGTGGAGAAGCAAACTCAGCAGACACATCACAGCTTGATGGATGGAAAACCCAGCTTAAAGATATATTGCAGAACTATAAGTCTGAGAATATATACAATGCGGACGAAACCGCTTATTCTTTAAGTGTACTCCAGTGTACTGCATTAAAGGTCAACCATGTGTTGGTGGGAAACAGCCCAAAGATCTCATCTCTGTTCTAGTCGCATCGAACATGATTGGCAATGATAAAATGCCACTTCTAGTTATTGACAAGTCCAAGAAGCCTCGCTGTTTGAAAAATGTGCATAATCTTCCTGTGTATTATTATGCGAACACAAAAGCTTGGATGATGTCAGATATTTTTGTGGAGTGGATAAGAAAACTGGACAGAAAAATGAAAGTACAAGGAAGAAAAATTGCGTTGCTTGTGGATAATTGTTCCTCGCACCCACATGTGGACAACATGTGCAACTAAGTTTTCTTCCACCCAATACAACGTCACTCATACAGCAAATGGATCAAGGAATCATCCAGAATCTAAAACTACATTATCGAAAACTTCTCGCCCATAAAAAGCTGGCTGTGATTGATCAGCAAGAACAATTTAAGGAAGATTTGCTCGGGGCTCTCTACAACTCGAGGAAAGCTTGGGGATTAGTGAAGCCAGAGACAATATAGAACTGCTTTATGCGTGCTTTCTTTCCTGAAAATGATGAATTTCATGGCTTCTCCCCATCAGATATCCCACATCTTGAAGAAGATGATGGCTTATATGAAGGAATTGGAATTCCAATGGATGAGTTTGTTCGTATGGCTATTTAAACGGACAAGGAACAATGCTGAGCAGCTCTAACAAATGATGACATTATTGCTGCTGTAAAAATTGATGATGTTTCAGAAGATGGCATGGAAGACATGATTGATGATGATGAATCGTAAACACCACCTTTGCCATGTGTTTCTTGCAGAGAGGCTTTTTCAATTTATGATGGCTTGACAAGAGTTTTTGCACAGTCAGACTCGTTAGTAATACCGGAAGAAGCACATGGTCACTTGGAAAAGTTGCAGCATCTTCTCCAGAGAGAACAGCTATCAAGACTCAAACAGAAGAAGCTTGCATGAAGTTCAGAATCCATGTACTCTCGGTATCTTCCATGCCCACTTGTTGTACAAACATTTAATTTTAGTTATTTAAATTAAATTAAATTTTATTGTAATTTTTTGCATTGATTATGCTATAGACAAAATTTGTATTTTGAACTGCTATCTCTGAGATGTATTTTAAATGTATACCACTTGTTATAATATTGTAAGAATAATTTTTTTAATACTTTTTATTGTCAATTAATACAATATTATACCTCCATTAATCATATCAGCCACATATCTCTTGTTCTCTTTGATGTACTTTTCACAATGACTTATATAAAAAAAATACATGTACTATTTAAACAAACGTGTTAACAGGTTTTCATTTCCCCGTGAAAAGCCCTATCCCCTTAGTAGCCTCAATTAAATGGGAACAGACTGACCAAAATCTATGACGATTTAAGTACATGTACTTGAAGTATGTAAATAACAACTAGACAAACATGTGCTAATGCCGACATTGAATCTCGTCATGTTTTTCATATCAGGATTTGACCGATGCAATATTTTATTGTGGACTTTATTACACAAAGGTAACCAAAATGTAATTTGTCAATATACAAGTGTATTTCACTCTGGTTTTGTCTTCACGTACTAAAAATTTACATTGTTTTTTCAAAGTGTAAATACTACTCACTGATGACCGGTCACCCCTTACTGAAGAATTTATAACTTGCATCTTTTTTGGAGACACCCCACCCCCACCCCCAACACTTATCTCAAAATCCGCTTATCTCGACAATATTTCCTTGGTCCTGAGGATGTCGACATAAACGGGTAGGACTGTATAAGGAATATTTTTTAAAAAAAAGGATTCCTGTGAAATTATAACTGAATACAACTAAAATTGACTCTACAAATTGATAGTACAAAAGAGATGAATAATTGTTTATCTAGTCCTTTGCATACACTGTCACCTGACCTATGACTCAACAAAATGGCCTGGATGTGGTCGTCTAAAACAAAATCCATCAAATATTGTGAACAAGTTCAGGTTGTAATCAAGGCTAGGTATTAAACTCTAATTCAAGTAAACATCTTTAAAGCAAATGACAATAGTCAGGTAGGCCAGAATTCTATCCTCAATTATGGACAAAGGTCAAGCACACAATACAGTCAAACCAATCTTGAAAGACCACCACTTCTGCCACAAACGAATGGTCTCTCAAGACAAGTGGTCTCTCATTACAGGTCATAAGACTCTAATCAGTAAATCTGTGCATCAAGAATAAGGTCTCTCAAAGACAGGTGGTCTCACATAACTGGTCTTTCAAGACAGGTTTTATTGTAAATTAAGTATTCAACTTGTGTGCTGCAAGGATTATATTGACTGAAAGATTAAAGACACATGAAATGCCAAAGGAGACAACAGGATACATGCATTTGTGAATGTGTGCATATGTACTAGTTTAGCAGTTTATGTAACTTTGCAGCATCTTGAGCATATTTGTTGCCATGTTTTGATTTATTTTTTAAAGCTTTATTGTTATTACAAGAAACAGGAAGTGAGAAATTTAATTCACTATTTTTTTAATACATTTACTCAGCATACTAAAAAGATTTTACTTAGATTGCATTATTGTATAAGGTTTGGCATGTAAATAAAATGTATTAACATTAATCATGACTCTATTTACCAAATTTATTTATAAAATTCAGACAATTTTATTGCTGTGATTTCATCTCCAGTGTATATTAATTAATGGCATTGTAGCTGTAGATATGTTCTATTTGGTATACTTTTTTGATTTTTTTATGGTTTAACGCCATTTTTCAGCACAATATAGGCTATACATGGCAGCCAGTATTAATGGTGGAGGAAGAACCTGGAAAACCCCAGAAAGAACCACTGACCCACAAGAAGCTACTGGCAAGCTTTCTCACATACCCATATTGGTTGAATCCGAGACTCGAACCCATGCAGTCAGAGGTGAGATGGCAGTGATCCGTAAAGGACAGCACTTTCGGCCACTCAGGGCCCCCTCTATTTCATATAGAGGATATATGTAAAGTAGAACATGTTTTGATAGACCAACCCATTTGCCAAAATATTATGGTCTCATTACAGATAGTTGTTGTAGGGTTTAATGCCATTTTTCAGCACAAGATAGGCTATACATAACTGCCAGTATTACAGGTAATAACACCTTAGGATGAATAAGTATGTGCTTTGAGAAGCTGGTCTCTCAAGAAGGGTAGTCTCTCATATCAGAGGTCTTTCAAACAGGTTTTACTTTATTAATTTTTCATTTTTCTGCATAAGCATTCACATAATACCATTTACATCTCATCATGTTCATTAGTTGGCGACATCTCCCAGAAGTAGAATAGATTTATCATTGCACATGGCATGGGTGACATTTTTCCAATTGCAAACATTTACACAGATTAAAAAGATATGGTTTGAAATTTGAAATTAGGTTTTTACTTAAACATGTTTTGCATGGTCATGATGTAAGTCCCGAACTCTGGGACAGATAGTTGTCATTCTTGGACTTTAAAATTTGGAAATAATAATTTGTTATATGGTCATGTTCAGAATGAATAAAATTTGCATTTATGTTTTGGTTAAAGTTTTCTCATTTCATTATTTTTCTTCTGATTCTGGTGAATCAATGTGAAGGTAAGACCATACATTTGCAGAAATGCATACATGCTTATTTTACCTTGGGTATAAAAAAAACCCATTTAAGTCTGAACTACAGCTTTTATTGCCTTGTATTTATTAAACCATATGAAAAATTATGTTTGTATGCAAAATGAATCTTTATGAAGCTAAGTAACATTATTTTGCAACATACTTGCTCAACCTTTTGCCTTGGAGTAAACGTTACATTTTATGGCAGTGCTCTCCACATTCTAGCCCTGGCCTTCTTGTTTGAAAATCTTAATTAGGCTTTCAACTGAAGCTTTATCATAATGATCATAGGCTCCAAACAAGAATTAGAAAGTTCTTTCTTATTTAAGAACCCACACCTTCACTTCTGACTTCAATGTTAAGGTCAATGTTATTTTTAAAGTGAAAACATTGTATTAAGAATATGAGCAGGTAAGAAATATAATTCCTTGGAATTTGGTTGTTTTTTTTTCATTAAAGCACAGCGTGAAAAGATCTAGATATGACCAGTCACTTTCTACCAGAAGCACAAAGTTAAAGTAAGTACCAGATTTCTATCACACATTTAAAAGCATTCAGTTTTCTTTTAACGTTGTAATACCTGTATCAGGAATTTTGTAATTGTTATTCAATCAGATTATTACTACCAAATTTTATCTCTTTCTGGCAGAGATTTTAGAAAAAGAAAGTTGATGATAATCCATAAGGAGCAAATAATGCTTCAAGTTTCAGGAATTGGAGGACTGCAAATGGTCATATTTATTCATCTTGGACCTTAATTGTTTTTCATACTGTTTAACTCAGTTTAACTATGTACCTCATAAAAATAACAAATTTGTTACTTTAAAAATGTATTATTGATTCTAGAGGTGTTGCTTCTAGTGTTGTTCTGATTATCGATTATAATTGATCATCAGTTGGTTGAGCAAACCAATAAGATAATCAATTGTGAACTCCATGAGTGATTGTTTGTAAAGGGAGACTACTTTTTAGGTGTATGCAAAGCACAAAGTAAAACTTCCAGCCACTAAAACTGACCTGAAATTTATTCATTCCCTTCACAACTACAAATATGAAACCTTATTATTCATAATTAGGAATATATAGTCATTATTACATGATCTAGTTGTTAAATTGTTGAGTTAATAAATTTAAACACATTTTGTTGATTTGTTTTAGTTAAATTGCAACATCTTTTGTAGTATTTATAAATAATGACAAACAAGAAAAACATGTTCTTCTATACTTGAAATTATAGACACATAACATGTGAACGAAAGAATTTCAGGTGATTGTAGCAGTATTTCAGTTACATATGACTGATCAGCCATAAAAAGTTGCGTTCATTTAACAAAGTTGTAGAACAAAAGTAATACACTATATAATATTATTGTCGGGTTAAAGTATATATGTCATTAAAAGAGATTACTCCTTGTTCATTTATAAAAATATTAAATTCTTGATCAAAGATATAACTGTTTAACAAAAATTAAAATTTGCTCTTAGTAACTAATTATAATCGAAGATCAGTTGGTTAAGGGAAACCGATTATCGATTATGAATTTCTGACCGATTCCTATCACTAATTGCCTCTATTCTGAAAAATTGAAATAGTATTCCTGATGTGCAAGTTCATTAGTTGCCATCTCAGTACGAAATGTTTTGCTGTCAGAAATTAGTCATCACTTGCTGGCAAATATTAAAGACTAGCCACAAAAGTCTTTTCTTCTTCAAATATGTTCTCCAATCACATTAACTTTTTAGGCTGCTACCTCTCAAATCCAGCTGATCACTCCACTGGCCAAGTGGTTAGAGCATCTGACATGGATGTGGGAGGTCGTGGCTTCTAACCCCAGCCAAGTCATACCAAAGACTTGTAAAAATGGTCCTAACAGCAAATCAATTTGGAGAGGCTTCAGATTTCATTTATTCAGCCCCTTTCCCTTTCCTCCACTCCTTCTTCATGGATGTACCATCAGATCAGAAGAACAATACCTTTCTAAGGCAGAAGGTAGTCACTCATCAAAAAAGTGGTGCTAGATATTGTACAAAATCCACAACTGCCAGGGTTTTATTCCAGGCTGTTTCTTATTTGGAAGACGAGCAGCAAGTTGAGGGCAATCATCGATCTGAGTCACCTTAACCAATACATTTTGCCACCAAAATTCAGGATACAAACGGTGAGATCATTCTCTCTGTCCTTCCATCGGGATGAGTGTGCCATCAGTCTCAATGTTACCAACACATATTTTCATGTCCCTACCCATCCATCATCAAGGAAATTTCTCCATTTTGCTTACTGCAGCTTGGTTTATCAAGGTCCTACCCTTTGGCTTCAGCATCAGTCCTTGGTTTTCTACCAAGTTATGAATTACTTCATATTGTTCCGATTGACTTCATATGGCAGCATATATGGCTTACTTCCTCCAGAAACTTATGGAAAGTTCTGTTTTCTCCAAATCAGAAATGATCTTTTTCACTATTAGATCATGTTGGCTTGCTAATGAACTGGGAAAAGTTGACCTACATCCATCTCAGTTTTTTGTGAATCAGGGTTATCACCAACCTGAATATGATATGGCTTCCTTGTGTTTGCATTATCAAGATCATCAAACTCGAGTCAGTTTCCAACAGCACTTATTTTTGAACGAGAGTTCATTTGACTCCTCAAATTTCTCAGTGTGGCAGCAGACTTGATCCTGCTCAGCCGTCTTTATGTGACCCTTACAAATTACTTGCTAGCACAGTGGCGCCCCCATTTAAAGTCCTCTTGATCAAACAGACATGGTCATGCCTGAGATATGATCATTCCTGCTTCAGTGGTACAGCCCAGATTGACTGACCATTGGGATCCCGCTGGAAGAGTCCCAAGTGGAAATAACTATGTACTGATCGCCAGTATATATGGTTCAGTTGTCCCCCTGTTGGCAAGCTTCATTACTGTTATTGGCATGTGGGGGGCCAGGGGAGCAGCCTCTACACATCAACTTTTTAGAAATTATGGCCACCTTAAATTCCTTTCTCCTCAGGCTCTAAGTTACCTGACTTGTTTGTTTTTATTTTCTGTGTTGGTGTGATAATCTAGTTTACAAATGAAATATATTCTCAACAAACTCAATGTCCTGGTCGACACTCTATCCAGGAAATTTAAAGTCCTTTACATGGAATGGTCTCTTCATCACTCGGTCTTTAGTTGTATGTATGCACTTTGGGGTACCTTTTGATTGCTCTTTTAGTGACAAAGTGGAATCACCAGTTTCCCATCTTTGTCTCTTCAGATCCAGACCCAGAAGCTTGAATGGTGGATGCTGATGTTAATCAGTTGGGATAGGTTGTGGGCATTAGTTTTCCTGCCCCCTGTTTTAGGGCCAAAAATAATGCAGAAGCTATAGGGTCAGAAATGCAAGACGATTCTGATAGCTCTTCACAGATGGTACAAGTACCAGATTACCGATCTACTTGATCTAGTATTATATCAGCCAAGAAATTTTCCAGCAAACCTGAATCTTCACAAGCAATGAAGTTCATGGGTGTTCCATTACACAGATGGTCTTCTTCACGATTGGCTCTTGTCCGGACAGTCTTGCGAAACAAACAAGTTAAGCCTGCGATTGTGCATAGAGTAAGAGGGCCGTCCATTCTAAAGGCTTATGAGGGAAAATTATGTGTTTTCAGGACTGGTGTCATATTAATAAAATTGCCAATCCCTCAACTGGCCAATTTTTTTTCTCTGGCTCTTTGAAAAGAAACAGTCCTAATTACTAACCTGATATTGGACATGATAAAGAGCTGATATTTTATGTCAGTTTTTATCTCAATCAACCAATATCCTTCACTCTCTTTCCATGGAATCTGTCCTAGGTTTTCAAATGTCTCAATTCAAATAAATTCAAACCTTTAGCCGAGACTGTGTTAAAGGTACTAACATGCAAAACATGTTTTACTGATAGCTTTAGGTTCAGTATGCAGGTTGAATGAGCCACATGCCTTTTCCGTTGACCCGAACTATCTACATATAAAATTGGATGGCTTGGTAATCCTTTTGGCAGAACTAGGTTGTGTAGTAAAAAATAAAATAGGTTACTTTCTGTTGGTAATCAAAGGGTTGTGAATTGCTCATGCCCTTCCATAGACAGGTTGAGAGCAACAGCCAGGCAAGATCCTATTAACACAAAATCCAGCAATACTTTAAATGGATAGAGACAAGGGTTGGCACAAGCAAGTGCCTCATTTTTCTGGTGAAAGTCATGAAACAGGATGTCGACCCTCAAGCCTTTTCTTCATGGCTGAAATTGGTTATACGCTCGGCATATTCGGATGCCTCACAAGATCGCAATTGCCTCATGAAGATTACTGCTCATGAGATAAAAGCGATCTCTGCAAGCCCCTCATCCAAAAGTAAAATTTTAATCCAAGATGAAGTAGAAGCTGTTTGCTGGCAATGTTGTCACCCTCTTGGGTTTTTATCCCAGAAGTTAGCTTTGCATAGACGAACCTTGAATTTTGTTCGAGAGTGAAATTTTGTAGGTAAGAAGATTTCAGTAATTATCTTAACAATATGTAGGGGTGGCAAGGAGACATAATGGGCAAAAGTTATTGCCCTTTGTCATTATGAGATAGAAAAAAGATATTTTATTTTCATCTTATTGCTGATTCACAAGGTAACTGGCTGATGTCTCATTGGTAATTTTATTGGGTAACTATTCTTGGAAAAACACAATTTACTTAAAAACTTGCTTTCATTAGAGAAGGAATTTGTAAGACATTAAATCTTGACAGCAATGATGCTCTCACATCTTTAATAACTTTTTTCTACTGCTATTGCTGCTAGAAAGTGATACCTGTTTTCGATCAACCTATGCTTACATAATGAAAATGAAGATTTGAATATATATTAGAGTTTTTCATACCCTGTTGTATGTTTCTCCCAGGGATGCATACTTTCTGACAGTGTCGGTAGATGAGAATCGAGAACGTGAACTGGTACAGCAGATTCAGAAGATACAGGCAGAACTAAAAGAAGATGAGGAGAATTATCGCAAACTTCAGTTAAAATCTCAGGAACTTGATGCTGCTATGAATCAGTTTAGAGAAGAAAAGGTAAGTAATTACATCGACAATGGACAGTTAGACTTGTTTTGTGTCAAATTATTGGTATGTAATTGCATTGTCAGGTTTCTTTTAGTTCTGATTGGATTCATAAGCATTAAAAGGAATGTAATTGAAGTCATTATTAGGCCTATTTTGTATCAGATCATTAAATGATATGTAAATGGATTGACAGTTTGGCTTATTTTGTGTCAGATCATTAAATGATATGTAAATGGATTGACAGTTTGGCTTATTTTGTGTCAGATCATTAAATGATATGTAAATGGATTGACAGTTTGGCTTATTTTGTGTCAGATCATTAAATGATATGTAAATGGATTGACAGTTTGGCTTATTTGGTGTCAGATCATTAAATGATATGTAAATGGATTGACAGTTTGGCTTATTTTGTATCAGATCATTAAATGATATGTAAATGGATTGACAGTTTGGCTTATTTTGTGTCAGATCATTAAATGATATGTAAATTTATTGTCAATTTGGCTTATTTTGTGCAAAATTTTATCATTGAAAAGTAAGTGATTGCATTAATAATAGGGCTTGTTGTATGTCTGATTTTAGCCTTAAAAGGTATGTATTTGCACAGACAGTCAGGCTTATTTTGTGTCAGATTTATGCACTGAAAGATATGCAATTGCATTGAGAGTTGCACTTATTTTTTGTCAGATTTAGTATTAAAGGGTATGTAATTGCATTAACAGTTGGGCTTGTTTTTGTCAGACTTTAGCGTTGAAAGTTTTGCTTTTAGCTTGTTTACTACAGTAATGGCAGATTTATGTGTCAAATCAGTTTCAACTTTTTATTCTATAGAGATTGGTTGAATAATCAGTTTGTTGTAGTCATTAAATATTAAAGTTTTTTTAAAGTGATGGATAATGAAGTCTTATGAACTTGATCAAAACACTTTTTCTTTACACACTTTTGCATTTTACATTGTTTAAAACTACAAGGTACCATTGTATGATTGATATCGAGAGAGAGAGAGACAGACAGACAGAGAGAGACAGAGACAGATTAGTACAAAGGTGAAAACTACTAATGACAATTAAACTTTATCAGTATGCTCTCTGTTTCCTAGCTTTAAAACAGTTGATTTATGTACTACATGCAGATTTAATGCTTATTATGTGATTGCCAGGTTTGGTGTTAACTAACAAAGCTTTTTATTACTAACTTTACAGTTTAGGTATGGTCTCTGTCATATCAGTCTGTTTGTATACTGCTCATCCAATTTATACCATAATAACAAAGTATCTTGTATATTCCTTGTTGGAATCAATTGAGTGCTTGATTGGTTAATCGAACTGCAAATACATACTACACTGAATCATTTTGCTAGTAAATCTGAAAACTGAAGGCAGAATGATGGTGTACTAAATAAGGAATGCATTTTATTGAAAATAGAAAACACAAAAGGAAAGACAAAATACAGAGAGATGAATAAGGGGAAGAAGAAAAAAAAACAGAACAAAGATCCAAATGCATTTTATGAAAAGATCTCACACTGCTGCTGAATTTCCATGATAATCCTACATCAGATTCTTTACAATGACTATTTTATATTGCTTACAAGATATGACATTGATCTTGATGAGGTAAATATAACTGCCACTATTGATGCTAGGACATAACTGGTCATTGTATCTGTACAATATTTATTTCAACAAAACAAAATAAACAACACAATTTGCTAATAGGTATTCCACAACTATATTTTGACACTGTACTGGACCTCATTTTGTCAGACCATTTCAAAAGTTCTGAATCATAAAACACGATATAATGCCAATTATTTCAAAGATTTTTTGTCTTCAAATATTTTTATTTTACTAATTGAATTGTCATCAGCCTTTGACATCCATCCTCACACACACACACACACACACACACACACACACACACACATAAACAAAACATAGGCAGTTGACGTGTAAGGATTAATTATTTACAAGCAGAATTTGTAATGCATTTCAAATAAAAATATAGTGATAATGTATTGCTAACATAATGCAGATTCTGATCAGGAACAGCAGTTAACGTACAAGAGGCAAGACTATGCATTCTTAGATTTTAACCTGAATTGCTTGTTCTGATTTTATGTTATTTTGCTAATATTAACAGAAGCAACTGATGCTGAGAAAAGACAGGACCAAAAAGCTCCAATCCCAGATTGAGTCCAAGAAACAAAGGTAAAACATGGCAATTTTTTATGATGTACTTCTTTGTGTTTGTTTGGCAGAATATTTCACAAATCAATTATGATTACTCGATTTTACTTGCCGTCTTGGCAAGAAAAAAGTGAACAGTTTAGTTTTGTGTCATCTACTTCATTTCTGTTGATAAGATATATACGTTTAATCCCTGATTTTATAAACATTTTGTTTTATAGACTTTTTATTTTTTCAATCTAGTGAACAGTTTAAGTCCTATATCTTGCATCTCCAACCTTATTGCATGACTTAACCAAATTTTATTTTAGATTCTTGTCAGCAGTTCATGATCTCAATTTTGCATCTCTGACATTATTGATCATTTTAAGATTGAATGAATATTCTCTTAGAAAAATTTTCTTTCAATTTTAGTGAATATTGACATTGAGCAAAGGTTTCTTATCATTCTTCATTCTCAGAATTTAATTTTTGATCATGATCCGTATTTGTTCTCTTCCCACTATATTAGATTCAGAATACTATCATAGGTTAGCTTAATGTAGAAAAGATGCAACGGTCCATGCACATGCATTTTTGTCTGCATTAAAGTGTTCAAAATGTGGAATCAGAAGCTATGAATCTCCAAGCAGAAGAAGAAAAGGCAACCAAGAAGATTAAAGACATAAACCTGAAGAAACAAAGAAATCTGGAGCAGTATACATTGAACACACAAGTGAGTCATTATGTGCTATTGATTTATGTTGATTTTGTTGTATTACAAACAATTGGAACTTTGGCAGTATGTCATTATATGTATACATGTGAAAATTAAATGTCCCTTGGATGATGTTTTTATTAATGGTCAGTGTTTGACATCAGATATGATATATATTTTTGTCATTTTTTTTAGTTAAAGTATATTAATATTTTTTAGTCTATCAAGGCACCAAATGAATTTTTACTGACAGCTGTAACAGAATGTGTAGATCAGTGACATCACCAGACCTCTACTACCCACAGATAATATTCAAAGTGCCAAGCAACCATGGCAGATAATTGCAAGTTTTTTTTTACAAGCATCTCTTCGTTCAAGCTTGACTTGAATTTTAGGGAGAAGTGACTTCTTTTGGTTAGAAAATGGATAAAAGTGAGAGCCGAACAGAGAGAAGTGGGAGTAAAGCAAGACACTATATATCTGTTCATTATTTCATGATCTTTATATTTGTTTTTATAAGTAAATTTGTTCAGAAAATGCCAGTTTCATGCAAACTATTGGCTGTATTATCTTCATCAAGCACTCCCCCTCCATCCCCCATATCCTGTTTGAAAGTAGGTTTCTTTGGCCTATCTTTTATTTTTCATTTTCTGATGAAGCTAAGCCGAGTTTCAGTTACTTAAGCAACCTAATTCATATGTTCATTATAAGTTTGCATGTTAACACCCTGCAGTTGATCATCGATTTAAATTTTGCACTTTCTATGCTGATTTTCACTTTAAAGATGTTGAGAAGAATTGAGAAATAAAAATGATTTTATTCCTGATATACTTGTGTAGTGTACTTTATATACTCACTGTATAGGGTACCTTATATACCCACTGTGTATTGTACCTTATGTACTCACTGTATAGTGTACTTTATATAATCACTGTATAGGGTACCTTATATACTCACTGTGTAGTGTACTTTATGTACTCACTGTATAGGGTACTTTATATACTCACTGTATAGGGTACCTTATATACTCACTGTGTAGTGTACTTTATGTACTCACTGTATAGTGTACTTTATATACTCACTGTATAGGGTACCTTATATACTCACTGTGTATTGTACCTTATGTACTCACTGTATAATGTACTTTATATACTCACTGTATAGGGTACCTTATATACTCACTGTGTCTTGTACCTTATGTACTCACTGTATAGTGTACTTTATATACTCACTGTATAGGGTACCTTATATACTCACTGTGTAATGTACTTTATGTACTCACTTTATAGTGTACTTTATATACTCACTGTATAGGGTACCTTATATACTCACTGTATAGGGTACCTTATATACTCACTGTGTTGTACCTTATATACTCACTTTGTATTGTACCTTATATACGTACTGTATAGTGTACTTTATATACTCACTGTATAGGGTACCTTATATACTCACTGTGACTTGTACCTTATATGCTCACTGTATAGTTTACTTTATATACTCACTGTATAGGTACCTTATATACTCACTGTGTAGTGTACTTTATATACTCACTTTATAGGAAACCTTATATACTCACTGTATAGGGTACCTTATATACACACTGTATAGGGTACCGTATATACTCACTGTATAGGGTACCTTATATACTCACTGTGTATTGTACTTTATATACTTACTGTATAGTGTACTTTATATACTCACTGTATAGGGTACCTTATGTACTCACTGTGTAGTGTACCTTATATACTCACTGTGTAGTGTACTTTATATAATCACTGTATAGGGTACCTTATATACTCACTGTGTAGTGTACTTTATATAATCACTGTATAGGGTACCTTATATACTCACTGTGTAGTGTACTTTATATACTCACTGTATAGTGTACTTTATATAATCTCTGTATAGGGTACCTTATGTACTCACTGTGTATTGTACTTTATATACTCACTGTATAGTGTACTTTATATACTCACTGTGTATTGTACCTTATGTACTCATTGTGTAGTGTACCTTATGTACTCACTGTGTAGTGTACTTTATATAATCACTGTATAGGGTACCTTATATACTCACTGTGTAGTGTTTTCCCCATTCACCTGAACCTATATATATGTAACTATGGATCATCTGAAAAAATACATGTTACTTGAAATATCGCATAATATTTCTAGCTTAGAATTAGACTAATAACCTGTCTGTTAGGTATGACACTACATTTTATCTTGAGACAGGGAACCAGTCTTGAGTTAGAATGATAGTAACCTCAATAAAAATAATAAACATTTGTTATTCAAATAACATGTTGATGTAAGTTCACCTCTTTAATTATCATTTGTTATCAAGATATTTTTTAGTTTCTGCAGTTTTTGTAAGTTACATGCTACTAGCCACATGCTGCGACCCTGACAAAGTGCAGTTTGCAGTTGTATGAGTGACAAAATTTTATTAAGAGGCATATATGAAATGGCAGATTTCTTTCCCAGTTTTATGCTTAGATCAGTGAACAGAGTACCATAATGTTAGAAGAACAGACAATAAAAGCATTTAACTTTTCGATACTGTTAACGCATAGTCTGAGGCATCAGTGATTAAAGAAGAGAATCTTAAAGAACGTAATTTATTTGGTTTTTCATACAGGCAGAAAAGATCATGTAAATGATCTCAGTTTATTATGAGGTTGTCCCATTATAAGTACAAAATTGAACACCTTTGTCAAATATTTCTCAAACCTCGCTGAAACATCGTTAGTGTGGTGGGAGTTGTGACTACTGCAGCCATCATAGGCACACCAGTTAGGTTTGCTATTGGGACTGTATTGACAGTAATCAGTGTCAGAGGCAGAACATAGGCACCAGTGCCCAAGAGCTTGTAATCGATTTATAAGCAGTAAACACCTTAAATTGTTGGCGCGTTTATCTACCTGCAAGTTCATTATGGCTGCATTGATCTTTGTTAAGCTAATACTGGGTCGCCAAGTGGAAAAACATTGCTCGGTGGCCCATGTGGGTTATGAATGCTGATATATGTGTTGTGTAAAAATTCTCATATTCTCAGTGGGAAAAATGTTATTTGGATTATAGAACGGTTTGGCGTTTGGAAACTGAGCAGTAAGAGTGATCTCAAACCTTTATTGTACTAATACTACTTATAGAAGAGTATATATGATAATAACCAACCCAAATTTAAGAAAAATTAAAAGATGAATAAGTTACAGTAGACTGTATATCTTTTCTTTTGATTCCAGAGATGTGTGGAATTAAGCATGGAGAAGGTCAGACTAAGTTTCCAGCATACATCTGCTGTGTATGACTTTAACATGCTGGAAGAGAGAGTTAGAGACCAGTGTACAATACTGCAGAGGGCCGAGGTACTACATTTATCTATATTTTGCACACATTCAAATGTTTACTAAGTTGATCCAGATATCTACTTTCATAATGCTCCTCTATCTTTGCATCTGTGTTAAGATCCTCATAATACATTGGTACATATGTGTCCATGCAATGAGTTCCTCATAATGCCCTGGTACATGTGTGTCAGTGAAGTGAGATCCTCATTATGCCCTGGTACATGTGTGTACATGCAATGAGATCCTCATTATACACTGGAATATGTGTGTCAGTGCAGTTGAACACACAAAAACAAATATATCTCTCTTCAAATATATCATACCTTCACAAAAAATTTGTGGAGAGCTTGTACATAAGAACTAAAAACAGCCACAATGTCAAAGATCAAGGTCATTGTGGCTCATGGGTCTGCTGTTATTGCATTGCTGTCAGTTTATCAGGCATTAGACCTCAGTCCAAGGTGATTATTCCCTCCTCCAATCAGTAATTAGCAGTGTAGAATTAAAAAACACGATCCCTTAGTCAACTTCTTCTTTCAGATTAACGTCCTTCTTTTCCTTGAACTTTGTATGGTTATCATGTGTCTATTATCATTTGATGCTTTTCATTATTTACAGCATTTTTTATACAGTTGCCATCAATCATATATTTTTATGTGTCATATTTTCTCCCCAGTCCTTGAATAAGCTTTGTTCACTTTGTCCAATATTATATTATTGAATTTTAGTTAATTGTTTATTAGTTAAGTAATACTTCATTTTTTTAACTGATGTAAGGGTAGTTTTTTCTTATTACTTTCTTTTTTTTGTTGATTTTTTGAATTTGTTTGAGTGCTCTTTATGCCTCAACATGTGTGTACATGCAGCCATAAAAAGGCTGCTTGGAACATCCATCCATCCCACTTGCTAGGCATCCACATAATGTGCATGTACAGACAGATGCCCCTTTTGTTCCTGTTGATCTGACGAAGTGTGGGACTTTTGACTTGCCATGCCTGTAGGGATTTAAAATAAGGGGCTTGTTTTGTCCTCCTTTACTGGAAGACCCTTTCCATTCCCAGAATGGATACCCTATAGTTCCTGAGATGGGGAAACCATTGGTTCCTATAAAAGTGGGTCCTTCAGTTGGAAATTTCCTGCTTCAGAAAGTGTAGGATCACTAACATTTCCTTGAGAAAGGAAGTTGTCAGCTCTTGTGTGGGAGGGATCTTTGGCATTCTCAGTTGGAGGGACATTGCCAGTACTTGGTAGCAAAGGAAGCAGAGGCTTGTTTTCACTCAAGTAGAGCTGTTTACATTCAAATGAAGATTGCTAGTCAAGCAATAAGGTTAGACATACAGGTCACTAATCACCAGTCTGTTACTGGTCACTGGGCATGGGTCATCAGGTAAGGAGAGTAGCTAGGTATCAAGGTGTCTGTCACCCATAATTGGTCACCAGACACCAGGCAGTTGGTTTCTGGTCAGTTATAACAAATCCTGGGAAGGGAATATTGTCAATAAAACACATTCCACATGCCCATTTCCAGCTATGGAACTCACACCACCTGGTGGTAAGATGGCTGTTTCTCCCTTTCCTCCTATGATGCCACAGATGACCTCCCCATGGGTCTTCAGTTTTGGTGGGCTGAAAACCCTAGCCACCCGTGCCAACTTTGTCGACAAAGGATTGTCAACCCCCAGTGGTGCAACTTATCCCTACTGTTTTATCTACACTCAATGATAGTTAGGAAGTTAATACAAAAAATCTATCACAAGGTCAAAATTCCAAAAGACAGAAAGCAGAAAGGGTTGTCTGCAGCATCTTGTATACTTTGGCTTCTGGTTTCTGATTATAGTTACATTTGTCTGCTTTGCCGCTTAAATTCTCTTCGTAGACTTTGATGCTTCTCAGGTGTGGATGCCATTAGGCATTTGGGACCATACCAGCCTCAAGTGCCTCAGGGTTTTATAAACTCTCCATGCTGGTGTTCCTTTGGTTGTCTGCTTCTTGGATAGTTCCCAGGAAATGAAGACACACACTATGAATGTCCAAGAAGCTGTCTGCCTAGCTTTTTGACCTCTGTAGAGATGTTGTCATGGGGACATAAGAGAGAATACCCATGAAGCCATACCACTTGTCCAACTTGTAACTGAAAAAGTCAGTGACATTGTTTTGTTAACATAATTTCTGTCCCTTTACCGAACTGAGTTTGGAGGACTCAGGGACATTGTTTTATACATAATTTCCGTCCCATTACAGACCCGAGTTTGGAAGACTTGTTACTGAAATCAGCAGCTGACTCTTTGGTGTAGCATTGAAAGAACACATTTCAAACTTGTGTACATCCAGAAAATGGTACAGCTCTTATGGTTTTCTTTTCACGAAACCTGTCATCATAGATGTGTCTACACAGATACAAATTTGATCATGAGCACTCTAAATTTTAAGCTATTGGATTTTAATATCATGGTGTTTGCACAGGATTACAGTGGGCGCTGAATTAGTACAGTGAGTCTTGAACTCTCGAGTTTTGTGCAGAAATGTTGATCCAAGAAGAATACATCAAGAAATGTAGAGGTTTTCCATCTTGGATTTATTCTTCCCATTGCATTTCACATTGATATATTCGCAAACAATTAGTAGTAGGAAATTGACAAATTTAGATACATACCATAAACAAGACAAACGGCATGTGGTGGACAAGATCAATAAGAACAGGCTGAAATGGATAAGTATAATAACATCAATAATGAGTAGAACTATGTCTCTTTTTTATGTGTGCAACATTATTTTCTTAGCTTCAGTAAGAAATTACATTAAGGGAAGACAATAATGGGTGTACAGTTAACTAAACCAACATGAATTTAGCTACTTAAAAGATGTATCAAATCGATTTTAACTTAAACCAACATGAATTTAGTTACTTAAGATGTGTCAAATCGATTTTAACTTTAACCAACATGAATTTAGCTACTTAAAAGATTTATCAAGTCGATTTTAACTTTCTGGTTTTATCTGTTCTGGTCTGTTTCTGTCCATTGTGGTGATTATATCCACTGAATCAGTATGATTGGAACAAAACTTGGCAAATTTAAAGAATGAAAAGTCTTTTGACAGATTGTAATTATACACTACTTCTGCCTGAGAGATGTGAATAATTTTATTTCTTGGTTGTTGCTCAGTTCAAATGCATAATTGAAAAACAGATGCATTCTCATACTTTATTACAAATATTTATTACACATGCACATCTCCAGATATCGGTGAATATAAAAACTTACAACTGTTCTAGTTGAAACATTGGATATTGTTAGAGAAACTTTAAGAGAGCTAAAGTGTAAACTTTTCAGCAGCATGTGATGCAGGATCGCTCGAGACTTCTCCATTTCATATGCTCGCTATGAAAAATCCATTTGTACCAGCTGATGATGACTTTTAGGTAACTGTCAGAATGGCATAATTGATGATATTCAAGCAACTTGTACCATTCTGCCATTGAAGCCCCTCTTAACTCCCTTTTCCTTCCTTGCACTGATGTCATTTCAGTCTCGGTTCAAGTAAGAAAAGCATTTTATTAATTAAATTCTAGAACTCATATTGTGAATTGGAGGGAAGAGTAATTACCTTGGAGGGAAGAGTAATTACCTAGGATTGGGAATATTGCAAAAAAGAATCAGCAATACAGTAATAACAGGTAAGTATTGCACAACGAAAATTGCTTTTATTCAACAACGAAAAAAATACATTTTACAGAATAAATTTCATTATAGACTATGGTCCTAGACCAAGGTTTGTTCTTTGCTTACATTTACTTGCAGTTGGAGGGAAAATGTTATGTATAGATTGGGGTCTCAAGGTCAAAGGTGATAGTATGTGTTCTTTTTAGATTTTGACTGCAGTGTTGCAAAGGATAAGCATAAATATTATTGCCTTGACCTCTTGGTCATGTCTCACACATATAGAATGGGTAATCAGTAATAATAATGCCTTGACCTCTTGGTCATGTCTCACACATATAGAATGGGTAATCAGTAATAATATTGCCTTGACCTCTTGGTTATGTCTCATACACACAAAAGATAAGAAATAATAGTATTGCCTTAGCCTGTTGATCATTATCTCTCTCTCTCTCTCTCTCTCTCTCTCTCTCTCTCTCTCTCTCTCTCTCTCTCTCTCTCTCTCTCTCTCTCTCACACACACACACATGGTAAGCAGTAATAGTACAGCCTTGCACTATTGATTACCACACACACACATAGAAAGAAGACATTAAGGTTTTTTGCTGTTCATTTATCAGCCTGTCACACTTATAAGCAAGATTTATAAAACAAACTATTGAGCAAGACTAGACTGTAATATGTACAGTAAGTTGGTCTAAAGAACCTATTCACAGCAAACTTGATTGTTAAGTGTTTTTTTTTCTTCCCAATACTGTATTTTGTTCTTTTCTTCTATGCCAATTAAATTATTTTCATAATTTCTATGATTCGTACTTTTCAGACTGAGTTTGAAGAAATGAAGCTGAATCTAGCACAATGTAAGGAAGTGGCAAAAAAGTACCTGGAGGTTGCAAAGAAAATGACAGCCATGGGGCCAAATGAGGAACTCTCAGATCATATAAGACTTGTAAGTGTATGAAATGATTTTAGTGTTTGTCAACTTTGTAACTGCATATGGCTAAAACTTGTCTGCACTGCTATAAAGTTGTTCCTATAACTCTTGCCTTTGTCCTTAAAGTGCCAGGTTAATCCTGTACTTTATCTGTCTGCCAATCCATTTCTCTTAACATAGTAGATAAGTACATCCCATTTTTTTTAATATAAGACTCTACCTTATCTGAAAGAATAAAGAGATTAAAATTGGCCCTTTGCTGTTCATGATGTCTTTGTTGAGTAATGTCATATTTACCTTTTCCTGTCTTTTGATATTTCATATTTTAAACCAACCTGCTTAATTTTGGTACAGACAAAATTACATTGGATTTTCAGTTAATTCTTTACAAATAACTAAATGGATAGAGAACTAATTTGCTTTGCATATTTTTTATTTTTTATTCTTGCTCAGTTTTTCTGCTCCCACTATGACTATGGCATGGGCAGATAATGTTAGGCTTGTCCATATGCATGTATATATATTCTTGTATGTGCAACTACTGGTGTTGGGAATCAGTTGAAACTTAAAGTTCAATGATTTACTCACCATAACCAATGAATTAAAGAATTTAATCAGATGTTAATATTTCCTGTATTACTTCCATATTGTCATACTAGAGTTGTTGTTGTTGTTGGGGGTGGGGGGTGGATTTAAGCTAAATAAGTGTGGTTTGAGGTTCCAAGGGGAGGTCAGTGTGTATGACCTCAAGAGTTGACACTGTCCAATTGAGCATAAACTGTCTCTTTAAATGAACCTTTTAAACAATACAAAGGATTTTCAATTTGTATCCACAGGTTTTAATGATTGTTTTTTTTTTTTATTATTAGGTACATATATTTTTGCTAGAAATTTCAGTTTCAGTGACTCTTGACTTGCCTCTGGTATACTGTCTAACTGTCCATAACAAAAAAGCTCAATTCGCTGGTGATTTAAATTTGCTAGACTGTTGTTTACACCTTATCAGCCAATAATATTTCAATCAGCATGAACTGGGGGAAACTAACAGGTCACTGATGTCATGCTTAGATGTGCATAATTGAATCAAGGTTAAATTGTAAATAAATACTCGACTTTGAATAATGAGAGGTATTGAATAACAAAATGGAATAAGTTTTGTTATACTAGATGTATTTGTGAACTGTTAAATACCAATGGCTGAAATTATATTTTCTTTTTTGTCTCAGTATTGGAAACAACCTGCCAGTGATGATCATTCCAACCCTCAGACTTCAGTGAAACAGAAAGTTAGTAACACTTCTGAGGAGGAAAAAAAATCTCCTAAAGTTGCAAGAAAATTTAAGAAAGAGTGGAAAAGTGAACTTTTGTTTTTTAAAAATCAGTAATGGCCATGTCTGTCTCTCTGTCCGCTTTTCTGTTACTCAAGCTCTAAGCAGCACTTTTTACTGTGCATACATACAACAGGATACAGGGGCATATCAAGAAATATCTCCTCTCTCTCTTCCCTTGTTTTTATTTTCCTTTATCAAAATTACTGAAAACAGAAAATCATTTTTTTTCAAAACAGAAAAAGAGGTTTAGAAGCCAGATTTTTTTAATTTACATCATTTTATGGCATTTTCGCACAAGTTGTCTGTATCCTGTAAGGTCAAACAGTTTTGTTACATATTTGGCACTTACAATGTTACGGGTGCAAACCCATTAACTATCTCTCTTCATTTCAAAGCCGCCTCATCTTTCAGTTTGGTATTTTCTTCTAAATATATTAGAGTAATTTCATGATTGTTTAACATGGATTTAAGTGCATTGTTTTGAACCAGGCACACCTGCTGCATGTCTCTATGATGTTCAAAATCTTACATTGCTGCTTTATAGAGTTCACTCTGTTTAGGCAAAAAATCACAGCTTTAAAAAAAAACAAACACTTCAGTGCTTTCTCAAGCTTAATTAGATATTTCCAGTCTTTATTTGCAACACACAATACCAATTCTAAATTGTGTGCAGTCCAATACACAATAGCTTTTTAACTGTAACATTTCTCTTCATCTTTTGTGACATCATTCACCTGTAATCAAGTTAACTAAACAGACGAGATTTTAAGTTGCACAGTCTGTATATTAATACCAGTTAGGAAGATGCTTGTTAAACCAAGAAATTCAAGTCTTTTTCAAATTCCATCAATAGAAGTCACCACATTTGTCAACCAGTCCATATAGTCTAGTACCTTAACTCAATTTTCAGATGAACTTAATTATTGCACTAAATCCAGAGTTGTTGGTAACCAATCGTTAAATTCAAAATACTTTTGTTCTTAATGTTGGTAATGATTGAGTATTCCTGGTTTATAGGATGCTTTTGTAAGTCTGATCTATGCTTTGATTAAGTTTTAATATTTAATTATGTGGCTGATAGAGACTCGCTACAAAATGGATAAAGTGTAAGCAAACAACAGTGAATGCTATTTACATCGATTATGTTATTTCAGCAGAGACAACTGCTGAATAAAGGGATGCCATGCCAATGATTAGAGAAAACATATTTCCCATTTCTTTTGATAATTGTGTTAGGAATTTTTCTCATCTAGTTGGGCCATTGTTTTTCAAAAGTTACTTACCTTCTCTAACCAGTCAAATGTACGATAATAGAAGTTTAATGCAATTTTTAGCCTTGCCATGATAGATTTTAAAATTCACCCTTTTGGCTTGGAGTTTGGCTAACCACTAAACCACTGTGTTTCCTGTATTTAATCTTGGTAAATAATTGGTTTGAGATGACAAGTTTAACAATACTTAGAATTTATTCTGTTGGAGTCAGCTGTCAATCATCCCTTGAAAATCATTGGTCCTTGTCTGGTTGGCTGGAAAGAGAAATTGCATTAGGAGGCAATTATCCGAAAATCTGAAAGAAAAGTAAAAAGGTGTTATCATTATGAATGTACCATATATGCTTACTTATTAGTCAGGTCAAACTGCAAACATTAAAGATCCTAATCTGCCATAGCACAATACACCTGCAGATCAGTCTATATCAGACCCAGATCTTCCTGTACATTTATGCAACAGTAGATTGTGCTCAACTTATAAGCAAATATATACAGTACTTGGAGATTTGCAATTTTTATTTTAATATCAGCCATACAATATCTGCTGTTGTTGTATTGCTATCTCTTTACCTGGCAGTATTCTCAGTCAAAGATGATTATTCCCCCATCAAATAGTAATTTGATTTCTGGCATTAAAAAAAAAACAGTATGATGCCAATCTCTTACATTAGTCTGCATCCATCATACTGGATATTCTTTATTGTCCTTTGGTATCACAAAGGTTCTATGATTTTCATCATTCTCAGTGTAAATTGGCATAATTGCCATCAACTGTATATTTTGTATGGTGCTTGAGTTTTTCTTCTCCCATGAATTTGTAACCTGTCTACATCAGCCACCCATGGGAAAAGCGGCCTTTGTAGATAGGTGACCTCTAAAGGCAAGTACAGCTCTCAAACTTGGTTCAAGACAAATGTATAAATGTAAAATAAGCATTATTAGTAGCAGTAGTTTCATTTTTTCACTGTAGTATGTTGCCAAGATACATGTATTTAGTTGAGCTCTTTAGCAGCATGGAAGAAAACTATAACTGTATACATGAATTCATTTCTATCTCTCTTTCCCTCTCTCTCTCTCCAACTGAGCAGATGCACTCTCTCTCTCACACACACACGCAAACACTTTCATCTCATTATCAGTAGAAATAGGTCCTAAATAAAATTACTAATTGAAAACATACCTGTAATTGTGAATCACATGACTGACATTTTGTTAAACTTGAACCTATGTGTCCACCATTTAAACATTTGATGGATGAAACTGTTACTCAGACTCGTCGAGATCAAAGGACAACAAAGACATTTGTCAGGTAGAATGCATGTCAATGCTATAGTTATGTGACACAACAAAGCCAAATTTGTCAGGTAGAGAATACATGTCTATGCTGTAGTTATGTGACACATCAAAACCATTATTGATATGTGCTCCATTCATGACAAATTAGACTTCTTCATAGCTACTGCAACAGCGACATCTTTCTGGTCATTGTTCTCGGAATAAATGTGTTGAGAATTATGTGCCCTTTTGTTCATTTACAAATAATATATGATTTTGATTGAATATTTTCACATTTTATTTTATAACAACATTTGGAAGGGATTTATTGTTGATATCACGTGATTACACAGACAAATAAGTTGAGAGATTTATGTAGTCATTTGACTAGCAATGCAGATGGGAAGTACCAGGTATGATTTCATCAACTCTGAAGTTTCTTCTCATCTTTAAATTGATTAAAGACATTAGAGTAAAAATAGTTACAATTTATCTCAAATTAAATCATTTTATAATTGATTTGATGAAGATGTGACTCGATGTAATATTTAAGTTTGCTAGACTCACTGGTAAGTGGATACCCAATGCCACTAGCACACAGTGGCGGTGAATTTGAATTTTTCAATTGGTAATTGACTCAGAATTGCACCTGAACATAAATATAAAAATATCACACCTGGTGGGCAGGTTCAGAGGAGACTTGAATTACTAAACCCAGAGGGATATCACTGGTGCTGTATTCCTCCTATAAGATTGAGAACTGCCTTGCTTTTGTTGCCAACATGTTGATGCCTTTGAGTTTCACCGGATGACGAATTAGTATCGGATATGAAACATTTAAACATCGATACAGGTCATATACCTTTATATATACCATGACATACTCATCAAACAAAAGAAGTGTTAGTTAAATACATGAAGCAGTTACTGCTGATATGCTCCAGTGACTGTGGAAGTAGGGTGAAACAACCACTTATATAAAAAACAGAATGCAGCTGATCTCAGAATACAGGTGACCACTGATTACATGACATTTATATAAGAAATTTGTCTATGGGGTAATTAGAATACCCATTGTGACCAGGTGACATTAAGACAGGTTTGACTGTACTTGAACATCTTTTAGCTCACCTGGCCATCTGTCATGCATCATTAGTCCATCAACATTTGCATGTTACCTCAGTCATACTAAGGGTTCATTAATGAGGAAGATGGATAGCCTTTGTACCACTCTGGAGGCAGATTTTCCATCAGACCCAGAATTTATGCTGGTTTTAGTGTCTTTGACTTGGCCAACTTGGGAAGCCAGATTCCAATCTGATTTTTATCAGATTTTAAATATATGGTTAAATCATCAAGGTCGAAGATGGGTTCAATGATGAGTAAGATCCAAGCATATTAATAATGTGAAATTGTATCTGATTGGCCAACTGTGTTACCACTCGTGAAGCAATATTCTGTCAGCAGGATTCTGTCAGCAGAATTGTAAGGGTTGCACTGTTGAGCAGGATTGATGCATACTAATGGGGTGCTATTTGTATCACTCTTGGAACTATATTTTTTATCTGTTGGGTTTATTATCAAGATCTTGAATGCCTTTGAAACAAGAAAGAGACTACTTATATTATGCCTTCATCTTGAGACGTTTTATCAGAATAAAGTTAAATAGGTAAACCAACATGATTTAAAATGTATGGTTTATAAAGCATGTGTTCTTACGCTTCTGCATAAGCTTCTTTATAGCTGATGATTCTTTTCATGGTGACAGGGCACCAAGCACTGATCACAGGTACAGTGATAAGTACCAGTCCCCTAGTGTGTGTCAATCACCAGGCACAGGAAATTGAATGATGCATCATGTAGCAATCAATTATTGTTATTACAAGTCACCAGGTAGCAGGTAAGAAGGGGAGTAGTGGTAGTCTGTCACTAATCATCAGTCACCAAGTACAGTGTACTAAATTTGGACACTGGTCAAGGGCAAGGAAAAGAGACTCAAGATCACACTTTCTGTTTGTTGCTTTTTAATCCTTAGGGGCGGCAGATTCTATGCTTCCATCACATTATCTATGGAGTGGGAAAGGTTTCACACACTTGCACACACCCTTTGACTGTTCACAGTCTAATAATGAATTGGCCATATCCTTGCATGATGCCATGGCTGACTTACCCATGGATCAGAGAATCAGGAAGGCCATTGATCCACTCTATTCCCTCTGACTTCATTATAATGGAGCATAACCACCAGTTCTTTTCAATGTTGTGAAGAGAAGGACAACAGCCAGCTGGTAAATAACCCCAGCAGATTGATACTAAGGAGGAGATTTGATCTCCAGCACATGCCTGGCTTGTATCAAATGATCTGTCAGCCAGGATAATAAAATGATCTGTCAGCCAGGATAATCAAATAATCTGTCAGCCAGGATAACGTTTTAGCAAAAGGTTGCCAACTGCTGCCCAGGCTATAAGGCAGTCAACTTTGAAGGTTTGCAATGGCAATGGCAATTATTTGGCAATGGCAATGGCAATCATTTGGCAATGATGCCAAATGGAAAAAAAATTCTGTAATTGTTGCAGTAGGAAAGACTCTGATTATATTTGTTCCCCATTTACTGCAGTTGCAGATTTCATTGGGGGGGGGGGAGACTAATCAGTCTCCACCTTTAAGGGCCTTACAGTTCCTCTTGGCTGATTCTTTCAAATAGTTCAAATTCATTTTGCACAAGCTTATATTTGCAAAGTCAAGAAAAAAGAGAATTTGTCAGTTCTGCATGTTTTATGCCTTGGTATCTCATCACTTTACATACATCATCACCTTTATTTTATGTTTATATGTACTGCAAACTTCATTCTGCATAACACGTAACTGCCTGTAGTTGTTTTTTCTTTCTTCATCTTATAATCATTTATTTCACTTGATATACTGATAATCTGTCATTTTTTAGTCATTTTAAAGCATGTTTCAACATATAGAAAATTATTATTTATATTTTAACTTATCAATTACTTTTTAATTGTAATATTTGTACATATACTAGTCAACTTTCACCGTAAATATGATATTTCTGCAAACTCAGACTCATGGTGGCCAGTTCAAACAGAAGAGCTTACTAATCTTTGACAGATTTTTCATGAATATTGAAGTTCGTTAGGTGTGGGTTGTCAGTGTTTCTTAGACTTTCTTTATATCAGTATTTATAGATGATATTATGAAAGCCACTTTCTTGCAGTCTCACTCGATCTTTTCTTCCTACTGCCTTTGAACTAGCTTATCTTTGGTGTAAATTTAGCTACTGCAAGTGGCCAATGAGCCAAGGCACTGGGCAACTGAAGTAGCTAGAAGCAAGATGGTTTGACCAGTGACTTTTTCTATATGATTAGTATTTGATTTTGTCTAATTATTTAGTTTGCATATCATTTCCTTTGCAAGTGGTCTTTCAATGTTAGTATCCTGGTATCATCACTGGCATGCATATTGTTCACAGCAGGGTACCACATGGCACTGTACGTAAATTGAACTTATATGAAATGCAATTTTTCAAACTAAAGACTCAGCCATTCAAAAATACACGGTGCTCAAATTATTCTGTTCCAAGTACAATATGTTAGCAATCTTACATTTTCAATCTAGCTCTAGGAAAAGAGATACCTGTGCCACAATAACAGGTAAATATTACATAATGACTAAGCCCCACAATATACATTAACTTATCACATTACTTATGATAATTTTCTCAGCTAGGTCCCAATCCAGTCCTCTGAAAATATCAAGAAATGTTATTATAGCAAAAAACTCTTACAGATTAACTCCCCTTTCTACCCACAGTGTAGATACTTTTATACATAAATGTAAACTGTTTTCACTTTTGCTGTCATGCTGTGAAGATGTCTTCCATAGAATCCATGTAATTTTGTACTTAAACATTTTCTAGCTTCCATATGCATGACAAGGCCTTGCAGGAATGGAACCTCTTCGAGTTGTGGTAGCTACAGTCAGTGACCTCTTCCCATTCATGACAGGAAACCCTGGGATCTCCCTTGCACATGTATAAACAAAAGGTTGTCTTGTGCTAAATCCACATTAGGAAAAGTTCATCCATTAAGTAGAGCAGTCATGCTTCTACTTGGTGACTCCAGTAGAAGTAAGATGCTTAGTATTTCCTCATTTTCTTACTTGTTCTCCTAATGTTAAGGTGACCAGGTGATGTATTTGTTGGAGAAAGCAAATTCTTTAGTAAATTATGTTTCTCTGATAATACTTACCTGATCACAATACAGATAAATTCTCCACCCTTCCCAGCAAGTAGAGCACCATGTAAAGTTTTGGTCAAGTAAAAACTGGTTACATCCAGGTATATGAGTAGCCATATCATGGTATAACAGTAGCCACATAGCTGGTATAACAGTAGCCACATAGCTGGTATAACAGTAGCCACATAGCTGGTAGATTTGGGGGAATTATAAGAGTTGCTGTCATTCACAGATGTTTTTTGATATGATGGGAGGGCTGGATTAGATGGTAGATGAGAAAGTTATTCTAATATAATGTGATCAGGTAAGTATTAGGAAAAAATAATAAACTTTAAAATATGCAATCTTATTCTATTTTTTATCTTTCTTTTTTAGTCTTTTGAAGGGCTTCCAAACACACTTGAAGAAATTGATGCTAAAATTCACGAACATCAAGTTAGAGCAGATTGCACATTTCAGGCAGATGAACGGGTAGGTTGAGATTCTTGCCAGTCACAATGAATACCGTATTGATGTGCTATTGAGTTTTACTTTTTATATCCCTTCCAATAGGCAGTTCATATTATGTCAAAGTTTTTCTGTCAGTCTGACGGGTACTAATCTCGTTCCTACAAAAAGAAACCCAAGTTCTCCTTCATTAACTCTCACATTTTATGGATGGCACTTAGGGTAAGGAAGAAACCATTGATTTCAAGGTCAAGGTTCAAGGTCACTGTGACAAATGTTTTCCACACAATAACATTAATTTGACATCACATTTTTAGACCAAACATTATGGATGGCTTGCACAAGGTCAAAGAGGGAGCCTGCTTGTTTTTTATCTAAGTGGTCAAGGTCACTGACTGGAAGAAGATAAATGATTTCCACTCAATAACATTTGTTACACATTAGAGACCTGCTCCAAACTTTGTGTATGACTCGGGGGGGGGTGGGGGGGAGAGAAGCATATTGAAAGAATAGTGATGGTAAGTCTCAAAGGAAAATAATGGTTTTTGAACAGTTACTTTATTTGAAGATTGTATACTTTAATCAAAGGTCAAGGTTATTTTGACCCATAAGTGAATAATCTCCAGAGTTGCTATGGCCAACTATTGCCTACATAGAGACCTATTAAGAACAGTGTAGGGTTAATAATGTGCCAATTACAGAACTTTTATACTTCATCATATATTATTTTTCCAAAAAGATTCATTCAGTTTATTATTATTATTAAAATTATTATTATTATTATTATTATTATTATTATTATTATTATTATTATTATTATTATTGTTCAGATTGATGGTTGACAAACCTGCTGGAAAGATTTTGTACTCTTTGAATTGAGATAGTTTAAACATAAAGTTACACTGTGAGTCAGATTCATTTCATTATAAATGTAAATCTGATGATCAATTACAGGTTGTACAAGAATACAGGAAAAGGAAGAAAGAAATTTCTGTCATGGAAAAACAGTTGGAGGTACGGCTTGAAGAGAAAAATCATCATCACCAAGACATAGAGGAAGCAAAAGCACACTGGATTCAACCCCTTCAGGAACTCATTAGTCGGATTAATGATAGCTTCAGCCATTTCATGAAGTGCCTTAAGTGTGCAGGAGAGGTAGACCTCAGTGTACCAGAGAACCCGGTAAGTGCAGCTACAAGTTTTGTCAGGCATGTCAGTTCCTTCAGCCCACATTAATGGAAGTGTAAGACATGGCAGTTACTTTTCTGATAGCCAATAACAGCGACAGTATGGTTTACACCATTACTTTCAATATAGGCTAGACATTCAGTCCCTGACCTTGCCTTTTAGTCAAGAAGTCCTAATTCATGGGTTTGGTTAATGTGTGATACTCGATAAGGGAAATGCAATCAAACATGTTCTAGCAACCACTTACATAAAGCAGTCACCTGCCCATGGATATCAATTTTGCCTGCATAGATTGAACACCTGCTCAACACAACCCATGACCACATGTGTTTGTCATGTAGTCACTCTTATACTGTATACATCGACTGGTGATATTGTGGCCAAAGGCATTAAAAGCATCTTCATTTGGTGAATATTAGTCAATCCTAAGAAAGTTAGTAGAAGTTTTTTTCAACTATCCTTCAGTGTAGGCAGATGAAATTTGGCAGGTATATTTATGTACACATGTTGATGACCTGTTAGAGTTCTTCCTCGGGTATGTTACCCAATCAATACATTAGGCATAACATATACAGTATTAGAAATCCATATTTCCTGAGCTAAGAAAGATGTTCATTACATCTTAAAAAAAGGTCTCGGCTTGCCAAGACAAGTCAGACAAGTAGTCATCCCATGGACAGAAAGATTGGTGTGAATCTTGTCAGCTGCCAATGAGTTTAATTAGTATACTACTACAAGAGGTCTTATATATTGTGTATATTCCCATATCTCTGCTCCCAATTACAAGTACAAATGACAATGTGCAGGATTAAGCTGAGTTATTTGTGACAGAGTTAAGCTGGGTGATAATCTCCTTACCTAAATAAACTGGGATATCTGACAGGTTTAAGCTGCATGATAATCTCCTTACCTAAATAAACTGGGATTTCTGACACGTTTAAGCTGCATGATAATATCCCTGCCTCAATCAAACTGGGATGTCTGACAGATTTAAGCTGGATGATAATCACCCTACCAAAATAAACTGTGGAATTTAATTTGAACCATACTTGCCATGTTTGCTCTCACAGGTTTGAAGCGATATGAATGAATATCATGGTCAAGTATCTTCTGGGTTAATGAATATCATGGTCAAGTATCTTCTGGGTTAATGAATATCATGGTCAAGTATCTTCTGGGTTAATGAATATCATGGTCAAGTATCTTCTGGGTTAATGAATATCATGGTCAAGTATCTTCTGGGTTAATGAATATCATGGTCAAGTATCTTCTGGGTTAATGAATATCATGGTCAAGTATCTTCTAGGTTAATGAATATCATGGTCAAGTATCTTCTGGGTTAATGAATATCATGGTCAAGTATCTTCAGGGTTAATAAATATCATGGTCAAGTATCTTCTGGGTTAATGAATATCATGGTCAAGTATCTTCTGGGTTAATGAATATCATGGTCAAGTATCTTCTGGGTTAATGAATGTCAAGAAACACTCATACAAGGATGAGCATGCCATCAGCATTACTAACAAAACCACTTCAGCCGCTAAGTCCCTCTTGCCTGATTGCCTTGCAGCAGAAAGCTTGCCATTGAGCATGCCATCAGCACTACTAACAAAACCACATCAGTCGCTAAGTCCCTCATGATTGATTGCCTTGCAGCAGAAAGCTTTCCATTTTAGCAAAAGGCATGTCTGACATGGACTTGTCCTGAACATTTCATCAACACATGCACACTCAGATAATGGCTCAAGTTATTATTCCATTGAATGTCAAATGTGTTTTTTTTAGTAGTGCTGATGGCATGCTCAATCTAAAGGAACATGTGGCAACAGACCTTTATTTTTACAGTAGAAGTTTAATAACATGTAATGTCCAGCTGTCAAATGAGTAAGGTCTTATCATTGCATTTTAGAATACAAAAGCAGACCTGACAACTCTAGTGCTATGGAAATGACCATTATCATACAGACTTTTGGAATAAAAGAAAAAATTATGGAAATATGATGCAGTAAAAAAAAAATCCAGATACTGGCTTGTCCTTGTTTGATTTGGGTCTTGGCTTCATATTAGTTCCAGTGGAGTTGGTCAGGAAATGAAACTAAATTTACAGAAGTATCTCAGATGCTTTAAACTGCACATATTTTCTCATGCAAAACATTTGCATGTATTTTCTAACAATGGTGTCCAACAAGCTTTACATTTTCATGATGAAAGGGGCAGTATGCCTGTACAAGTAGTTGTAATAGCACAAAAGAATAAAAAAAGAATTTTCAGACTCTTGAGGTAGAAAAGCAAGAAATGCAACAAACAATGTATTGAACATTATATGTTGATGGTGGGAGGAATTATTTCCATGGCAACATGAAATTGAAAAGAAGCCCAAGGATTACATCAAGTCAAGATATAGCAAGAAGTCATCGAGCTCCATAAAGTTCAAACTAGTTTGTGAAACTCTGCTGGAAGTAACTAAGGTCTCTGTGTATTTTACAAACTTTTTAGTTGAACATAATGTTCACTGTTACTGCATCAGTCATCAATCAAACTTTTGAACATTTTAAACACATTTTCTAATTTGACAATAGTAGTACATAATACTGAAGTTGGTCTATCGTACAGAAAAAAGTGCCAGTCATTCTGAAGTCTTGTTTTAGTTGGCAGTGTCAGAGGAGTTGATTTCAGAAACAAACTTCTTGATTCATTGTTCTGGTGCATTATCATCCCTGTTCAACACTCAGAATTCTTTTACTGGGAAGTTAAATACATATATACCAGATGTATTGATGAATGTGCGTTCTGTTCCTGTTTATATTACATCTCCATTTTGCAAATTATCCAATAAATGTGCTATTTGAAAACTTGTTTTTTTTTTTTTTTTAATTTAAAAGTTGGATAACTGCGAGCAGAGACAATATACTGTATAGTTATTTCTTTTATTAATATTGAAGTACCCACAATGCATTGGTTATTTTGTTAACATATTTCTCATCTGATTTTTAGGAGGATTATGGTCGTTATGGTATACGTATTCGGGTGAAGTTCCGGGATGGAGAGAGCCTGAAGGAGCTGACACCACATCACCAGAGTGGTGGTGAAAGAAGTGTAGCAACAGTACTGTACATGTTGTCATTACAGGAGTTGGCCAGGTGTCCCTTCAGATGTGTTGATGAGATTAACCAGGTACAGTAGTCTATTGACACTATTTGTCAACAAGGGATGGTTGGATGTATATTGGACAGAAAGTGTAACTTACTTGTCTTAGATATGAATAGTATCCTAGTGACAATAATTTGTAATATTTTTTTATGAAACAAAAAAACCCCTGCATTTTATTCGTATTGACTGTAACGACCAGGCCCATTATTGTGGTCAGATCTTTCAAATATAACACTTCGAGTAATCAGTATAACTGAAAATTAGCTTGCTAAGAGGAACTGAGGCTGAGAGGATCGTGAATTATATATATTCAATTAAAGTAAAGAAAATCAGAATTTGTAGACTTCTTCTTCATCTTGGGTTTTTAACCACTCCGGTGGCCTAGTGGTTACAGCGTCCACCTCCAAAGTGGGAGGTCGTGGGTTCAATCCCCGGCCAAGTTGTACCAAAGACTTCTAAAAATGGTACTGGCAGCTACCTCGCTTGGTGCTAAGCATTAAGAGGTTAGTGTTAGGACTGGTCGGCCTGGTGTCAGTATAATGTGATTGGATGGGACATCATGCTACATGTCTGCGGCATGATGCCCCAGTGTTAGACATCCCTATAAACTGCCTCACTGCAGACATCATAGCAACATGACTGAAAAATTGTTAAAGCTACGTTTAAAAAATCCTAATCAGACAACTTAGTTTTCGTATTCACCTAGTTTTTAGGATATGAGCCATGTTCCAAATCAGAAAAATCATGCAGTATGCACATTTGTGGTCTGGGTCACATTTGTCAAGGGGAAGTTACAATTTTTTAGTCTGCCATGACACTTATTATATCAGCTACTGCCAAGTGGCCTAAGTGGTTTAGAGCAACTGCCTTGGATAAGGGAGGTTGCATGTTCAAACCCCAACCAAGTCATACCAAAGATTTATTAAATGGTACTAACAGCTGCCTCACTAGACACTCAGCATTAAGAGGTTAGTGTTAGTACTGGTCAGCCTTGTGTCAGGATAATGTGACTGGGTGGGACAGTATGCTACATGTCTGCTGCATGATGCCCCAGTGCTAGACATCGCTATAAACTGCCACACTGCAAACATTGTAGCGTTGAAGCTACATTAAAAATTGAAATCACACAAATCACTGCGACCAGGTGAAATTCTGTATATACTTGTTTATACTCACCACCCATTCCCATATTTTTTTTAAGGCTACAAACAGCCAATTTCTCTTTTACCCACATATAAGTTAGAGTGTATTTTGCGGGACAGATCTGTCTGAAGGGGTAACTATTCATCAGTGAGTCAGAGTGGCACTTGTGAAAATAAATAAGCTAAAATGGATAGATAAATAGATAGGAAAAATAATTACAACACCAGCATAAAATACAGTTATATTATTGAGTGGAATATGTCACAAATAAATTTACAACTTACAGTTTGTGCTAATTAAATCCAGTAAAATTCATAGTGCGTGACATTTTAAATCCATTTATATGATCAATCCGTTTCATATACAGGCTTAAAATTAATTCAGAATGATCCATTTCACAATATCCCATAATATAATTTTGTGATTAACAATATCCTGTTAATGTCACTATCTGATGTCATCTGTTACATCCTTATCTTCAGAAATCCTCTATCATTTAGTCATTGTAAATATCATCCGACCCCATTTCCTTAGCTAAATTGTTGTATGTGTTTGCTTGTGTAGAGACTGAGCTTGGGCTGTATAAGTGACATTGATTATTCAGCTTGAAAAATCTATTAAAGGCTTTAACTGAACACGTCTTTTGTGTGACAAGATCGCAAGGAGTTCAGGGAAAGAGTACCATACTCATGGCTTGATCAAAGGGTTGTGATCTTGGAAGGAAAAAAAGTGGGTGCTGTCTTTAAGACTGGGGGATTAAGTCAAGCATTATCCAGAAGATGTAGATCTCTTCTTGCTACTGTACATGTATGCATTAAATTCAAAAGGGTTTTCAATTTGAAAATAAAGTGTTATCTTTACACTTGCTTGTCCGGTCAAGTGCTGGCAGAAGACTTGTGAAGTATCACTTGGGAATTAAATCTGACTGGAGGAAAAGGAAAATACAAATTAAATTAAAACTTTTATTGCATCAAGCTCAATGTTAGGAATAAACGTAAATGCACATTTAAAATGTCCAAATCATGTCGTACATCTAAAGGTAAATTCAGATCCGCAGGACTGTAAAATATTCAAATTAAGGTAGGAATCCATTTCTCACATTGTGTTTCTCTTTTACCTTAAACGTACAGCTCAATGTGAGATAATGTATCACTTTTTGGTGTTGATGATTGTGGCAGCATCAGTATTAATGCCTTATGTTAAGATTTTTACATGTCTGATACAGAAGTGTTGCATCATTGTATAGATGATGAATCCACTTTTATTGAAAGCTATCTTGTCAGCCCACAACAAATATGAAATTCAAGCAGGATTTTTCATGGACAACTAGGAGGAGATGGAGCATATCTTGCATGGCTATATCTTGTTGGACAGCATTGAGAATGATTTTTCCTGCTACCATGGCACATCTTGAAAATGCACTAAAATTTCATTGCACATCTTATTTTTTAAAAATTGCCTTTGCTCATCATAATTCCAAAATTCGGCAGTAGCTTAGTCATGGATAAGTACTGTATTCAGAATATATATATATATATATATATATATATATATATATATATATATATATATATATATATATATATATATATATATATATATATATATTTGCTTCATATCTTTAGAATGTACACTAAAAGTTTCTGTTATCCACATGAAAATAAACTGAAAAGATGTATTCCAGTTAAATGAAAATCTGTTTAAGCAACAATATTTGGCATGGCATATGTCACATATCAATTAGTAAATGTAACATTGTATTTCTTTTTTAGGGAATGGACCCAATCAACGAGAGAAAAATTTTTGAATTTGTTGTCAGGACTGTCTGTAATAATTCCTCCCAGTATTTCCTTATCACACCAAAGGTAAGCTACATCTCAAAACTTTATTTAAAGAGTAAATTAACAATACCTGAGCTACATCAATTAAAGCATTTTCTATTCTTTTGTCAGAATCCATGTCCAGTCAGTAGAGTTTTACCCTTTTTTGTCCTTCTTTAGCTGGTCTTTGGAAATTTACTTTTCTGTCACTTGACTACAATCAATGACCACTTAACAGAGCTTCATTTTTTCTATCTTCTTTGGTCAGAATCAATTAGCAGTCAACTGAGCTTTGCCTTTGTATCCTTTGACCGTACTCAATTACAGGTCAATAGAGCTTTATCTTTCTATTCTTTGACTGGAATCGGTTACCAATCATTAGAGCTCTACCATTCCATTTTTGGCCATAATTAATGACCAGAGCTTTTCCTTTCTATCCTTTGCCAGAATCAGTTACCAGTCAGTATAGCTTTTCCTTTCTATTATTTGGCCAAAATCAGTCACCAATCAACAGAGCTTTGTTTTTATTATTCATTCTTTAATCTCTTTCTTTGTTCATCCTCAAAGATCCTTTTTATTTTGCCAGTCTTGAAGACACAAGTATGTAATGTCCTTTTATCCATCTGTGTATCTGCTTTGTGGGTATCAACATATGTGCATGCATACATGTATGTTGGTGTGCACATGCATGTATGCACTCTAAATTATTTAAACAAAGGAAATTTGATTTAAGCTTACCAAATCATTATGTAGTATGAGCTTATTGTATGACTCTGTGCCCATCATGCATCTGTCAATTATTAATTGCTTGTAACTTTTCCGAAGTCCATATATCTTATCAGACTTCAATAGAAATTGGAAATACGTGGTTATATCATCAAAATCTCGGATGGGTTTGATGAGTAAGATCCATTCATAACAATGAAATGGTCATACATCTAAATGAGAAACCATTTTTTCAGTCTGGAGGCCATATTTCTGATCCAGTTTTGATCAAACTTTGAATGTATTCTTATAATATTACCAACTTAAACGAATTCAATATTGAGTTTGGTCATTTCTGTTCATTGTAGTCTGCTCAAATTTATAAGAATTTGAATCAAGTGCAGATTATTTACTAATACAGAAAGTGTATATCTATCATAAAAGATCATGTCATTGAATAGTACTGATAAACTCTTTTTCGAGTCCATAGTTTCACTGGATGTATGAATTTGCTTTTGCAAACTTAAAGTTGTCAGTTGAATTGATGAATGATACTGACCCATGTGGGCCTCTTGTTCAATGACAAAGCATAGCAGAGTAAAATGTGGTTAGATTTGTTAGGCATTATCTTAACCATGGGACAGAATCTCATGGGTGTGTGGTCCTTTCTTTTCATGTCTCAGTCTGAATGTTTTGGGTCAGTTGTCTTGTGATGATATCATAATATGGTACCATGCTGTTGCAATGACCTCACATTGTTAAACATTATTCCACAATTTGGACCAAGCAAGTCATTGATGTTATTCAATAAAAGTGAATGATGATTATTTTTCTTTCCTGTACGAAGAAAATTAAATGTAGAGAAAAATAATCAGAATAGGAGTTGGTACCAAGATATAGAACTCCCAGTCCTGCTGCCAAACCCAGCATAAATTCTGTTAATCTTATGTGAGTTATGGAAGATGCAGATGTCACTTTTCTGATACTCTCAGTGTTTCAGTGTACATTGAGAATTTGATGCAGAGTTGTTTGAAAGTTAAGTTCAGGAAGGATACATTGTGACATTTATTTAGGAAAGACAGATTATTAAAAGGAATTCTGGTAATGATGGCTCTTTAACTTCAGAACTACTGTTATGTGTGTTTCTGCTATCGCACGCAGAGTCCTGGCATAAAAGTTCAGTTCTTAAAAAGTTTTCAAAAAAATAAAGTTTCGAATAGTTTTCTAAAATTTTATGTTATCTGGTTATGACTAACTTATTATCACATTCTCAGCACTAGACATTGCCTTAAAAACTTGTACCTGTGATTGGATTTGTACCTGTGATTGATTTGTACCTGTGATTGGATTTGTGTTATTCCTCTTTGTCTGTTGGTACCCAGAAACTTTTATATTTGAATATTGGGGCCTTAATATTATCTCTTAGATCAGCCATTCTGTTGGTAGTCATCCAAGACCCAATAAAATTCATTTCATTCCAAGAAACTTTCTTTACCATTACTGATAACACTTACATGTTTCCATAGAAAATATACAGAATATTCTGTAGTATTCACCATTCTTTACCATTACTGATAACACTTACATGTTTCCATAGAAAATATACAGAATATTCTGTAGTATTCACCATTCTTTACCATTACTGATAACACTTACATGTTTCCATAGAAAATATACAGAATATTCTGTAGTATTCACCATTCTTTACTATTACTGATAACACTTACATGTTTCCATAGAAAATATACAGAATATTCTGTAGTATTCACCATTCTTTACTATTACTAATAACACTTACATGTTTCCATAGAAAATATACAGAATATTCTGTAGTATTCACCATTCTTTACTATTACTAATAACACTTACATGTTTCCATAGAAAATATACAGAATATTCTGTAGTATTCACCATTCTTTACCATTACTGATAACACTTACATGTTTCCATAGAAAATATACAGAATATTCTGTAGTATTCACCATTCTTTACTATTACTGATAACACTTACATGTTTCCATAGAAAATATACAGAATATTCTGTAGTATTCACCATTCTTTACCATTACTGATAACACTTACATGTTTCCATAGAAAATATACAGAATATTCTGTAGTATTCACCATTCTTTACCATTACTGATAACACTTACATGTTTCCATAGAAAATATACAGAATATTCTGTAGTATTCACCATTCAACCTGCCACAACAAAATATATGCAAGTTTATCTCAAGGTGACACAACTTCACTTGTATGCAATAGAGCTGCAACAACAACACTAACTTATGATAATCAAAGTACATTTTTGTATGTTCCCATAAGACAGTGTATTATGTTATCTTTCATCTGCCTATTACCAGTTTTATTTACACATAATTTCACAATGTATAATCAAATTTAGAATAAATATATTCCAATCTGTAAGCCCAACGAACATATCATAAATAAATTACCTCTCACAAATCTTACAAAAAATTGCATTCAAACTGCAGAATGAAATGATGCATATTTATTTATTATTATATAGTCTCAATGTGCATACCAAATCAACAAAATCTGTATAACTAATAGAAACAGTTTGAACCCTAATATGGGAAAATAAAATAAATGTCATTCTGCACATATTGTACACTACACATGGGATGTTGATCTCAGCTTTAAAGTGCATCATGTAGTATTAGAATTACCAATCATAATAATGTTATTAACCCAAATGACTTTTTAAAAAATATATTATTAATTAATATATAATACAGATATTCATAACATAAAACATTGGGAAAGAAGGATGCGTCTTGATATTGGGGTCAAAAAGCCGAAAGTCAGGGTCATTGTAGCTCAGAGAAAAATTGGTTTTTGCAGATTAAATTTTGTTCATAGGCAAGTTCTTCTAACAAATGTTATGGCTGGCTAGCTCTCAGGGTAATTAAGGAAACCTATAGGTATTGGGGTATAAAAATCTCATTCTAATAAGAACAAAATTGTTCCTGTTCTGTAAATAACTTGAGTTTGAAAACCACATGCCTTATCAAAAGTTGTAAGTCGTTAAGACCAGCTTGTCAATAATCTCCAGTCTTCCATGCTTTAGTAATACCAACATAGATACTGTTAAACAAAAGATGAACATGCTGTCTACAGTTTTTTGGTATAGTTTAATGTTGAAGTATATAGGGACATGTACAATTTACTACTTTGTATAATAGTGTGACTTTCATGCCAAAGCAAAATTTAAATTTTGGATCTGATCATTTCATCATTAGTTGAAGACAGAGCATTCCACGCTTATAAATTAAGATCCTGAGAAGAGTTATCACCTGTAATAGAAGTAAAGAACTTTTGGTCATTTAAAATGCCTGTAGTTTTTGTCATTCTTTTGGACACAGGCATGGCAGTTTTGAACATGGCTAATGTTTTGGGTGAAAAAAATTCTATTAAAAACTGTAATAACAGCTTGCTTGATTAAATTTGGAATTTAGCATTATTTATTCTCACAGACATGTGTTGGCCCCCCAAAAATTCCACATTGCTGGTTAAATACTAATTGTAAATGAAAAGTCAAATGAAATGGACACAGTTGTCACAACCATGAGGGGATACATGTTCAAAATTCGACCAAGTTAATCCCAAAATTTGTGTATACATTTATTTCACTGCTAAACACTGACTGATTACAGACTCGCACTTGTCCTGAAGATTCCAAGTAATCCGGTAATAGCAGCAGCTGGAAATCAGTGACTTGGTTGTATATGGGACCTTTTGTTGGATTCAGTTTATGTGTTAATGCCAACCCATTCATATATATTCTGTGGCACAAATTGAAATTAATAAATAATTTATACTTAGGGATCACCCATAAAGGATGTCAGCAAAATATAATGGAATACATGCAGTAGGCCTAAAACAGCTGTTAACACAACACATCAGAACAAAAATAATAGCTTGCGGATGTCCACAAAGTCCTTTACACCTCCAGTCCCCTTATATGAAGTTGTCCGCTTTTTAACACACACTCCTCCCCATCTTTGCTGACATCCTTTATGGATTATCCCTAATTGATTATATAAGAATAACAATCACACATGGTTGTGTAAACATCAAGCAAGCATTTGGGAACTCTTGGGGTCAGCGTTTTGCTCTCGCAGATGTTCACACAACATAACCCAAGTATTACCTTAATTCATATAGTTTCCTGTCAAATAGCAACACATTTTCTTTTCAGCTTCTGCCAGACCTACAGTATGCTGATAATATGACAGTGGTCTGTGTTTTTAATGGACCTTATGGAACATGTCACTCAGAATGGAGTCTGAAAAAATTCGTGAAAAGGCGAGGAAAACTTGAAGATTAAAGAAAAGACACTACTGTGTATCAATTGTTTTTAACAGCTAATGTTACTGTACTGGTTTTTTAAAATAACATTTAAATAACGCACTATTTTTATATATAATTGCATGAAAGAGACGAGGATTTGTCTGTTATTTTTTATATGTCCACCATAAGCCACAGCATATTATTTTATGATGTTGTCGATCTGTGTGCCAGCCTGTCACATTTTTATGTTCTCACCATAAATCAAGTTGTCGTCCAATGTTACCCAGCCTGTCACATTTTCATGTTCTCAAGTTGTAAGCCAAAATTACCCAACTTTGTGGATAGTTTACACTTGGGATTGGGAAAAACCTTGTAGATGTGAGATCAAAACTGAAAGAAAAAAAAATGATTTCCTCACAAAAACTTGTTCTTCACTATCTACAGTTCCATACATGGTGTATGGCTTTTGCATTTCTTGTAAGGAAGAACCATATTGTTTTTGCTTCCAAAATGTCAAGGTCACAGTAAAATCAACTTTGCGTAATCTGGGAATACCAATCTTTCTGGAGGTCTTGAACTTAGGCAGAAGAATGATGAGTTTTGGGTCCAAACAACAAAAATGGTAGTTTTGCAGCATATGCCAGGAGATAACTTTGGATTGTTTGAATGTTGGGAATGAAGAAACCTGACAATTTTGGGGCCAAAATCCAACATCATTGTGACTGCAAATAGATAATTGTTTCTGCACAGTAATATTAAATATCACAGACCTGGACCAAATTTTATTGATGGTGTACACTTGGGTGAGGAAGAAATATACCAATTTTTTAGTCCTATTGTTACTGGAATGTAAGAATAAAAGTGGTCTCTGAACTGAAATTTAAGTTATCTACATATATATCAAACTCAGGGCAGGCATATAAATAATAATAATTGGTCTATGTAAATGTTTTTCCGCAATGATTGCATAGTATACAGTTTTAGTCCTTGGCCAATATGAATCTTATTTACTACTGATCGATGCATTTACCCAGAGAATAAAAAGTAAATGCAATTATGCGCTTTTTCTGTCTACTCTACCCAATAAATCCCACTCCAGTCCCACTAGAATAAAAGGTATTATTCCATAAATTTGTATATGCTTTGAAACCTGTTAAAACATGTTCTTTTCTTAGCTGTTAGTCCAAATACATTTATGTTTGTTTGATGACACAGAAGGTTGGGTGAAAATGAAAATTCTGTTTGGCCTTTGATCTTTAAAAAACACTCATCCTGTACTATCTCTTATGTAGAGACTGTTACGCTCTCATGTTCTCAGTGTCTATGATGCAAAGTTTTTAGTCATTACAAAGTAGAAGTAGACAGATTGTTGTTTCAGGAACCAACAATTCAAGGTTGCTTTGTTGCAAATAAAACAAGTTTTGCACCTTATGGTGACAGAAAAGAAACCATTTATCATTTTAAGACTTAAACTGAATGACATCCCTTTATGTTATCTACCTCTTTTTCCTTTCCTGCACTAATTCATAATTTACTTTCTGCATTGTGCTTTTTTTTTCTTCTCCACTGGTCAAAGACCAGAAGAGTTTATACAGTGATCTGTCTTATGGCATTCATTAATCCATCTGTCTGTCATATGACATCTATCCATCTGTGAGTCTTGTGGCATTCATCCGTCTGTCTGTCATATGACATCCATCTATCTGCAAGTCTTATGGCATTTGTCCGTCTGTCATATGACATCCATCCATCTGCAAGTCTTATGGCATTCATCTGTCATATGACATCTATCTGCGAGTCTTGTGGCATTCGTCTGTCATATGACATCCATCTATCTGCAAGTCTTATAGCATTCGTCCTTCTGTCTGTCATATAACATCCATCTTATCTGTCTGTGAGCACAAGTTTGTTATCACTACTCCTAAACTACTTGGAATAAAGTCATAAAACTTGGAATACAGTTGCATCCTGCAGTCTGGTTGGTCCTGCATGGTTCTTATCAGTTTGTTAGGAGTAATCAATAGAACAATCAACATAGATCCTGATCTACTGGTACATTATGCAACAGCGGATCAGGTTAGATGTTATTTTCATTTGAATATAATGTATAGGCAAGTATATGCAGTAAATGATGATTGTATTCTTTATGGCTTATAGCTATTTAAAGTTTTGTCTTCTAGATCAAATCGTCATGCTCATCGATTTCAGCTTTACTTTATGGTTAAACGTTTTGTTATAGATTAAAATAATGTCGGCTTGACTTAGTAATAAAGAGATTTTGCCTCAGATTGTAACATAAATTGAAAATTGTTCCAGCTTTTAATTGGGTCTGTTTTACTTTCATGTTTTAGGTTGGGTGCAAATGGTTAAATGGAGACACTGAGAAATTGAGAGCATGTATTTGACACTATTTTTTGCTAGTCGTAGTGTTAACTATGTATGTGTGTTTCCAGTTGCATTTGCAATTCTGGTTGAGTATATGACACAAAATACTGGAAATGACCTTTGCTCATTTACACATTGTGAATGCTCCACAATATGGATCCCTTTGCAGATTTCCCTCTTTTTCTTTAAGTTGCTTTCGTTCTGCAAAATTTTTTGGGTCCCTTATTCTTTATTGGAATAGCCACAAAATTGTACCATGCTGTTATCTCAGGTTTTGATTATTTCTGTTGGGATTGATGAATTAACAGAGTAAAAGAAATTTGTCCAAAATATTTCAACAATTCATTCTTAATTTGGTACTAATCTTTGAAATCCTGTGTCTAATCCTTTTGACATAGGTGGATGAAACAGACATGTACCTCAACCTATATTTTTTAAAGTGCAGTCAAGTTGAAAGAAACCAGGATTTCAATTTTTTTTAGGAATATGTACACAATTACACAATGTCAGACATTTTCTTAGTTCTTTGAGTGTTTGTACAGTTATTGGTAAAGTTACAACAGAAATGTTCTGGCTGCTACATTCAGTCACAGATTTTTCTCTCTTGCATATCCAAAGTTTATTTCAACAAGATTTAATTATTTTTGTCACATTTTACAAAGAGACCAACTTGTTTATGTATTATATATATTTGTGTTCTTGACAAGTGATTGATTCTATTTTTAGTTCGAAACCATTTGAAATTTTAATAAATCCTATTATATATAATTATTGTTGTTGAAGATTAAAGATTACAATCCAAGAGGCAGGTGGTGTAGTCTTTGGCTGAATTACTTACAACTCTCTTTATTGATCTTACCAGTACAAGTATTTTCATTTATTATATACCTATCGTTTTTGCCAAAGAATGAGCCAGATTGTTACCATCAAATCCCAAAAGTAGGAAAATAGTACCTTTATTTTCTGATCCTCTGTGACTTGACTCTCATTCAAGGCTAGAACTACTTAGGTTTGCAGGTTACAACTGATAAAGCACGAATAACCATCTCAGAGCCTCTCGTAAAATACAAATGGAAATGAATAGTAATGTTTTGCTGAGTCACACTGCAAGCAACTGTCAAACAATGCTGTTATTCTCATGCCAAGTCCATTCTGGAACTACTCATAATGTCCTGCCAGAAACAATTCATATGCTATCAGTTGGACCTCAGGCAGAAACCTTTTCTAGTTATTTAGATGGTAAAATCTTCTAAGGTGCAATATTTGGACAGCTGCGTGATAGGTGTTATTCACATGTATGGTCCTGCTGTCCCCATGCACTGAAGAACTCAATAGTGACAATGACTGGCTGATGTTACACATGCTTTTTTCATTAACCTGATATTTATCAGCTGTAAAAATGCAGAACATTTGAATTGTTAAGCAGTTTGTCTTTTTTTTTCAGTTACATTTTGGAATTAATTTATTGAAAAAATTGATTGGTTCGTAACTAGAATATACTTGTCATGGTAATAGTGATGTTATCTTGATTGCTAGATTATGCCTTATTGTCAAGGTCCGAAAATCCAGTTTATGACTCTACATTTCATGCTTCGTAATGATTCAGATTTTCTGACACCTTAATGTGATTTAGCAATTAAGAGCACATTGCTGTGATAATAATGCATAAGTAAAAAGAGAAATTTAGTAATATTTTATGAGGCTTCACTGTAAATATAGTCATGGGGGAGGGTTCCTTATTTTCACAAAACAAGCCAACATCTATTAATCTGGTCACTAGCTCAGTTAAATATATCTGTATTATTCAAATTAGACATCCTTAAAATCGGTAGCTTGAGATTATTGAATATGACACTTCAATTGTAAGTAACTCAATCAACTTTTCTTTCATATCAGTAAATAGAAGCACATTGTGTAATAGAAGCATCAATAAAATTGAGATTGGCTGCTGTTTTTATAGCCTGGCTCCTTGCTATACTACCCATATTGTATAGATATATGTGTAAGTACAACAGGAGATCAGTCTATGGTTTCTGCAGAAACTATTCAGGGGTTCTGATTATGTTGTCCCATTGAGGGGTATAACAATCTGATCCGTTAATCAGCCATAACAGAAATTTATTGAGTGTAACAAGGTTGGCAAAAAGGAAGATAACTAGTTTCTGTTATAAGATTATCTGCTACAGTGATACTCTAGAGCAAGAGGAAAGCACTCATGTTCTGACTCAAAATGTCACACAAAATGATATGATAGAAATAGCCATCACCTCGTCTTCAGGGCATGTGGAAGAGGAAATGAAGGCAGGGAAAAAGAGGAAAAAGGAAGCAAATTTCCAAGACAAGTGGTTGAGTGCCTACAAAAGGTTAAGGAAAGAGCCAAGAGGAGGGATTTTACGTTTTTGTGTCAAGAACATAAGAAAGATAATCCACTTACTAATGAAAATGGTTTATCAAATTTTCAAACATCAACCTTGACACAGCATATGGAATCGACAGATCTTGTCCAAACACTTAAAGTGTGATGCAGAAAGAATTCCAGTTGGCAGTGGTACACACAGTTTAAAAAAATGGCAGAAAAAAAGTGATGCTGTCATTTATGCCACGTGAAAAGCATATTACATTTGAGAGCCTGTTGAATGGACGTGAAGCATTACAGTCCTTAAAATCGGGAAAATACACTATGAATCTAGCATAGAATAATGTTGTTACCTATCAGCTACCATTCAGCAATGTTCCCCACCCACCCCCATCCCCACTATGGAGGTAGGTAACCAGGAGTATCACTAGGATTTCAGATGTCCAAGGCTCCTTACCTAGAAAGTTTAAGAAAAAGTGTGTCCCAATCCAAAAAAATGGGGATTGCCATGAATTGCATCATGTGAACTGTTGTATTGGTATGTGGTAAATACTTGCATATAAATCAAGTCTAACTGATCTACTTTTGCATAATGTCCTGGCAGATATGGGTCTCTACAGTTAAGAGCAATCGGTAGAACCAAAAACATCAACCCTGTTCTGCCAACACAGTATGCAACAGCAGACCAGAGTCTATGTTTGCAGCTGGACTCTATTTAAAAGCGAGTTTATATGGTTAGCATAAATTATACTGCAGTAAACAATGTTGTGGCCAATTGTCAACATTCTTATTAAATCCAGTTAGTAAATAAATTGAAATGCAGAAATAGGATGTGTTTAAGTGAGACCCAAATTTTAAGAGGGTGCCATCTGTCACTAACATTATGCTATGAAAGATAGAATTATTCTGACATTCCAAAAAAAAACATCATTTGGAATATATAATGAAGCATTAATAATGATGATCAAAAAATTAAGCTTTTAGTGATTTTAGGTATATTACTGTGTGGATTAGAAACTTGATAGGGATGCCAGATATCTGTTCCCTTTTGATAATCGGATATGTAATGTTCTCAGGTTAAGCACGAAGATGGGCAGCACTTAATTTGACTACATGATATGAACCTAGCTAAGCTTATATGAGGTTGGAAAGCAATTTATTTTTTCTATATTTCTTATATTTAAAGATTTAAGATTTTGTTTATATGGGTCCCAAAAGAAACCTGAACTTTTCCCATTTTTTTATCACAAAGATAAAGTCTGTAAAAAAAAAATTCAACAGATTTTGCTACTGCTATCACCAGCATATCAATGTGGGGAGAAGGCTGATTTATCAGACAAGATCCGAATATCCGCAAACCTTAAGAATTGCAAATTTAGTACACATAATAGCAAGAGATTAAACTTTTGATTTGCAAAACAATATTTTTCATTTAATTAATAGAAACTAAATACAGACTTAAGATAGGGGCCCCGAGTGGCCAAGTGGTTTAAAGCGCTCGCCGTTACTGATCACTGCCATCTCACCTGTCTGCGTTGGTTCGAGTCTAAGATTCGGCTAATGTAGTTATGTGAGAAATCTTGCCAGTAGCTTCTCGTGGTTCGGTGGTTCTTTCTGGGGGTTTTCCTGGATTCTTCCTCCTCCAATAATACTGGCTGCCATGTATAGCCTATCGTGTGCTGAAAAATGGCATTAAACCATACAACAACAATAACAACAGGCTTAAGAGATAATGTTAAACTTTTTTAAATGTGAATTCACTATGCATATCTCTGTTAGCAGTGAAAATAACTGGAAGGTATATATGCAGGCAACACATTTAGCCAATCTTACTTGTCTAAATCCATACATTATAACAAGGGAAGGGATTCAAAACTTTTAACCTGCTACACATATCTGATTTTGTACTCTGTCGCCATGTTCATAATTGCCACAATTTTGCTGGTTGTCTGATGTACATTGTGTTTAAGGCATAATAATAATAAAATTAGATTGTGTTTAAGGCATAATAATAATAAAATTACATTGTGTTTAAGGCATAATAGTAATAAAATTACATTGTGTTTAAGGCATAATAATAATAAAATTACATTGTGTTTAAGGCATAATAGTAATAAAATTACATTGTGTTTAATGCATAATAATAATAAAATTACATTGTTTAAATTACATTGTGTTTAAGGCATAATAATAATAAAATTACATTGTTTAAATTAGATTGTGTTTAAGACATAATAGTAATAAAATTACATTGTGTTTAAGGCATAATAGTAATAAAATTACATTGTGTTTAAGGCATAATAATAATAAAATTACATTGTGTTTAAGGCATAATAGTAATAAAATTACATTGTGTTTAAGGCATAATAATAATAAAATTACATTGTTTAAATTACATTGTGTTTAAGGCATAATAATAATAAAATTACATTGTTTAAATTAGATTGTGTTTAAGACATAATAGTAATAAAATTACATTGTGTTTAAGGCATAATAATAATAAAATTACATTGTTTAAAAAAGATTGTGTTTAAGGCATAATAGTAATAAAATTACATCGTGTTTAAGGCATAATAGTAATAAAATTACATTGTTTTTAAGGCATAATAATAATAAAATTACATTGTGTTTAAGGCATAATAATAAAATTACATTGTTTAAATTACATTGTGTTTAAGGCATAATAGTAATAAAATTACATTGTTTTTAAGGCATAATAGTAATAAAATTACATTGTGTTTAAGGCATAATAATAAAATTACATTGTTTAAATTACATTGTGTTTAAGGCATAATAGTAATAAAATTACATTGTGTTTAAGGCATAATAAAATTAGATTATTCATAGCTGAATGAATTTTTCAGCTTTATTAGGTAACTAGGTGTATAATTAAAACTCTTTGTTACGTATTATCTTTGAATAATGGTAATTTATATAACTATTAGCATCGTTGATTTTGTTTTTGTAAATTGCTTTAAATGATGTCACAATGTATCCTGCCCATACTGCAGTCTTTGCATTATCTCCAATTAATCTGACCTTGACATTCGGCTCGTGTTGAATGCTGTCATTAATCCAAAATAATAGCTGAGAATATATTGACTCGTCATTGAAGAAAATGGCACTGGGGACACTAATGATAAAGCGGGTCTGCAACAATGTTTATTATTACTTTATGCTGTCAGGATAATATCATAAAGAAAGTGGTATTTTGTGACGTCTGACCCAATTAGGAAATGATAGAATTAAAAACACAAATTACAACCACAATGATACATCCCATTTATGTCAGCAGATCTTAATTTAACAATTTGCCAAAAATAATAATCAAAATTTGCCCATCAAAAATTACTAGACCAGTTAGAGTATAAAGATAATTAGCACAGTAAAAAGTCAAATGCAGCAGAACAATTTGCAAAATAACAATTTCAAATTGTACATCATAAATAAATGCACATACAACATTTTATTGAATATAGCCGCTTTAAAGAGGCAGTATGAATATATTTGTTTCACATCAAAGCAGCATTGTCAAACTCAAGATTTACTGCTTATTTGTTGATTAGTATGGATGGGATCAAATTGTGATTAAAGGCTTTTTTATTCAAGAATTAAATTCAGAAGAATGAAAGGGTTCATTTTTATTTTCTCCAGTGCTTCAGAAATGCTGCAGATTTACAGATTACGTACAACAATAATAATAGTGTATTAAATAAGCAGCATCAGCCATGATAGGAAGGTGGTTTAAACAGTGCTGTATGAAAAGGAATGTCATATTTGATGTGGTATGTACATAAGTTTGTATTTGGCTAAATTTATATAGATCTTCAACAATAAAGGTACGTGAAATTATGAGTTTATCGTTCAAATAACGAAACTGATACATAAATGTAAAATACTTGCTCAGATGGTAATAGCAATAATATGGAAAACGTATTTCATAACTATCGTGGCGTCCATTTGATGTCCAAGATGTAGATCCGGTTCCACCCGATCTAGTCAATGGTGGCGGAGTCGCCACGCATGGTCCACTCACACCTGTCTTTTGAAGGATCCCTTGAGAGCCCTTACCTTCAACACAGACACGATGGTCGCGAAGCCTTGGTCCCTCGATTTGAGAACACCAGTACACTCTTCCGAACCAACGTCACCAAAACACAGCGTATACGTCACACAATAAACCCCACAGGCTCTGCTACTTTACATCACCCAATATATATATATATATATATATATATATATATATATATATATATATATATATATATATATACGCAGCATACACAAAGCACCATACACAGGCACCACACACGGGCACACACGGTCACTACAACACGGGCAGCATAGACAAGCCCCACACACGGTCACCCACGGACCCCACACACGGTCAGCACACGTTCACTACAGCATGGCACCACAACACTGGCAGCATAGAAAGCCCCACACACAGTCACCCACGGACCCCACGGTCAGCTCTTTAGCTGAAAGTTTTGCTTCCTTAAAGCGAGAAGCTTTTCTGACAAGACTGGTCTGTAATGTGATTTTTACTGAGAATTTTCTCTATCATATACCCTAGCTCTGACCGATATGCGCAGCTAGGTACTTTGACTTTTAAACTGCAGGCAATTCGCACATGCAGCATGATCTGAGTTAAGCTCACCATTTCGAAATAACTAAGATAATTAATAAACCACCCTCGGTGAAGCTGTACGCGGCAGCGAAACCTGAGTACATTTTTTGACCACATATACATATTGATACCGGTCATACACAATTCCGAGACAAATGTAATAAGGAAACTAATATATCTTTTTGGCTGTAAATATCGATGGTTAAGGTCATTATAAGTCTAAAAATAAAATTGTTTCTGCACGTCCGGATCAAAGGTCGAGGTCATTTAGACCTCTTGCTTAATAATCACTTAAATCAACCATACTTTTCAAGGGTCTACATAAGGAACTATAAAAGACAAGAAAGACTTGTCAAGTACTGTTGACGATACTCCATGTTGAAATATTGCATCTATCGTTATATACGTTCCCTTAAATAATTATCTAAGATATATCTCGCTTGCAATTTTTCGCTGACATTTGCATGGAATTTTCCCCAAGAGTTTTTTTTTTAAAAAAAATATCCAGCTGTATTAAATGCATTTAGACACTTTCCATCGATTATTGCAATATATCATTTTTGTTCAACTTTTTTATTTTTCTTCTTCTTAATACTAATGTCTGTTTTACATTTCAGCATTATATTTCAAAGATTAATTTTTGTTTTCTCAAGCATTTTCATAATTCTTAATTAAATTCGTTTTCATTCTATGCAGAGAATACTTTTTTCAATGCAGGTGGAAATTTTCGATTTATAATTTTTCATGGTAATTTACGAATGTAATGTGTTTCCCTTGCCTGTTGATCAAACGACTTTATAGTATTATTATGCTATTATTAGCATACCTTTGTTCTACAGTACCTTTATTGGACGTCTTTAATCCATTGTTGCTTTTAATGGGATTTTTTTACTTTTGTATTCTGCTAGAGAGGTTCCACCGTTATAATTTGCACAGGCATTAACATTTGCGTTTCTCTACGTCAGTTGAATCTGTAATTAAATTATATTGTACCAGAAATGGGGACACTTGTTATACTGTTTAAATCCTCGAAATGTAGACCTCTAATTAAAGCCGATCATCTGCCTTTTATTCCTATTGAACAAGGCACTAACTGTTCTAAACCACCGTCTTAAATGTCCGACCTGATTGGTCATAGTTTCATGGGAGTTTTACACGATCGTCCGATATATATCATTGTCATCGCTGTATCCATTTTATAGCACGTTTTATTTACGCATTCGTCACTTTATGAGCAGAATTTCCGAATTGTATTCCTGTTTTACGTCCTTTTTATTGTATAAATTAATGTTCAGAACCAAAACATCTTTTACCTTGATCTTCAAAACAACTAGCAGTATTTTAAGCATCCTTAACCAGTATTTGATCTTATGGATACTCTTACTCGCTGTATAGAAGGACAAAGTCGTGCCGAAGATAACGTATACCAGATGTTCGGTCAGATGGAACAAGAACTGAAAAAAACTATTATCAATTGAATATACAAAAGAGATGGTTTGTAAACAATTAACTCAAGAGCTTGAAAAGATGAATGCAGAAGACAACAAATATTTTTTAATGCATTTGTTTCAAAAATTTCAAAGCAGTTGTCAGATTTGTTTTATTTTTACATCGTCTTTGTTGATTTGCAAATTTATTTTAGTCAACAATTAAGGCAATTCGCAAAATGAACTTTAAGATGATTACATAACTTAAACTGATTACCTCTATCAACAATGAGTTTTAGTTTGGTAAATTCAACAAATTAATTATCTAAACAAAGAAACAAAATATAAAGCGGATTTTAACAACTGCCCACAACACAACATTGCAGTCTTCAAAAAGATCAACACAGAAAATATGTATGAATAAATTTATATTGGCTACTTTGTTTTGCAGGCGATCGATAGTGAAAATCAGGTTGCAAAAGATGTATGTGATAAAATTAGCCTTCTTTACCGTTATTCACTTCTATTTCGGTCTTTTCAGGCTTTTGTCACTTTATGATACATTTTTACTTTTATATTTTACGAAGTGGCTGAACGGTCAATAAATTTGCTGCATAAGATCAAACAAAACAAATGACCAACATGATCAATATGAAGACCGTAGTCACTGATAGATTTAAATTTAATACAATTTAGCCATCTATAGTAGACGTCATTTGACAGTAATGCCTACATAATATTAGCGTCGCATCTAATTTATTTTCTTTTAATGAATGAGAAAATCTATTTTTAAATTGTTGAATAATTAAAAAATTTCGTATCTGGTATTTTTCTTATTATTCTTTATATATTGTCATCATTCCATTTTTATCGCACCCTTGGCGAATTTATTTTTCATTTCCGTTTTTGTTTTTCATATATTAGTTTTGATTGGATTTACATTCGCTGCGCTTTTTGTTGGAACCATTTTTTTTTTCGCGATAGGTTTCAGATATTTGTCATCATTCCAGTGTAGTATTTTTACAATCTTACAACTAACCGTTCTTATCATGTGAAGCGATGTTGTATTAGCTTTCCAAATGTATTTGTACAATGAACGGAAGGTAAACAATACAAAAATTAAAATAAAAAATCAAGATGTTTTAATTATGCCAAACGCATTACATATTTGATGTACATTCATCTAAATTTTAAAATGAATGCCTGTACTTTGCTAAGGTTCAACAGGTTTGGACTCGGTACACAGCGTGGAAAACACCTTTTCAAAAGGTTAAATACTGATGGCTTGAAGAAGAAAAAAAAAAGAAAACAAAAACAAAAGAACGGAAACAACATTATTTAAATGATACAAGAATAGTTTACAAACGTATAATTAATTTGCTAAACGGTGGCATACATGTTTTTTCGTTTAGTTGAAAATCAAGATTTTGTTTTCAATGCTGACTAAATGGGAAAAACTATAAAAGTTGTTTGAGACACACACCACAACAAAAATCCATAAACATAAAAACCCCATACAAAAGTACACCGCAAGACCTTGCATACATACAACCCAATTCTTGACATGCTCTTTTTTCGGTAAGAACGAACTTACTCTAATTTACAGAAAAAAAATCTTGTGAAGCAAAACTTAGCATTAACTATGTCAAACAATACTAAGTGTAAAGGTTACGTTGCTCATCTTTTTGGGGTGGGGTGCTCCCAATTATTTAAATTAATACAGAAGACCCACCCTGGCTCGTTTTTATCAGAAATTTAAGTAGTGATATAGAGATGCAAATCTCTGAGCCCCCAGAGAGCGGTGCCGACAGTTAAATTAATGAAAACACAAATTGTGAAATTTAAATAACAATTTAATATAGTTCAAACAGTAGTCTCTCATGTTACGTATATTTGATTTAAGTCATTTATTTTTATTTTAATTGTTTGTTTGTCAGATTCAAATTTGACATTTTAAGTTTAAGATTCATTTTTATTACCAGGACTTTTGCAATTTCACTAGTGGATTATATTTTGAATTATTTTTGGATTAGTTTTGGAATTGATTCTTAAAACCGTAAGTTTATTTTTCTTTTCTGGAAAATATTTGTGCTCAATAAATTGTTTATGAAGTTTTTACAAGCTTGTTATTTTCACTCTTTCTATGTTACTGTTTATTCGAGCCTAAGCACGTAACACTCAAATATAACTCGGCTAAAACCGTATCCTCAACCAAGTGACGGCCTAGTTCATCTTTTGAATTAGTGTGTGAAATTTTCCCTTCTGTTTTGAGTCCTACTCATCTGTATGTTTCTTATGTTTCTTCTCTTTTTCTTTGTCTCCCTGCGTTCTCCCTTCAACTTAGCCCTCTGTTCTTCCTTCTCTCTTTTGTCTCCAAAAGACTCGGACCACTGCATAGTGTAATTCCCTCTGGTCCCTAAAAGCTTCTAAAGAATGCATACACGCATATTAACAATGCATATTCCTTTTGCTATGTAACTCACACTAACATTAATATCATAAGATAGGCCATTACCGTTTTTTGGTGACGCATTCGTGCCCATCGAAATACACATTCTCCCTGCTAAGTGTACAAGGTAATGACTGCACTACCCTATTCCTTATACATTTATTGATTTATCTAATTATGTATTTAATTATTAAGAAAATGTTTAGACTATAGACATTATTAGGTAACTCTGTGTATCAGTGATTCTGTGTAAACATTTTGCGCTGAACAGTTTCGGAGATAAATACTTTACACCATGGAGAATGATGAACATTTGTTTGGTGTTATGACAGGTATCTGCTTGGTGTCATCGTTTATATCTGCTTGGTGTTATGATAGGTATTTGTTTCGTATGGCTTTGTAAGTATTTGCTTTTGTGTAATCATTGGTATTTGTTTGGTGTTTTGAATTAGTATATTTTTGGTGTTGTGATGGCTAATTGTTTGGTTTTATGATTTGTACTTGCTGTGTGTTCTTCTGAGTATTTCTTTGATGTTATGATGGCTAATTGTTTGGTTTTATAATTTGTACTTGCTGTGTATTCTTCTGAGTATTTCTTTGATGTTATGATCGGTAGTTGCGTAATGTGTACAGAGTTTAGGCTCTAATATAAGGCAACAATGAAAAAGCGAAAACAACAAGCTTTGTAGAATTTAACGAATAATTTATTTCCCTGGAAAAGGATTGAAAAAATGGAGAAAAAACTACTTAGTGTTAAAAACGATTTTTTTTATAAATAAATCCAGGAATAATCCACGAAATAAATTACAAAAGTCCTAGTAAAGAAATGTTCTAATAAATTCTAGTTTTGTTGGAAAATCTAAGTGGGAAGACGATGCCGTATACTGAAGTCTGTGTTGTACTCATCTACAGTTCCTTTTAGAAGCACAATATTTAATACTCTGGTGTTGGAAATCGGAATGGAATTTGATAAACTGTCTTGGTCCAAGAATTATGTCTGAGCACAACAACTATTTCCAGAATTACGAATCAATATTTCAATCTAAATGAACTGAAGGAAAGTTAACATAGATTTAAAAACTGGCTACTGCAAAAGAAAATGGCTTATCGTCTTTTGTAAAGGCCCCAAAACTAAGAATATTTCACTAAATTGAAGATTATATCGTATCCTAATACGCAGTTTCGAAAAAATCTGCAAATTGCGAAATCGAGAAGGGGGGAGGAGTCGCGTTATAGTTTATACTCCTAACAAGACCCTGAAAGAACCAATCGTGTTCACTTTAATGAATAAAAATGTTTTTACTTTTTGATTTACTAGTATTATCTTGACCTTGGCAACAACCAATAGTTTTAAAAGTAAAACAAAACCTGTTTATGCGGTTGCCACTAACCGTAAATTGAGGTCAGGATTTAGGTCAACAATACTTTTTTTTACCAAAGAATAATTCAGGCCAACCGATTTTTCTGAAGAAAAAAACAAAATCATCTCTAGTGAATAAATTTACATTACAATAGCATGGAATGAAAAATAAAAAAAAAAGAATTTAAAACTGACAAAGAAGCAATTAGATATATATTAAATCGGATATAAGTAACAAATATGATGAGTGTTTAACTTGTATTTAACGCGAACAGTAGTATAGGCTTATGTCGCAATGACCCAACTTGCTTAAAGTTTCTTGCTGAGGGACACACTAAAGCAGCATATCCGATTTGGTGCGGGCAGGATTCTATTCCTTTGTTGCGAGTTTAGAAATTTACGTACTTATTTGCCTGGGCACTCTCTTTAGGGATGAATATAGGCGATATCAAACTAAATTACCAAATTCAGACGGAGCTTGTCTGCCTCTCTGGCATCTGCTATTCTAGAGTGATATTTTCACATTTCTTACAATATTTGTATGCAAGGTATTTCTCTCCCTCGCATAGTATTAATTTCCCAGTGATATAAGCTTTGCCATAGTACAAGATGGGGTGATGTTGCTTTCAGTACATGCCTTAGCACTTCATATTCTAGGTCAATAGCTGCTGAATACATATATATGCTGTGCTGATAGTGATTATACTAAACATGAAAACGATTGTTCTAAAGGATTTAATTTCATATATCTATAGAAGAGGGATTATACGTACAATTTGGATACAAAGGTCAATCAAAAAAGGGTAATAAAGTAGTTCCGAGAAGCCAAATAATCCAGCCGAATAACAAAACTTTCCGCTCCAGCACAAATTGCCTTAATACAGTTGTTCCCTGCCACCAGTTAAATCAGAAAAAAGGCACAGAAAAACTTTCTGGGTTTCCAGCTTAGTGTAATTATAGTCCTGCCTTCGGACAATTATGAAAACACCCCGCCTACCGTCTTTGGTAGTAGTTACCTGGTACAATTACAGTGTAGTTGACGATTTTTATCCCCTTCAAACCCTCCAGATTTTAAACCAAACCTTTTCCCGTCAGCATAAACAAGTAGAGAGATCATTATCGAATGGAATATATGTACAAATGGCTGCCCATAGACGTGGGTACGATTAATAATGGACAGGACGGAGTTTATATTGGTATCAATGTTTTATTTTGTACTGCCCCCTGATGTGCTTACATCTTCTGCAGGAACCAAATAGGTATCAGAGCCAATTTCGTGTATTGGACACTCGCTAATTGTCTCGCATATTCAGATTCTTTCAATTTTAAGTATTTGGAGCATTACCTAAGTCTTCTGTTTAGAGGATAATATTTAGACAAAATGTCACGACATTATATATCATTGTTATAAACTAGAAAGCATTGTTACTTTATAACGAACTTAAAGACATCGCAGTCAGATGAATTCAGTTCAAATGTTATGAAATAACGCATACTTGTTGTTTTACATGAACTTAAATTGTTTAGATATTCATGTTACCTTCCCATATCATTGTCACAATCTTAGAAATAGGATAAATTATTATATGAAAGAAATTCTATAGAATGACACCAGTTTAATCAAGAGGCTTGAGTGTTATATTTCCTAGTAAGGACTGTTGGTAAGAAGAACTGGCCTAACGGCTGAGTGGTATGGTTAAATATCAGTTATAGTACGTAATGAATTTAAGGTTATGTATTATTAACTTTAAAACGTCTGTCATTTAAATGTTCGGGGACAAACTGTTGTACGGAAAATGTATTTATATGAGCTAAACTGGATAATATGATTTTGTATTTTAATAAATCACGACATTAGGATAGTACTTAGCTATTGCAATGTAATTATCTTGCTGTATTGTAATTATCTTGCTGTATTGTAATTATCTTGCTGTATTGTAATTATCTTGTTGTATTGTAATTATCTTGCTGTATTGTAATTATCTTGCTGTAATGTAATTATCTTGTTGTATTGTAATTATCTTGCTGTATTGTAATTATCTTGTTGTATTGTAATTATCTTGCTGTATTGTAATTATCTTGCTGTATTGTAATTATCTTGTTGTATTGTAATTATCTTGCTGTATTGTAATTATCTTGTTGTATTGTAATTATCTTGTTGTATTGTAATTATCTTGCTGGTATTGTAATTATCTTGTTTTATTGTAATTATCTTGTTGCATGAGGACAAAAGAATTCCGAAATTTTCATGAAATACAATCTATAACATGCCACAAGTTTGTTCACATTTTACTTCATCTCAACTGTTAGCGCGTGAACTTTTCTAAGTATTATTCCGCCAAAGTTTATATTTTCGAGTATCATCATTTATCCGTCTACAGATAATGAATAGTACTTGCCATTATCTATCTATCTATCTATCTATCTATCTATCTATCTATCTCTCTCTCTCTCTCTCTCTCTCTCTCTCTCTCTCTCTCTCTCTCTCTCTCTCTCTCTCTCTCTCTCTCTCTCTCTCTCTCTCTCTCTCTCTCTCTCTCTCTCTATATATATATATATATATATATATATATATATATATATATATATATATATATATATATATATATATATATATATATATATATACAAGTGTGAGACTATTCTAGTTGTGGTATGCATTTTCGCAAGTTTGTGAGAAGGCACTTTAGCGCAAGAGTGTATACGAAATTAAGAAAAGACAAATTTAGCAAAAATTAGAAACTGATAAGTTGTGATATATAAATAGTTGCATATGGTACAAGAGGGTATATCGAACAGTTACGGTAGATGTCACGATTATCCTAATGGTGAATGTTAAACAAATTATAGCCCAATGTGCGGTATGTGGTGAATATGCCATATATTCATGTATAGATCATGTTGTTGTCTACCTTGGATTCAGCGGTGTGTCAACTAGGCCACGTATAGAGTAAGAGTTATCAATTATTTGTACAATTAGTGGTGATTTAGTTACGTTTTTCTGTACTGGACAAATCAATTTTTATCGTTCTACAGTGTAGTCATTTACAAAGACATGGATGATTTAGAGTGTAAATGTTGAACTTGAGTCTTAAATCTTGTACATTTTGTCTTCAGACCATTATTAGGATACCAAGAAAGTGGGTAGAGATTTAAACTAAATTTTAAAAAATTAATAAAGTTACAAAACTGAATTAACAACTGTGGTACAATAGATCGTGTAGCGTGTACAAAAAGACACACGAGCCTATAACATGAATCTTCCAGACTTTTCATTTTGGGGGACATAATAATATTTTGACTGGTATTACGCATGATACTTAACTGAAAGAAATGGGACATCATCACTATTTCCAGAATTTGTAACTATTTCTTCACAATCAGAGTACCACCACACCCACCAGAACTGAATTGTGCATTACAAATAGCCCTGAAGTGCAGCTTTGTTTGCAACAATTGGTGACTTACCTTCAGAAATTTTATAACGATGAGAACTGCACTTATACAGTCATGGATTTATGGCACACAAATAGGGATTGACGGCTTCGGTTGCTAAATGGTTACAGCGTCCGCTTCGGATACGGAGGATCCCGGGTTTTAACGCCGACAGTCAGACCAAAAGATGTATAAAAATGGTACTTCCAGCTGCATCGCTTGGCACTCAACATTAGGAGGTTAGTGTTGGGACTGGTCGGCTTTGTGTCAGGATAATGTGACTGGATGGGAGATGATGCTACATGACTGCAGATAACAGAGCATGGTTATAGTTTCGTTGAAAATCCAAATCACACACACACACACACACACACACACACACACACACACACACACACACACACACACACACACTGGTATACTATCCGCTGTAAGTTACTTTTCATATACATCCGTCATCTTGGTACTATTTTCAAGTTGCCAATACATTTGGTTGCAACTTCAATACTCAAGAAACGTAGATAATGCGACATGAGATGTAAACTTGTACACCGAGAGCGTAGGTAACACAGTAGGATGTGTCTGAATTGTACACCGCGTAACGAAACGTAAAGTTGTACACCGAGAGCGTAGGTTACGCAGTAGGACGAGTCCGAATTGTACACCGAGAGCGTAGCTAACGCAATAGGATGAGTCCAAATTGTACACCGCAGTAGGATGTGTCTATATTGTACACTGTCTACTAGACACATTGCTAGCCAAAACGTTTGATCATAAAATAAAAAAAAAAATTGCTGTCTCCGATAGAATAACGGATATTTTCATCTCTTACGTGAAAGACGAGAGTATTTTCACCCACTTGATAAATTATATTCGTGATTCACTCGTTTGAAGCAAATACTATAGTACTCAAAACAAGAAATGCAAAGTAGATTTTTTGTGCATTGGATAATAAAGAAAATTAAAACAAATTTTAAAAACTAATGTATAAATTTGCAAATTGCGCATTTTCAACCTCGTAAACACATAAAAAAGTAAAAGATTTTATAGCAACTTAACGGAGCAAAAATTAATTTTGTTTATCGTACAAAAGAAACACTGATAATGATAATATGATACAAGAAATACAATTAATACATTTTATTCTTAAAGAATTTCATGATGAAGAAATTTAACACCGTTTTAAAATTGTACAAAAGATACTTGTGACAAAAGTATTAAGAGAGTTTGAATTACTGGAAATTAATCCTAAATTTTGCCATAGGGAAAGCTTGATTATTTCACATTAATTTCCTCTTGCATTAAGCTTTAAAAAAAAACATGACAAAGGTGTTGATTTTTTGTTTTAAATAAATGGATTCTGTAAACATTCACTAGAACTCTGCAGTTTAACACTAAAAATATAGTCAGTATGTTTAAGAAAACAAAGTTATTAAATGTATTTATGCTTATTATAAAACTTTACATATACCAAAACACATTACATATACCACATAAAACATTACATTAAACATTACATATACTGTTCAAGAAAACGTTACATAAACGAACTAAAGCATTATATAAAACAAATTGAACATATAGCAAATAAACATTATGCATACAAAATAAAACGATATGTATAACAAACAAAACATTACATATAAATATATCATACAAAATAAAATAGTACATATAACAAATAAAACATTACAAATACCAACAAAAAAAATACATGTACCAATTATGGCATTACATATACCAGACCAAAAAACAAATACTTCTACATTGATCTTCCAGATGTATTTAGATGCTACTTTCAATCAAAACTGTAAGGATAAGACAAAACAAAACTATTGTAAAAACGATTTACGTGATACATAATGTTTCAATCAACATGACTTTTATCTTCTGGGCAAATAATTTGATATCATATATTATGCAAACATATATAACTACTACATTGCATACATGTGAATTTTTTGGAAACAGCGAACATTTTAAACAGGTATGTGTGTTAGTACTTTGAAAAGTTATCCATCTTTATTGGAACCGCTCCGGTGGCCTAGTGGTTAGAGCGTCCGCCGCGGAAGCGGGAGGTCGTGGGTTCGATCCCCGGCCGAGTCATACCAAAGACTTACAAAAATGGTACTAACAGCTGCCTCGCTTGACGTTCAGCATTAAGAGGTTAGTGTTAGGACTGGTCGGCCTGGTGTCAGGATAATGTGACTTGGCGGGACATCATGCTACATGTCTGCGGCATGATGCCCCAGTGGTAGACATCACTATAAACTGCCTCACTGCAGACATCGTAGCGATATGACTGAAAAATTGTTAAAGCTACGTTAAAAATCCTAGACAAACAAACCATCTTTATTGAACTTTCTTGCTTCAGTTACCAATCAATTCTGCATAGCGTACATTTTTTAATTATTTATTGTAACTAAATTATATTATGATGTACCCTTTTAAAACATAAAATAAAAAAAAAATTGGGAAAAGAACCATTAAGGAAAAATGTCCCTAACGAGACAAATGAATAAAATTTCATAGGATTCGTCTTTTTCCCTCAAAAGTAGACAAGGGACGACGTTGCAGACCGTTTCATATAATGTATTGGGATAGTTTGTCGGCTTCAATGTTGAGTACTTCCTGAATATCATCGGCTCTAGCAGATACTTCTTAAGGATTTTGATCACTATACTCCTCATAAAGAATTTGCATTTAGGTTACAGCCAAACATTCTTCATGTTTTTCCATTCAATAAAGGCAACGAATCTTCATAACAAAGGCTTGCAATGTTATGTACTTTAATGACTCATGAGCCAAACTGAGAAAATGGTGTATCTTTTCTATGAATTATTTACATTCATGGATACCTCCCCCCCCCCACATATCCCCTAAACGAATGGTAAATGTGAGCGCTATGCGCGCTGCATTGTGCAAACCGCGCGAGTGTGCAGCTTAGAGGGAACGTTGACGCCCACTGAAACAATTTCAGCATAAAGCAAAGCTGACTTCTCGCAATGATACAGATAACGTTAGTGTATTGTTATGTAGATAACGTATCATCATATTTTTTTAAAACTGTTATGTTTTCTATTAGTGGTCTGAGCGGATTCATCTTTAATACTCCATTTAATAGTCCACCAATCTGCATATTTAAACATCCTTTATTCTTGTAGACAGTAGATCATAGGCATTAGGTCCACATTTGGATATACGCTCATTTTGTCCAATAATTTTTAGTACTCAACTATTGCATGAACCAGACAAGTTCAATTAAACAACTGAAATATATGCATGATTATATATTAAGCTTAAGTATATGTTTAATACTTTTAGCCTATAGTACAGGAGCAAATGCTCACTGATATTTATTACTTTTAGCCTAAAGTACAGGATCACAGATGTTTAATACTTTTAGCCTATAGTATAGGACCAAATGCTCACTGATGTCTATTACTTTTAGCCTAAAGTACAGGATCACAGATGTTTAATACTTTTAGCCTATAGTACAGGACCAAATTCTCACTGATGTTTATTACTTTAGCCTAAAGTACAGGATCACAGATGTTTATTACTTTTAGCCTAAAGTACAGGATCACAGATGTTTATTACTTTTAGCCTAAAGTACAGGATCACAGATGCTTATTACTTTTAGCCTATAGCACAGGACCACACGATCACAGATGTTTAATACTTTTAGCCTATAGTACAGGACCACACGATCACAGATGTTTAATACTTTTAGCCTATAGTACAGGACCACACGATCACAGATGTTTAATACTTTTTGCCTATAATACAGAACCACACGATCACAGATGTTTAATACTTTTAGCCTATAGTACAGGGCCAAATGCTCACTGATGTTTATTACTTTTAGCCTATAGTACAGGATCACACGATCACAGATGTTTATTACTTTTAGCCTATAGTACAGGATCACACGATCACAGATGTTTATTACTTTTAGCCTATAGTACAGGATCACACGATCACAGATGTTTAATACTTTTAGTCTATAGTACAGGATCACACAATCACAGATGTTTATTACTTTTAGTCTATAGTACAGGACCACACGATCACAGATGTTTAATACTTTTTGCCTATAATACAGAACCACACGATCACAGATGTTTAATACTTTTAGCCTATAGTACAGGGCCAAATGCTCACTGATGTTTATTACTTTTAGCCTATAGTACAGGATCACACGATCATAGATGTTTATTACTTTTAGCCTATAGTACAGGATCACACGATCACAGATGTTTATTACTTTTAGCCTATAGTACAGGACCACACGATCACAATTGTGTATTACTTTTAGTCTACAGTACAGGATCACACAATCACAGATGTTTATTACTTTTAGTCTATAGTACAGGACCACACGATCACAGATGTTTATTACTTTTAGCCTATAGTACAGGGCCAAATGCTCACTGATGTTTTTTACTTTTAGCCTATAGTACAGGATCACACGATCACAGATGTTTATTACTTTTAGCCTATAGTACAGGGCCAAATGCTCACTGATGTTTATTACTTTTAGCCTATAGTACAGGATCACACGATCACAGATGTTTAATACATTTTGCCTATAATACGGAGCCACACGATCACAGATGTTTAATACTTTTAGCCTATAGTACAGGGCCAAATGCTCACTGATGTTTATTACTTTTAGCCTATAGTACAGGATCACACGATCACAGATGTTTATTACTTTTAGCCTATAGTACAGGATCACACGATCACAGATGTTTATTACTTTTAGCCTATAGTACAGGATCACACGATCACAGATGTTTATTACTTTTAGCCTATAGTACAGGACCACACGATCACAGATGTGTATTACTTTTAGTCTACAGTACAGGATCACACGATCACAGATGTTTATTACTTTTAGTCTATAGTACAGGACCACACGATCACAGATGTTTATTACTTTTAGCCTATAGTACAGGATCACACGATCACAGATGTTTATTACTTTTAGCCTATAGTACAGGATCACACGATCACAGATGTTTATTACTTTTAGCCTATAGTACAGGACCACACGATCATAGATGTGTATTACTTTTAGTCTACAGTACAGGACCAAATATTCACAGATGTTTAATACTTTTAGCCTATAGTACAGGATCACACGATCACAGATGTTTATTACTTTTAGCCTATAGTGCAGGACCACACGATCACAGATGTTTATTACTTTTCGTCTACAGTACAGGATCACACAATCACATGCTTATTGCTAGAACATTCATTCTGTTATGACTATAGTGTGTAGTTTTATTTTGGACACCAGCTAAATATAGATTGTTGATGACCCATATTATTTAAAGTATGACATAGCACGACTGAACACATTAATTAACATACGACATGCTGAAACAAATTAGAGAACGACCTACTTACTGTTTAAGGTGGTAATAATAAATTTGTCTTGAAAGAAAACAAGAATAGTTTAACCAGACAGTTTTACGCATGGATGTGTTTTTATCTATGTTCATTGGACATTACTTTCATGTCTCAGTATTATTAATAATAATGGTCTGATTTGTTTGTTTGTTTAGGATTTTTAACGTAGCTTAAGCAATGTTTCAGTCATATCGCTACGATGTCTGCATTAAGGTTTTAGTTTTTAGTGATGTCTAGCACTGGGACATCATACCACAGACACGTAGTATGATGTCCCACCCAGTCACATTATCCAGACACCAGGCCAACCAGTCCTTACGCTAACCTCTTAATGCTGAGCGTTAAGCGAGGCAGCTGTTAGTACCATTTTTGTAAGTCTTTAGTATGACTCAGCCGGGGATCAAACCCACGACATCCCGCTTCCGCGGCGGACGCTCTAACCACTAGGCCACCGGAGCGGTTTAGTAATGGTCTGAAGATATGTAACAATTAACTATCGATATGCATACACAATCTCTGATAATTATTGCCTATTATATGTGAAAAGATATTTTGAGGAATATTTGAATCAAAACTAATATCTTGTTCGAATTTGCCACCGACGCATTGCTTATATATTGACTTATTCGGTTTATTATTTTTGCTCTCAGTATATAAAGTAGATAGAGGGAATAAATGTATGGTCTATTCAAAATGTTTATGAAGAATACAGAACACGCATGACAATCATATCTGGTAAATAGGCACACAAAAATGAGATGTAATTGAAAATGCAAATTAAAGTGGAATGTCTAATCATTTAATGACCATTCTGGATAGGGCGTTACAACAATAGTCATTGTCAAACGCAAAATTTGCGATTACAGTCTACCTACTTAGTATGCAGGGCTTCAGACAAATGCTAATGCATGCCGTGAGTTGGCCATTGCTTTTAAATTACTACTGCATGGGAAATGTGTGCTTCATAAAAAAAATTTTAAATGACGAGAAACATCGGGACAGGAGAAAACGCTGAGGTTTTAGTAATCAAATGAAGCGATCACTTTTTCTTAGATAACATATTATGCACAAATAGACATATCACATACAGACAAAGACATTTATTTTGGGGCACTAAGGCATGCCCACAAAATGAAAAGATAGCGACAGCACTCATCAGGGTAAACAATAAGAAAACAATTTTATTGAATAAGTTAATCAATTACGAATACATACATAAAATTAAAGCATAAACTTGAAGTCGCAGTGAATGTATGAATAAATGCGCGCAACTTAAAGTTTAAAAAGACGATAAATATGTTACGGAGAGACAATTTCGTGGCGCTCTTAAACCTCTCAAACAACCTGTCATCACAGAACAAAATGTCAGGGTCATTGCAATTTTCACCCCATGGGATGCATATTGGAGCACCGGCAGTAATGTGGGAAGGAGACAGGTACGAAACTGACAGGCGGACTGGTGACAACTCGAGGATCGTAGACCAAAACCCACTGGAAATTATCTGAAGCAGCGCACGAAGTGCACGACGATGTCATGTTGGACCTATTAGGGAAAAGAGCTAAAAGTATTAGTCACGAAAGCATTGACCCGTATATTGTAACGAATATAACATACATATAAATATTACACAAACTTATTTACACAAGAAATTGTATCATGTAGTTTATATGAAAACACGTGTAGTTCCGACAAAAAATAAGTCGTTGTTACCTTCAGCTACATCTTTTCATCAAAGCTGCTGTTGCGAATCATGTCGTTCATACAATTTTACTACTAGCAGTTATAAATCAAATTAATCTCGCGTATACGAAAAAAGTCTGATGTGCATATCTTTTTCCAAGTCTGTATATTTTGATATTGCGGAGATTCTAAACAGTATTTTTCAGCAAGTCCTCGGTAATGTACTTGGGAGTTTATGCGTCAGACAAAGTTTGAGCGGACGTTTATGCGTCTGGCAAAGTTTGAGCGGACTTTTATGAGTCTGGCAAAGTGTCACCGGAAGTACATTCTTCCAAATAATGGCAGAGGCTAAAGCCAGTAAACTTCATAGTGAAAATGCTGTCCCACTAATCCTTTGTCTCTACAAATTTATTAGGGGCCCGGAGTGGCCGAGTGGTCTAAAGCGCTAGCCGCTACGGATCACTGCTATCTAACCTCTGTTTGCGTGGGTTCGAGTCTCAGATTCGGACAATGTGGGTATGTGAGAAAGTTTGCCAGTAGCTTCTGGTGGGTCGGTGGTTCTTTCCGCGGGTTTTCCCGGCTTCTTCCTCCACCATTAATACTGGTCGCCATGTATAGCCTATTTAGTGCTGAAAATGGCGTTAAAACCTACAGCAGCAAAAACAACAACAAAATGATTAATAAACCTGGCTCAAACTCAGTGTATGAAAACTGATAATGCAAATACGCTTTATCACACTGCTGTTTTTAAAGATTACAAATTTGTTTAAATTGAAAGTGATGTTGAATTTGTACAATTGCTTAGAACACATGAATCAGTCATATGTTTATGAGTTTTGTCAGCAATAAAGATCAGAAGTTATGTGAAATGGAGTCTGATCACCAACGACGCCGTGATGTGAATCTGCCAAACGTATTATACAATAGCGGCAGTCAATAAATTTTATGGATGTATCTACCATATATATATAGATAGATAGATAGATAGATAGATAGATAGATAGATAGATAGGCTAGTGCGTATCATAAGGCGTCCTATTAATGCTTCTACATTGATAATGATACACTTAAAACGGTTGTCTATCTGTCTCTTTAACAGCGTGGCTATGACATTTTTCTCTTCTCTTCTGCCTCGATGTCTGCCTACTCAGCTCATTGTTCATCTCTCTCTCTCTCTCTCTCTCTCTCTCTCTCTCTCTATATATATATATATATATATATATATATATATATATATATATATATATATATATATATATATATATATATATATATATATATATATATATATCTGTGTGCATGTGTATGTGTCGTCTAGTCTGTATCAGTTCATGATGTCACTTGTGTGGTTTCGTTGTTACTCTATTTCGGCCTTTCTCCCAATATATGCCCCCAAAAGGCAATTCGTGTCAAATTATATGAGCACGCCAAAAAAAAAAATACAATAACAAAATATTCAGCCATGTAATTATTGCTTATAAAACATCTAAACATCTCGCTCGACCGTACATTTAACTGCTACACCGATTACAATAAGTTATATTTAGATATCGTTGTGTATGCCTGAGGGAAATGACGATGAACGATATATTCAAGGTGTTGCTATTGTGCCAGTGTAACTACGTTTTTCTGGTTGGTTAAGTTGCAAATAAACAGCTCATCATTAAATGTGCCGATAAGTGATCAATACAGGTGAAATCTTCCGAATCCGTTAATTTTAAACAATCTATGTCACCCTTTTGTGCTGAAAGGGACCCGTGCGCACACCTACCTGCACCCTCCTTGTACGATGATCTGGTTGGAGTCGTTCGACAACTGCACCACATTAAAGGTCTTACTGTCGGATTCCACCGTCAGGGGCATTATCACTTGCGGCCTCCTAAAACGACAGAAAGAGGCTGCAGATTAGGTCATTCGCCTCCGTAATATGACTGTATGACATGAACTTTTCTTTTACTAATGGGATGATTCAAAATGAGGCATGGTCTGTTGTACCAAGTTTCAACCATAAACAATTGAGCTTCTAGAGATAGTTTTGTATTTCCAGAACCTCACTTTTTTAATGGTTGAAACTTGTTACAAGAGTCTAATATTTTTAAACGGATGAAACGTGTTACAACAGACCAGAAGTTTATATCAATTTACCTTGATCCACACTGAATGGCGAAAGTAATCGAGTATAAAGAGTATGTATCTTATGTTGCTTGTCTCCATGACAATCAGAGGAATATACTAAATTACCCCTGTACATGATAGACTCTAAACATGAAACACTTGTCTCTGACTCTTACACTGACCTGCGGGATAAAGGAGGGTCTCTCTGTCCGTTTTATTTGCATTTTGTTGCATGATGAAAGACATTTAAAGGCTCTGATCACGGTAAAATTCAATACTTCTTAAAACGTTTTTTGACGGAACGGGGTGCAGTACTATATATTACTTAGGTGCAAATCAAAGTAAATTGCTATTATAAAATATTCGTTGTATCCTCATTCGGCTCGTTTCTCCTGTCGGGTGCTTCTTGTCTTATCGCGTGTATTATCTAAGTTTCCTAAAGCATGTTTGTTCAGTCTGGTAAGGGCTGTTCGGCTAATTAGTGCCAAAATATTTTGTTGCAATATCTTAAAATCGATAAAACAATATGTAACTTCTCATTTTTTGCCACTCTGCTGGTTTTTCACAAATCATACGTTTATCAAGGTTCCTTTTAAAATGATGCCAAGCTAACAGTGCCCCCTGGAAACAAGTATAACATTAACATTAACAAAAAGGAAACGCAAGCAATCTGTCTTCGGCAGACATATATAAGAGGTCAATTCTGAACTAATTATGTTACAAACTATTAAATCAAAATCGCATCGCTGGAAGACGTGGTGATTTATTCATGACTATACTAACCCAATAAATAACCATGACAACAATATATCTAATTTAATGATATATTAACTCTGTCTGGAATTATTTAAGGTGATCTTTATCCATGACTAGCTATAACATATACATTGATCTACGCCGTGAAAGACAAAGCCGTACAGATCTCATGTGTGCACTTATTGCGCTAACGGAACCAGACACAGCAGGAAACACTGCGCTATCTTCAAATTCAATGAAATAAGCACTATTTGCTGCTATTGTTGCCGCAATTTTAGAACATACAGTTGTATGGAAACGGATTATGCTTATTTCTATCTGTTTATGTAATACCCCAACCCAGTCTATGGCGAAATTCTTAATCTGCGTGAAATAAATGAAGACAATCGTGTGAAAATGGTTTCAATTAAATACAAGCTAAATATTGTTATATTAAAATCATCTTGATGAGGAATGGGAAACCAAATACTTCGATGTACACATGAGATTAACATTTCGCGCAATTCATTTCAGCTATAAAAAACACATACTAATGTTATGTCAATCAAGATAACTGGTGCTGAAAAAAAATTCGAAAGGGGCGGATGTCCGAAATAGACCCACCCCCAAACAAAAAAACCCCCTACATAATTGCGTGAAACAGGAATGTTGTTTTTACAGTTAAATCGACACAATTGTGATATGGAAATGCCTAAAATGCAAGCGGTACTGAGGGTTTCGCGACATAGGCCCCAACTAGGTCTTCTGTCTTATTGACTCTTTGTCTAGCTGTCAACACTCCACACCCCAAACGATATTTATGGATCTGCCCTGCGTCTGCGCTTTTTTTTTCGATCATTCTATGTCTCTCATTTTACATGGCACATGTTTGAAGTTTAGGTTCAACACAGTATGTGAGTTAGGAAATAAGTGTATTGTTTTCGACAGGCGTAACAATTTACACGAACCACATAAGAAGTTCTTGCAGTGCAAGAATAATTCACACGTGTCAGTCTATGAAAATATTGCTACATATTTTACCGTTGTATCAATCAAATTACTAATGAAACTGAGAGGGATGACAAATATTGACTGACTGCATCATGAATTTACTAGGACCTATTGTCACTGAAAAATATGATTTGACTAACTAATGAACATGTTAATTTAATTATGACCCTGAAGGCAATCCATCTGCATCGTGTACAGTGCCATGTGATAGACGTGGCGTTTTAGTTTATGTCAGATAGTATGACAGCTTCTGCTTTTTGATGACATACACTGACAATATGACCAACTGCGTCATCTGTGAAAGGTGTTCCCATAATATACGTGTACGCAGAGTTAGGTATAAGATTAGCACGGTGTCCTGGATGTAATTCAAAGAGGAAGTAAATATTCAATCGAAAAATGCGTTCATCTGCAGACAACGACCGACATAACGTATTCTTAGCGTTGATGTATTATTGCATCTCAGTTGATCTGTTTTCTACTCCACCTGATTCCAAGCAAACCGACCTCCTGATATACCTTGAGCCCATTATGATCATGTTTCCAAGATATATTATCAAAGGAGAGCTCTTTAGCCACATGAATGAGTGGGGCCTTTCAATTATGCGTGAGTGGGACCTACACGTTATGAGTTAGAGTGTCCTTTCAATTAGTGGGACCTATAATTTATGCTTGATTGGGATTTGTCATTTATGCGTGGATGGGACATTTTAATTATTCACGAGTTGGACCTTTCAATTATTCGTGAGTAGGACCTAGAATGCAGACGAAACATTTATCATTTATTTATCACAAACTGTTTCGTAAACGCAATGTAGCTGTCCAGAACATGCCATGTAGACCTGGTGTTTAGGAATGATCGAATCAGTGGCTGAATTTGTCAAACATGAAAATGAAAAAAAAATCAAATCTTCTCAACGAACCTGTTAATTAGGCCACTCTTCGAAAAGAGTGATCAGAATTTCCAAAACCTACGACTTGTTTACCTTCTGTATTTAAAACTAAATAAACTAAATTTTTGATGCAGTAGAAAGTGTCTTCAATACAGCTATTTACTGTAGCAGGTTTTCTAAAAGTGCTATATCGAATAAGTGTCTCGTTGAGGCAATAGATCCGTACTTAATTGCCGCGATACGGCAGTTTCAAACGCCACTGAATCAAAAGTCGGTAATACACACTACTATCTTCATCGTGTAGCACTACAAAATTATGAAAAACATTTGAAGCGTCTCCTAACACAACAAAGTCAAGTGTTGTGGCTAACATTTCATTATCTCCCAGAGGTTTTGTACTTAGTTATAGATTTTAACGGCTTGCATTTTTACTCCCGTTTATTATTTCTTCTTTTGTCTTTTAATCGGTGTTGAGTGGAATTCGAGCAATAACTAATTATTTTGATATTAACAAATACAAATACTGTAATCTTTACTTACAATGTGCATCTGCTGTTACGGTAATGTTAAATGTGCCAGATATGACCAGGAAAACAGCAATATTTTAATAATACAAAACGAACCTGTGTCACGAACAAATATCACGGGTTACTCAATTTCCGTTAGCAAACATATTATGTTAATGAGGAGGAAAAAATCCCATTTCATAACTTCAAAATAAATTTGGAACTGTTCTGAAAGGAAATCTAGCCCATTATTTTGTTTGATAAAAGAATCGAATACGTTATCTCTATTGTTCTTCCTGTAACTGAACATTTAACGTTTTAACTTTCAATTTAAATGTATCTACTGAACATGCGCCATTTTTAAAAATCATATTACCGGTATTTATAAGTTACTGCCTTTGTATGGGGAAAATATGAACAATTTATTTCTGAAAAACACTGCATGACCTTTGGGAGTAAAGTGTTTTTGCGAGAAAACGAGTTAATATTTTCTCGTACCAATGCAGTAACCTTTTTATATATTCATTTTGTTATTCTAAGACTTAATTATAAACAATACACTACAATTAACAAAAGTAATATTTGCTGCATTCTAAAATAAATACACAATCGTAGATTCGTCAATTCACAATAACAATATTATTGCTAGTCCACACAGCAATGGTCAGCGACTTTTGAACTTTGTCGAGCGTTCGATATTAGTTCTAAAAAGAAATGTCGTTTTGGTCTACTTAGATTGAAATATTAGCGTCATAATGTGAATGAATACGCATTGCAACAATTTTTCAAATTGGTCTGAAATGAGCGGAGTTTGGTTCTTTTTTCGATTCTACTCAATTCCACTGGTTACGGACTGGATTTAGCTGTGTAAATCCGAAGAACTCCTGATTGGAGCAGAGAGGGACGCACCTTGACAAAGTGCATGTGTGTTTATGTTCAGTCATTGAATGTTTGGAATCATAATGTGGAAAATATGAACTCTATGACTGTTTGACACAGATCAGAAGTTCAGCTGTTTCTTTTTCAAACACGTATAGGATATCCCATTGATTTTTCATTGGATTGGAACACTGACCCCTTTGAAGTTTTAACACTGAGATGGAAGAAATTTAAGAAGAAATGTCGAAATGACCCTTCCCCAAATACTCCCCCGGTCTAAATGAGATAAAATCATCTTTAAGGTTCACTGCATATTGGAAATTCGATATTTAACAATATGTTGTTGTTGTTGTTGCTGTTGGGTTTAACACCATTTTTCAGCACATTATAGGCTATACATGGCGGCCAGTATTAATGGTGGAGGAAGAATCCGGGAAACCCCCCGGAAAGAACCACCGAACCACGAGAAGCTACTGGCAAGGTTTCTCACATACCCACATTGGCCAAATCTGAGACTCGAACCCGCGCAGACCCGCTAGCCTACTGAAGTATTTTATCTACAAAGTTAAGTCGGAATATTGCAAAGCAGCTGCTGTGAGACAGTCCTTTCAGCCATTGAAGATAAGAAGTATTCGTCGTCGTCGTTTCTTGGCTCTGATGCCCTTACCTTTTTATACCAAAACTTTCACTTGCATTTTGTCCTCGAATTTGAGCATCATCAGTCTTAGAACTACATGGGGTGGGGGCGGTGTACTTGTGAAAACTAATTCACCTCAGACCCCATTTTCTTGTTCGAATGCAAGTTAGTTTGTTTGTTTTACTCTTCATAATCAGACTACTGCAATCTAAGTACAGTGGAAATTTAATGCAGGGTATCATTTATGTTGTGCTCATTGGAAGTCACGTGATGAAATTACATAAATCTTAAGATGGCCTCCAAACACGTGTAATCGATTACAAGAAGTTCCTCGATTAGAGATTTCAGCATTTATTTTTTAAATTAAATACTTATTTTGTCTTGTAGACCGTATACATCAACTTTATTAGTTGTTTTGTATTCAGCCAGTCTTCAACGCCCCCACATTAGATATATCATTATTGAGTTAATTAGCTTTCACCCTATATAAGTCAGTAGAAGAAAAGTAAAAATAACCACTCATAGAGTATATCTGTATACACCCAATATGGATTATCCATATTTTCTTACGTTCATCTATTATTTAATTATGTTTTGAATGTGACATCTACTCACGTGGAACAACAACTTAAGTCATCGTCGTCTATTTGCCTTGCGATTTGTCTTTTCACTCGCGTGACATCACAATCCGGAACACCCTCAGATATAACCTTATAATCCTTCACTTTGAAAATCGGATACACTTTTATTCGGATTTTGCAGTCCAAGAATTCAGCCGGGTTCACAAACAGACCATTATAGAGCTTATCAAGCGGTATGCCATTGTCGTCCCAACACATCCCAAAAGGGCACTTGCGACAAGTATCAGCAGCTGCTTTAGATGGGTGAGCAGCCATCATCTCAATCTCTGGAATTCGAAAATAATTATAAACATTCGTTATATACAAGAACATTATTGATAAAGAATTTTATATTTAGAACGTTCCACGGTGAATTCAATATATATATATTGAATTCACCGTGGAACGTTCTAAATATACGACCCATAGTTTCATTCTTCCTAGCAAGTCATTGATTATATTATTATTATTATTATTATTATTATTATTATTATTATTATTATTATTATTATTATTAATTAATTTATTTATTTATTTATTTATTTAATGCATGATTTGTGCAAGAACTTCAACCTAAGTTTAAAGGAATAGCATTAAAATTTCGATGAGACTAAACTATGTTTTTATTTACTTTTGATGCAAGAGATTCAGGATACATGTATGTTGTCGCTAATAGGAATATAAATAAAACGTGAAGATTCTTCTAGGAAGCCGTACTGGCTCAGTGGTTAAGACATTGACGTCACTTGAAGAGTTTAAGTTTGATTACCGTCTGATTAGCTCTGATTGGCCGCTGTGGTCCTGACTATGTTTTTGGACAAAATACTCTGCTTGCCTCGACACGATATAACCTTCAAAGTGGTTTTTTTTTGGTCGTAAAACACCTACCCAGTCGTCTTCTTCTTAGTAGCATTATTATAATAAAAGTTATTTATTGTTATTATTATCGTTACCTTCATCGTCGTTTCTTGCAATATTAGAAGAATATACTATTTCTGCTAAATCAATAAAGCTTTATGGTTTGCATGTAATAAAAAAGAAAGAAAATGGACTTCGATTACGAATGAAATAATGCTTAAGGTACATACCAGAAACTGGTGGTTCCAAAGCAAACTTTGTTTTAACTACTTTCTTCGCCAAAGTCGGTACTTGCACATGCTTTAATGGAGCCGGTCGTTTAATGAGTGCTTGCGCAGCGGACATCATTGTCTGGGCACGCGGTACTGACGCAACCTTCGTCTGATGTATGGCGTTATTAGCAGGCTGTAGAACATGGCCGCTGATACTCTGGCGTTGGGACGACCGCACTTCCTGATTTTGCCGATCTAGTTGCATGAAAACGTTTTCAGGACGAGGTATATTTGTAGGGTATAGATGTATTTGAGACTGATCTCTTGGGTAAGGTCTATATACATAGTTAGTCTGTGGAATATATATTTCGGATGAATACAATCCTGGTGTACCAGTCATTATATTTCCATGTGCCCTACCCTGATTTACAGTTCCATGTCTAAGACCACTGTCAGTGTTACCATTCCTTGTTCCAACGATAGCGTTTCCGTTACCTATCCCCCCATTTGTGAGGTCGTGACCTACCCAAACATTCCAGTCCATTAATGGCTGACGCACGTAACTTTTCATACCAAGTGCTGTGTAAGGTGGAATAAACGTGTGTCTGGCAAAATAATGACCCTTTGTCATTATAGGTAGATACATTTTATTGTAGTAGTGTTTCTGTCCAGGTATCACACTTCGTTTGGATCTATTGGTGTGCTTGTTAATACCTTGCTGCACGTGGCCTGCCTTTGGAGAGTCTGCTGTTGAGTCCTGGAGTTCAACGCTTTGAAGATTTGTATTGTTGTTGGGTGATTCATTCTGAAAAGGAATGTCTTGAATGCGATATATGGCGAGATCCGCACAACCATAGTATTCCGTTTGTATCTCACCGCATCCAAAACAGCATTTTTGTTGTCCATTTTCAGTTTTGTCACAACCGTAATGTTCAGCTGCAATAAGAAAAGAAAGGCTCAAGAAATTCCGAGAAAAAGTAATTCATTACGAAAAGGACATCTGCAAACCCGACCAACTCGCTTTTGTCCTCAGCAGGTCATACGGCTTACATGTTGCACAACATGCATCCTAGTAATATCATATTTATTTTCGAGGATGAAGGAACGTTATCATATAGCTCCTCGCACGTGTATTATTATACCAAAACTCTCAAAATTGTGGACGAACAATCCCTTATATATAAACATTTCTTCTTTGTAACACCATCCATAACCTTTTCAATTTATTCCACTGAATTTTGTCCGATTTTCTGAGGTCACACAAAGACACGTGCTATCAAAATATCCCGCTTTTTTATCTGAGCGGTAAAGTAAATTTATAAATTGTCCAAAGGTTGCTGGAAAAAGCCAGGAGGAAAATAAATTGGTCTAATTTAAATAAAAGGGTATATAGTCTCCATCAATAATACATGAATCCATATCAATGGAAGCAAAATATTTCTTACAATTTCTAGTGCTCTGACTCCTTGGACTCATTACTCAATAATCAATTGCAATTTGTTTAAAAATATCTTTATTGAATGCGTAATATGATAGTTTCTAACCCTGACCATGATTTTTGATCTGAGATTGCATGACTTGTTCAATTTGATCTTCCTATGCCATTGTATAATGTACCAGGACTATATAATTAATTTCATAATATAAAGGTGTACCAGCTAACCTTTAATTTATCCAACTTAAATCTAAATATCTTAATAAAAACTGTTCACATCAGCTTTATAAACCCATTTTGGTTTTCAATTTTGTATCTATCTCAAAATTTTAACACTAATCCAAAACTGCCGGTAAAGTATAGGTACACAACCGTACCAACTTTTACTTGGTGGATGGACTCAAGAATTTACAAATTTTGAAATTATCATTTGCTCTGGAAATGTTCGAGAAGCCTTTACATCATGTGGTGATCTCTAAAGTATTCCATTACAACAATGTAAATTCGATCTTACAGATAATCGATCCACAAATCAATGGTTTTACACATTGTGACCCTACCTGTTCTATACTTCCACTGTAGGACACAATGAGTGCAGGTTAAATCTTTGGGAAGTCGTATCTGAAGCAAGTTAAGTCCGGCTTTGAGATCATAATATTGGTGATTGTCTTTATCATCAACACTCAACAGATGGCGATCTAAACATTCTGACGTTACCGGTTCTGATGTATCGTTATTTGGACACAGTCTAAATTCAAAATAACCTCCACTCGCGATAGTTAGTTCAACCACCACATCTATAACACTTTCAGAAAGATAGGACCGTGGTATCAATCCGCGAGCAAATTTACCGCCCGTCTCGTGGTCACGTGGTTTGGCATCCCATGGATCTCCGCATACTCCACATTTACCTCCATTCTTTGACCAATGATGCTGAAAATGGAAATATATTTGAATGTAGGTATACATTCATCCTATCAGAGACTAACTTGAATGTTACCTTTTGGCAATCGGGTAGAAAGAAAGAAACAAAGGATCGAGAATAATCACCCAGTCTACTTTGTTTTGGGAATTATGATACATTTGATATTGTTTGTGTGAAAGATTGAATGCGGTAAAAAAAAAAGTATTGCATAAACGCTGTCTCCTGGAGTTAATACACTGTAACGACATGAAACTGTGCAATCTCCTGTTTTGGTAAATAAGACAAGACAACGTTTTATAGTTCTTGATTCGTCTGATTATATCATAAGCTGACAAAGACTGGTCTAAACAACAGCTTAAAGTCTAAACAACAGCTTAAAGTCTAAACAACAGCTTAAAGTCTAAACAACAGCTTAAAGTCGTTCAATAAATTCAAGATACTGTTCTGCAAGTACATAAGGAAATCTCTTGCTGTTTTAAAGAAAAGCAAAATTGTTGATCTAATTGAAATTAAAAGTGTTATAAAGACTGGTATTTGAAATTGTTTTCACTCGCGGTTTGAAATGGATAATGAATACATGTGTCTTGTGCTTAATCTGAAAGGCTTATCGGATCATTTTAGGATATTTATTAAATAAATAAATAGCATTTATAGTTTCTGCTACACACTGCAATATTACATTATTCTGACAATTTGAAATATGACACTGTAGTATTTCATTATTTCAATGCAACACTGCATTATTACATTATCCAAACAATTTCATTGTAATACTGAAGTGTTACATTATCCTAACCTTGTTCAATGTAACTGCAGTAATACATTAAACATTTTCAATGTAGCACTGTATTATTACGCAATAGTAACCAGATTTAATTTAATATTACAGTATTACATTATCCTGAACAGTTCAATGTAATACTTCAATATTACATTATCTGGACCAATTTAAATTTAACACTGCAATGTTAAATTATCTTGGCAATGTTCAACGTAACACTGCATTATTACATTATTCTGAATATTTTAAATATAGCACGTCTGTATTCAATTATTCTGAATATCTTTCGTTGTAATATTATATACATAAAATGCTTATCAGATTTGAAAATGACAAAGTGTTTGAAGTAAGTTCTCACTCTACATCAATTTTTCTGTATAACAATAATGTTGTAATATTCTTTCATATTTTCTGTCTGTGTTAGAACTATATGAAACTCTGAGTTTTATTTTACCCTATTTCCTTCAATTTCTACAGGACTGTATCTTTAATCCTTCGCAACAGATTTAAATTTTAATCGTCCATTCTTTCGTATTGAGAATGTTAGTTGCATTTAACGTTTCCTAAATAAGACTTGAAACTTACTAAACGATTGACATACAAGAATGCATGACGGGCGAGTCTTTGAACGATACATTTTGACAGCCATTTACGCAAAGATACACCCACACGCGTGCGCGATCGCGCGTACTTGGTTTTAACATTTTGTATTACTTACTGCTTAAAAGAAAGAAAACAGAAGCTAAAATGATATACGAAATCATGCACATACACGAATAAGCGAATAGCCGACAGTACGACATTGCCTTTATCATTATGTTTCTTCTCGTGAAATTGCGATGCATTACAATAGCCTGATTTTCTGTTTAGTGCTTAGTATCAAAATTTATTTTTAAAATTTATTTCCTTATTATGTATACCAGTTTACCTTGAAACTTTATTGACGTATCTTCATAAATTCAAATTCTATTTTAGAAAACACCATGGTCCGAGATGTCATCCACACATACATGTGCACACAGATATGAACTGTGAATTAAATCGATCAGTTTTTAAAACAATCATATTTTTCTGCAAAGTTTAGTCTTCTAAATAAAATTTATTTCTTTTATTTTGAATGATATATTCATGAAAATCATGTTTGATATTTTTTAATTACATGTTCGTGTAAATACTGCCGACCAATAATGTTTAACTTATTTATTTGTTTTTCTTTTCAAAGAGCTAAATTATCCTCACTAAGCATGAATGTTCCGATTTAATTAATAAAAAGAAAGATCAAACTTTCTCTTCATGTCTAAGTTTCAACCATTTTTCTATCCAGGTTTATAGGTGTGCGCTTGCTCATAATGATTTCTCTTACATATAGCGTCTAATTCCTTGAGTTCTACAAAGCTGGTTCTTGAATAGCCTTACTCTGACTTTATTGTGCTATAGTAGAACTATTTAACAAAATATAAAATTTCCTTCCTTACTCCTAAAGTCATATATTGTTCCATACATCCATCATTAAGGTAATAATGTTCTGTAAATGTCATATTTGAAGTAACGCATCATTATTCACGTATAATGTTACTGGAATATAGAATGTCATTTTTACTCTGCGTGAAACAAAGAAGTAGCTACACAACATAGAAAAAAATCTGACCGATGCCGGTGTGAATTAAAACATTATATTGTTTTTAGTCTTACCCCAATAATAACATCAACTTGAAGACATTGCATTGAAAGATGAGGGATGTTCCAGATAATCAAAAAGAATGGGGTATATTAATGTGTATATTTTCTATTATACATTTTAATCATCGGAGTAAATCACCTGGACTTAAGTTTGCATAAAAAGAAGTACCTTTTAAAAGTTAATAATATAAATGTTAATTAAATTCTAATAAGGCAAAATTACATATAAATATGAGTACAATTAAATACCTACATGATAGAATTAAATACCTACATGAATTAAAATTAAATACCTATATGGGTAAAATTAGATATCTATATGGGTACAACTAAATACCAACATGCTATTATTAAATACCTACGTGGCTTCAATAAACTACCTACATGGTAATATAAACTACCTACATGGTAATATAAAATACCTACATGGTAATATAAACTACCTACATGGTAATATAAAATACCTACATGGTTATATAAACTACCTACATGGTAATATAAAATACCTACATGGTAATATTAAATACCCAATGGTAATATAAAATACCTACATGGGGTAATATTAAATACCTACATGGTAATATTAAATACCTACACGGTAATATTAAATACCTACATCGTAATATAAAATACCTGCATGGTACTAATAAATACCTACATGGGAATACTAAATACCTACATTGTAATATTAAATTTATACATGGTAATCTTAAATACCAACATGGTAATATTAAATACATCCATCGGTATTGCTATGATATGTAAGTTTCAGAATGGTGAATGTACACGCAACGCAAAGGTCTATGAATAACACTGAGCCATAGCTAAATATTTTATTTCACTAATCCATTTTATAGGAGTTGAGTTTATATTAATATTTAATTATCATTTTTAGAGTACCTCGATCAGAGTACACCTCACCACTGCTCTGTAACCTAGACTGGATATCCATTCGATACAGATTCAAACACAAAATTTGTTCTCTGTGGTGCTATGTTTCAATGACAGACTTTAGCCCAACATACCTATCTGGCCTATTCCATGTGTACACACCAGCAAGATACTTACGCTCTTCTTCTGACAATCGTATACTCATTGTTCCCACTATAAAACGAAGTCATATGGACAACGTTCTTTTGCATAACAGAGCTCGGAGATGTGGAACGAATTGCCCATTGAAATTAGACACAAAGACACAATGACCCCATTTAAGAGTGCCCTTAAAACTCACTTTTTCTCGACTGCAGGAACAAACTTAGAGACCTAATAATGTTTTGTATCTTATATGATTTCCGCATGTTTTTATGTTTTTCCAATTTCGTGTTTTTTTTATTTGTTTTTCTGTAGTTTAGTCATATCATTATAGATGTTGTAAAACGCTTAGAGCATCTAAAGATTTGGCGCCATACAAAGACCCCATTATTATTATTAATAATATTTATTTACATGTTGGATTTCTCTTGCAGACATTCTATAACGGGGTATTCATTTCTAATGAATAACATTTATTTATAATCAGCTGTACAACATACAAATGACCAAACAAGCTTAAGTGAGGCAAGATGCCTTGCACTAGTGTATAATTGAAACCGTTAGTCGACATTATTCTAATTTGAGACACACAAACCGCAAACTAGACGTTCTGCCAGCTAAGCTATTGCGTTCCTTCATTCGTTATTTGTGTGTGTTAAGGAAGATGGGCAATGAGACATGTGTTAAAAACACATCTGATGAGTAATTGTCGGTGTATTAAATGTTACTTCGTATTATTAATCTATAACAAATAAAATTTTATATTATGATGTATAAATATTTTCGATTCCTAATTAATCAAGATTTGGAGTAAGATATGGAGAACGCGTGCACGTAAATCTGCACATCATGCATTTGTTAGTCGGATTAACATAATTAATGATATGCGTTTTTGACGCACAGAAAAGCATATCAGTAAAATATGTGCATGTTAAAGTATGTCAAAAGGAAGTGAACACTTAAAAACCTAATATTGTTAATGAAAACAATTTAAATTATAAATTAAATTCTAAAATTTAAATTAAGAATCAAATTAAATTAAATTAAATTTAAAACAATTCACAAGATCTTTAAATGCTTTTAATTGTTTCATATTCGAAGCATGATACGTAACTGATGACATCTTTATGGTATCTCTTGACGTGATTCATAAATAAACCTCACATCTGCAAAGACCTTTCCGTGTCCAACATGTAAGGCTGCACGACTAATGACTAATATGCATTTCCTTTTAGAAAATCCATTTTATTCTCCGATATGCTTAAAGTGAGAAGAATTTGCCGTGCCATTGGATGCTAATATGGTTAGAAATATCGTCTTTTTCAGTTGAAAGACTTTTAATGCACACACACACACACACACACACACACACACACACACACATGCCAGCAAATTCGAGTATAGTATGCTTGCTAGCATTAATCACTGCAATAATATTTAGATTAGAGTACCTTATTTCTCAAATAAATCACCAGTACTAATGATATATTGTCTTTATGTTCATTTATCATGCCTTATGTACGTCTTTGCACTGGCGTTATTAACATTTTGACCTCAACTGACAATCCAGGTGATATCCAATAAATAAGTTGTCATTAACGTTGTCATAGTTCAAGTGAAGATGCCAAAAGTTTATTCGGATACTCATTTGCTATGTCATTGTTCAGAACAGTCAGTACCCTAAGATTTTTGTGAAGGTAAATAGTAAAGTTTCAAGCAATTGCATAGAACAGTTTGTCCTCTGTATGGGTCTTTGGTGTAAAATAATAAGAACTTCAACAGGCATTGCTTAGAACAGTTTGTCAGAGAGAGAGAGAGAGAGAGAGAGAGAGAGAGAGAGAGAGAGAGAGAGAGAGAGAGAGAGAGAGAGAGAGAGAGAGAGACAGACAGACAGACAGACAGACAGACAGACAGACAGACAGACAGATAGACAGACAGACAGACAGATAGACAGACAGACAGACAGAGACATAGAGAGGATGAGGGCGGGAATGAGGGAAGCGGCTTAAAGTTAAGATCAGACAGTACGAAAAAAATATTTAAACTTTAAGAAAATAATCGCTTCTTCTTGTCATCACTTCTTCTGTCTCTTTTCTTCTGTCGCACAACAATATAGTTTTCTGATTCCAGCAACATTTAGCAATTCTTTTTGCTATTTTAAAAAATAGCAAGCATATTCTACACAATCAAGTCATAACATAATTCCATCCACCTGTCACGTCTGATCATTACTTTTAACGAACCAGGTTATTACGTCATTACTTTTAACGAACCAGGTTATTACGTCTTTTGCTCAGGGGAGTTTAAAAACGATATGATTGGAATGGTATCAGAAGTTTGTTCAATCCATTTCAATAATACAGCATTAATCACAGAGGACGTTAAAGCTGGTAGTTTGCTTCCGTATGTTATATGTCACTATGTCCACCGTATTCATCAAATATGACGTTGCCATTTGTCTGTCTGTTTCGAATATTTGTCAATACTGGGCAATACCTTCGTGGGAACTTTAATTTCAAAGATCTTATATCAAATACATCCAGCCACGAAACATTCGACACTTTGCGGTCTACGAGAGTCTTATGGCCGTATGATATTTTAACTTAGTGTACAAATGTGAAATAGGGTGGCACGATGTAAAAGCTCTCTTGTTCTTTTATATATTCGTGTTGTTCGTGGCTATGGATTACTCTGCGTAATAAAAACACATCAGCAACTGAAAATGTATTAGCATAATTTTAATGAATGTAGTTTCATAGATTTATTTGGTTAGTTTATTTTTTTTATATTTTTTTTATATCTTTTTCTGACTTGAAAGATACAAGAAGGAAACAATGCCCATTTAGTCAAACGTTTGCGATTATGTAAAATCTCCTGGAATCCAGCAAACGGAAAATTAAATACATCAAATTCGCTCTGCATTTTTGGATTTTTGCAGAGTCTAAAACAAATTAAAGAAAAAAAAATTCTTGGATTTTCCACAGGGGAAATTCTTGGTATGAATATATGTAAATCTGGGGGAAAGTTTAAGTGACACACGATTTTATATCTTTTGTTTTAAAATCTGCATAAAAGGGTTGTTTTCTTCTTTAGAGTACACATATATACCGTAATTTAAAAGTGCATCGGATAAACAAGTTCTAAGTTTGCATGCTTTCTCTTTTCACTTTATGAGAGGAAAATTATAACATAAATGAGCAGCAAAGGTATTTTGTATTTTTATAAATATATTTTAAAATCTCTCTCTATCTCTCTCTCTCTCTCTCTCTCTCTCTCTCTCTCTCTCTCTCGTGGATGCCTTCTTTTCTTATTCATATTCTGTTACCCTCTTCATGGCTATACGTTATCAGCCCTCTATCTCTATACGTTTTATTTTGCATTCTTGTGTTGTGGTGTGATGTTTGCAAAGATATTCATTCTTTTCATATGCTATGAGGTTAATTTGCTTCTCAACTCATATTTGGTAACGAAACTTTCGGAGGCTGGCAGATCTGACTCAAACCACTTATTTAGTTATTAGATTTCTACCCACTATGTACAAATTCGTCGATCGGCAGGGATGTTGATTACAAGCTTAATAGTTAATGCTTAAAAACCTCGCATGTCAAAGATTTTTTTAAAATAGATTTTTCACGTTTCCAATGATGGTTTCCCAGCGTTTCCCTCTCATGTCGATTTGTATTATTATTATTATTATTATTATTATTATTATTATTATTATTATTGTTATTATTATTATTATTATTATTATTTAAATTGTTTAATTTTTTGTGTGCATTTTTTGTGGGGGGGGGGTAATTCACAAACAATTATGAACGATTTATATAACACATTTGCAAGCATAAAAGAAAGCAAATAGTAAACAAATCGCTAAGTTATTTCTAATAAAATCGTTTTTTTAAAGCAAAATTTCTTATACGATAACTAAAACACGACTATTATACGTTTTAATTTATCCGTGTTTCTTCCTTCATCGCCAGTAACACGTGGCGCTCCTTTATAATGACAATAATCAACACACTTAAATAAATTGTAGTTAATATGACAGTGTTACGTTGCTTTGTGTTATTACTAGCTAATATGACACTGTTATGTTGATTTGTATTAATGATAGCTAATATGACCATGTTATGTGGCTTTGTGTTATTACTAGCTAATATGACACTGTTATGTTGATTTGTATTAATGATAGCTAATATGTCCATGTTATGTGGCTTTGTGTTATTAATAGCTAAAATGACACTGTTATGTTGATTTGTATTAATGATAGCTAATATGACAATGTTATGTGGCTTTGTGTTATTACTAGCAAATATGACACTGTTATGTTGATTTGTATTAATGATAGCTAATATGACCATGTTATGTGGCTTTGTGTTATTACTAGCTAATATGACACTGTTATGTTGATTTGTATTAATGATAGCTAATATGACAATGTTATGTGGCTTTGTGTTATTACTAGCTAATATGACACTGTTATGTTGATTTGTATTAATGATAGCTAATATGACCATGTTATGTGGCTTTGTGTTATTACTAGCTAATATGACACTGTTATGTTGATTTGTATTAATGATAGCTAATATGACCATGTTATGTCACTTTGTATCAATACTTGGTAAAGGACAATGTTATATTGCTTTGTATTAACAGTAGCTAATATGACAATGTTATATTGCTTTGTATTAACAGTAGCTAATATGACAATATTATATTGCTTTGTATTAACAGTAGCTAATATGACAATGTTATATTGCTTTTTCATAATACTAGCTAAAGAGACACTATGTTACATTGTCATATTACTAGTTAATACGAGACTGTTATATTACATTATCATAAGAAAGCTAATATGACAGTTAGGTTGCATTGTTAATATGAAAGCTTGAATCTACGTAGGACAAACATATGTATGTTTTGTATATTAACATACTACAACTCATAACTTTCCAGATTGTATTTTACATGTAGTATGATTTTGTACATAATTTTAAAATTAGAAAACAAATTAAAAATGTATAGGTAAAGATTGTTAACCCATACCCAACAATACTACTTTTTTACTTTACCTTTGTAGAACTATATACGACGAATAAAAATTATTCAGTTTGATTCTTGAGAATAGGCCGGTATTCGACACAATATCAGATAAATAGTTTGCAAGTATACACTTCAGGAATTTAAGCAAATATTTAACAGTACATATCTATATTCTACCTCAGTTACTACTAATAATGATGCTGATACTAATACCGATACCAACACAAAGCAACTACTAATGTTACTATATCATTGCTATCAATATTTTTTTCATTATCACCAATTACATGGATGAAATAAACAATATCAGCGAAAATGAGAGCGAGAGCAACAAGAAATAATGTTACTGTTATTAATGCTATTGACACAACTGTAACGTTGGCATTGCTCAACACCAAACACTATAAGTGAAAAACTGTTCTGAACAATGTACTTAAGACTTTACCATTTCTGTACAATAAAGACGCAATCAGCGGACGCACTGTTCTAAACAATGACTCGAAACTTTACCATTCCCCTACGTACAAGACACAGTCAGTGGACGACTGTTCTGAATTATGGTTTAGCAAATGAGTATCCGAATAAAATTTTGGCATCTTCACTTTGAACTATGACAACGTATATCAGCTGGATTGTCAGTTGAGGTCAAAATGTTAATAAAGTCAGTGCAAAGATGTACATGAGATCTGACAGATGAAAATTGTGATTAATGTGCGAAAGCATGATACACTAGATTATTTTGCTTTATGCCATTTTATCGTGTGTGTGTGTGTGTGTGTGTGTGTGTGTGTGTGTGCGTGTGTGTGTGTGTTTTGAATTTTAAATACAAATATATTTTTTAAACATACAAAAGCAGTTTGAAGAAAAAACGCGATTAGAAAATTATTATAGTTATTAATAGAAACTTCTCATTCCAAAATAATGTACTAGAACTTCTAAAACAAAATGCATACTAATTATTATGTCTGCATGGAAATGTAAGCGTGTATTGTGTCAGGATATCCCATGATCAAATAATTAGAAAGCCTTTGATCTTTGATACATTAGGAACAAATAATACCCATAATTAATACATGTTCAAACCATCTTAATCGTTTTGTTAGTCCTATATGTAATACATCGATAATGTTATTTATATTCTGACTTTTGTGCGCACTAAAACATAACAACATGTGATACATCTTACATGTATTACTATTATCTTGCCAACATTACACAACATAACAGCTACATATGATCTACATGCAGATGAACTTTCACACTGAGAGATAATTCATCTCTCTCTCTCTCTCTCTCTCTCTCTCTCTCTCTCTCTAATAACAACAAAAATCTCGCTTTGTTTTTATTGTAATTAGATTCTTGAGTTGAGAGCAGAATGAGACAGAAAATGTCCGTTTTTCTTTGTACTTTTGTACCGTTAGGATGTCGAGTAACGAATGTTCTGTAAAATCTGTTCAGGTTTTTCGTACACGGTCAGAACCGCAGAATGATATTATTTATTTTACATATACAGTTTTGTACACTGAACAAAATAATTAGTTTTTCGTGTATGAAATACTACATGAAATACGGTAGTTTGATTTAAACCATATTTTTTTTAGATACTTTTGTCAAATACAATTACAAACATATTATTTAGGGGATTCCTTAGAAAACATAATATCCAGTATTTTATAGATAATCACAGAACGCTCAAATTAATATTGATTGCATCCCATTGTAGGCTCAATTAGATCAACGAAAATGCTATGCCATTATAATCACTCGCGTGTGTCCAACAGTATACTGGAAAATCAAGTATCAATTGACCAGTTGCTAAAATGTGATCAGGAAGAATGAGGTTTGGTTAAAAAGAATGAATAAAACAAAATTATTTCATATAATTTTAGGAACAAACATTATGCTTTGAATTATCACAGTGCACTATAGAGTGTAGCCCGTAAGTGTGCTATGTGGGTCGGTGATTTCTTGCAACCGGTAATTGTTTTAAAAAAAAATATTGTTTGAGAAATAAGAAGATACACGCAGAATAAAAACTAAAATAATTATAAAACTGAAAATTATAAACGCATTCATATTAGTTTAAAACAATTATTTGACATTAATTTAAACAGAATAGCATACCGGGTACTGTAATCAATATATAAATCGAAGCAATTTCAGTGGCATAATTCTGAGTATAAGGCGAATACCTGACTTTGAAGTCAAAAGGTATCGACTTATAGATCTTAAATACGGTATAGGATATTTAGTAGGATGACAAATTTCTACTAGAACCTACTCAAGTTCTCAACTAAATCAGTTTAAACTGTCAGAGAATAGAATATTGGTCAGACGGATAAAATATAATTTCCCCAGGTATGTATACCTTTGGATGTAAGAAGGCAGCAAATAGATGTAAGTTGAACACAGAATGATTCAATTGTACAGTTCAATTTGGTTAAGATATTAATGCGGCATCGTGGTTTATATAATGTAATGGGAATCCTAGTGAGCCCTCTTGCTTTATGCATTATTAATTACTAATAATATTTTTTAACCTACACTCTACAGATTACACGAGAAACATTCAAACAGATTATTTGAATTTAACTTTGTACAAATGATCTGTACACGGTTACATATCGCACATAAACAAACACAGTATCAATATATTTTAAAATGACTGATCAAACGTTTACATTCAGTACATCATATAGGCTGACATTGTACCTATACAGAATCTGTAAAGAACATAGCTTGCTGTGTGCACTTAAAATGTCCCAAAATGTTTTTTTTCTCAATTAATATGCTTATGTATGGTAACATATTTCCATTTAGTACTTTGACAGAGTGCGGTATTGTAGAATCAGATGATATCTGATTCCACCGAATCACTGAACGTAATGATTGGAAACAAACACTCTTAAAAATACATTAAAATATGTGTTCAAACGGATCATTTGAATTATGTGTGCACATTTGATCTTAACAACTACAATGATTGTATATGGAAATGTCCATCCTTGTTTACAAGTTTTGGGGATCATAATTTCACATTTAGTTGATGATATATGATCTATTGGAACCAATAGTTGACATGTGTGGTCACATTTGGCTGTATTCACTTGCAATACCCAAAATTGTTATTTCCTTCATGATTAAGATTGCTTATAGGAATATAATTTTTTTTAGTACCTTGTCGTTTGACTTTCCTGCTTTCTGGTATGAACTAATGTTTGCAAAATGATAACACCTCGCAACTTTGCCTTAAACTTTATGATACATAATCTAACTAATTATTTTTTTTAGCCTATACATTGCCACATGTGCTTCTAAAAACGTCATGTATTATTTGGATGAATTTATCACTTTAATACATGCCCATTTGCTTTACATTTTAGAGTGTCACATTTTCAAGTTTACTCTTTTTCCCATGTTTGCAACCTGAATGTCCTTTTGCAATCACCATAGCTAACACATTTTAAATTCCTTTGCCTACTTCTTACTGCTTTCTAGAATTAAGTGAACCATGTAATATCTTTTCAGGTCTAGCCTGGCATCTGGAACACGTATTAGAGTTGGATCAGTTTGGACGTTCTCCTGAGTCAAAATTGTGATAGCAAGGTTTCATACGGACATGTGCAGTGTACTGCCACTAGTGAGGAAGATAAGTTAATATCACTATCAGCATAAGTCTCTTGATCTAGTGTGGTCGTCGAGACTGTGCTGCTGAACATCTTACCAGTTTCCTCCACTAGTCTCAATCATATGCCAATGCAAGTGTCTCCGCAAAACTTTTCCTGGTCCATTCTGTTATGTTGTCAATCAAATTTTTTTAAAATATGTCTACCTCTCCGTCTGCCACCCAGGTCGCTGCCCTGCATTACTGTTGTGGATAGACTGTTGGCTCTAGTGACAAGACCATACCATTTCAGCTTTCTCTTATTTCTCTGATTTTCGTTTTCAGACATATACTCTTGTCTCTCCAGACGAGTCTTAGCATTGACATAGCTGCCGTTGTTTGTGCTGCTCGTAACAGCCTTTCTTCTCTTAATCCCTTTTCTGTGCTTATGAAACTAAGATATTTGACCTGTCTAACTGTTTCCTCTTCCTGTCCTCTGGCTTTAATCTTGGCTGAGATTTGTTTGCCACTATTTGTCATCAGCTTTGTCTTCTCAGCGCTTAACTCCATGTTAAGGATGGAAGATGTTGCATCCAGGTTCTTCACTAAGGCGGAACGCTATTCTTCACTGCCTGGCAGCCCACCAATGTCGTCTGCAAAGCAGAGGCTGTTAATGATACGCTTTCCAATGCTGACTGCCCCACAGTGGTTTTCCTGGGCTTCGTTCATGATGCACTCTAAGTAGATGTTGAAAAGCTTGGGTCACATGATACAGCCTTTACGTAACCCGACTGTTGTCTGGAACCATTCCCCACAAAACCTTGAGCAATTACTGCACTGGTAGCCTTGTAGTACAGCTGTTTGATGGTAGTGATCAACGTTTGACCCATGTTGTACTTCTTTCTTATGACCCACAATACTTCATACCGCACTCTGTCCAAGGCCTTTTCTAAATCTATGAACACATGATAGATGATTTGTTGATGTTGCGAGAACTTTCCACAAAGAATTCTGAGATTGAATATTTGTTCTGTTGTGCTTCTTCCACTCCGGAACTTGGCCTGATCTTAGCGATTATTTATTCTGCTTGTGGTTTTAGTCTATTCAAGATGATCTTCAGCATCACCTTACTAGCATGGCTGATCAAACTTATAGTTCTGTTATTTTGGCACAGCTGGAGATTGCCTCGTTGGGAAGTGTTATAATCAGTGACTGGATCGACTATGTTGGCCATTCACCTGTCTGTCAGATCCTATTGCAGATTGTTGTTAGTAGCCCCACCCCCCTCTTGATTAGTTCAGCTGGGATCTTGTCTACTCCAGATGCTGTCCCATTCGTCAGTGCTCTTATTGCTGACTCCACCTTAGTGCCGTATTAACCCATGGCAGGGCCCCTAGGCTTCGAGCTTCTTTGGGCCCCTCGACATCCACCCGCAAATTTCGCGTTTTTTAATTAATACAAACTTACCACAAATTATTTAAAATGGTGTAATTTAGCAGCAGTCTGATTGTTGTGGCATGGAGTAGGATTTTTTAAATGTGGAATTATCGATTACGCAGCATAGCCATGGCATGGCTAAAGGTTGCATCCTCCCCTGCTCTTGGTGGGCCCCTAGGCTTCAGCCTAGTCAGCCTTATGGATAATACGGCTCTGCTCCACCTCTTCATTGAGAATGGGGAAATCATCATCATTTGACTAGTTTGGAACTTCGAGCACCTCTGGGTCTCCTATGGACTTATGGTGGTAGAGTTCTTTGCAATACTCAGTCCATCTTTCTGCTATACCACTTGCTTCTGTGAGGCATTTTCCATGGTTGCTTCTGTCTTTCACAATTTGGAATGCTTTTTGCTATTATTCTTTATCAGACTACTCTCTTTTTATGTGCACTTCAGTCAAATCCAATCTTCTTTTGCTTTTTTCAAGATGTTTTTAATGATAATCTTATTTATTTATTTATTGGTACTCCATTGCCCCTGTTGTGTGTCGGATGCTATTAAGGTTTCTTCGGGCATTACACAACTTAAGAATCTCTTCTGTAACCCATGGTTTTTTTTTTTGGGGGGGGGGGGGGGGGTGACGAAGGCCAATGCTGACCTTGGCAACTGCTGCCATGACTGTGTTGAAAGTGTTTGTCACCACTTTAACATCAGCATCATTGTCAAGGAGTGGAACAAATTTTCCTCCAATTGTAGCTAGGAATGACTTGCAGATGTTGGGGTCATTCAGTTGTTCAAGGTTGAATTTTAGCCTGACTCGGAAGTTCTTAATCACGAGGTCGTGATCACTCCCAACATCAGCATCGTGAAGATTTATGTTAGCCCAAGGTGTTGGCAAGTACCAAATTGTTATAGCTTGTAACTGTTTCATTGGTAAGGTCATTGCAAGAAGATCCACAATGATCTTCTCAGTTTTTTAGAGTATCGCTGCCAACGTTGGCAATCAATCTCTTTGGATGATGATGATGTCTTTTTTACTGACCATGTTTAGAATACCCTGGATTTTTTTGTTAAATTCCTCTATTTCGTCATCATCTTAATCGGTAGTTGGAGCATAGACTTGGATAAATGTGATGTTAAAGGGATTTGCTTTCAGACAAATGGACATTATTTTGCTTAGATATGGGGCGGCATTCAAGCACAGTCTCTCTTGATGGTTTTGTTTACAAGGAAGCCTACTCCAATTATGGATGTCAATCTATCCACTATAGTAGAATATATACTTATCTTCAGTTTGATGTTCTCCTAGGGCATTCTATCTGACTTCACAGGGTGCCAGAATGTGCCATATGTAGTGTTCCAGCTCATGTGTCAACTCTTGGACTCTTCCGATTTGCGCCAGGGTTTTAATGTTCCAGGTTGCGATGGCGATGCTGTCTTTCGGTCTGATTTTATGCCCCACCCCACCCCCCACCCCCCCCCCCCCCAAAAAAAACTGTTGATATATATCAACTCCAAAAGACATGGCTTAGGTCTTCATGAGAGAAATTAGCACCATTGTTCAGTAAGGTAGAGCCTCCCTGGAACTATATTTTCCTATCGCATTGTCGCCTTTTTTAGTTATTGACAATGAAATGGAATGTACTTTTGCTATAAAACGTCGTAGTGGTCCCATCAAAACTTTAAATTTGAGTGCGCTATTTTTTTATACCAAAACATGTTTAAGTATCTGACAAATGTCGAACATATTTCTTGTCATTTTTTTCTTTAGTGGGTACTTATATCTGGACATGCATATTGCAATTTGCTGAAAAGAATCACTGTGAGCTTACTTGCTTAACTACACCTGGGAAAAATGCTATCAGCTGTACCGACCCAAACTACTGTTTGTTTTTAAATAACATTCATTAGTCATCTTTCCTGTCTAAAACGTGTCAGTTTAAACTTTAAAACATGTATGAATATTAAATTTTTCAATAAGATTTATTATTCAAAACTTAAATGTTTATATAAATTTCATTAAAATTTAATTTATCAGTGTTTTTAAATATCAAACGGTTTTAGACAGGTCTCATCTTGTATTAAAATTAGGTCTTTACTGCATTAAAAGCTATCTACAGGTAAGGAATATATAGCAAATTTAGGTTTGGTTTCTCAAGAGCACCTAACCAAACCTTTGCAGTGGAACGAACACCAGCAATAGTCACTTTCTGACAACTGTCACATGTCTTGTTTGTAAAGAAATTCAAAAAGACTTCAAATATAAAGTTGAAATTGGCGTGGCATGCAAATATAAGCTTTACTAAAATTGGCCTTACAAAATTTTGTATTTTAGGATTCATCACAATTAATGGGTTGAGTTCAGTACCCACGAATGTAGCCCCAGTCTGGTTTTAAAGCACTTTTCCTGTCTCCTTTTAGTGTTACGTGAGTTAGATTTAGGCATTCTTTGGTATGGAATTATAGGTAATTGTTTATTATTTTATTACAATACGAGCTTAAAGTTTTATTTGTGTGTTTATGTTTCAGCGACAGAGTACAGTGAGCAATAAGGTATTGGTGATGATCAGGAAGTGAAATATGTGTTCAATTGCATGTTGGTTTGTTTACAGTCCAGTCTCTCAAAGAAATGCTGGTGAACCAATTGACAAGAACTTCACCGTAAAGTCATCTTTGAACGTGTTTTAGGTTATATGATTTGTATTGATTGTCACATAGTGGAAAGTTCAGTACTAAGAAACAAATGTGGAGAATATATAATAAAAGTAATTGTCGTCTGGGTACATGCAGAGATAATTACGGCAGCAGTAAGCATTCTCTAGAGAACCAGGCTACCTATTCCTTCAATACCAAAAGGCTCATACAAAGAGAATGATAGCAGAAACGGGCTTCTCTAAAGAACAAGGCTACATATTCGTTCTATACCAAAGGCTTATACAGAGAGAATGATGGCAGAAGTAAGCTTTCTCTAGAAAACCAGGCTACCTATTCATTCTATAGCAAAGACTCATACAGAGAGAACGATGGCAGAAGTAAGCTTTCCCTAGAGAACAAGGCTACCTATTCGTTCTACCCCAAAGACTTATGCAGAGAGACTGATGGCAGAAGTAAGCTTTCTCTAGAAAACAAGGCTACCTATTCGTTCTATCCCAAAGACTTATGCAGAGAATGATGACAGACGTAAGCTTTCTCTAGAGAACCAGGCTACCTATTCGTTCTATAGCAAAGGCTCGTACAGAAGAATGATGGCAGAAGTAATCTTCTCTAGAGAATCAGGCTACCTATTCGTTCTATACCAAAAGGCTCATGCAGAGAGAATGATGACAGAAGTAAGCTTTCTCTAGAGAACCAGGCTACCTATTCGTTCTATAGCAATGGCTCGTACAGAGAGAATGATGGCAGAAGTAAGCTTTCTCTAGAGAACCAGGTTCCCTATTCGTTCTATAGCAAAAGGCTCATACAAAGAGAATGATGACAGAAGTAAGCTTTCCCTAGAGAACCAGGCTACTTATTCGTTCTATACGAAAAGACTCATACAGAGAGAAGGATGGCAGAAGTAAGCTTTATCTAGAGAACCAGGCTACCTATTCTTTCTATAGCAAAGGTTCGTACAGAGAGAATGATGGCAGATGTAAGCTTCTCTAGAGAACCAGGCTACCTGTTCGTTCTATACGAAAAGGCTCATGCAGAGAGAAAGATGGTAGCACTAAGCGTTCTCTAATAATGATTATTAGATGTTGCAGCTTCAATAGAGGAATGCAGATTTATTATGCAGCCATTCAAGTTAACACCAGTATTAAGGACACCTTACAGGAAGATTGTATAAGAGATTCCGAAGAATACTTATTCATGTACATTCATGAAAAATGCGAATACCTCGAATACCTTGGTAATAATTATGTTAATTTCTGTAAGGCTAAGAGAGCGTGATTCATATATAATGTTGTAAATATCTTTGTTAGGGAAGTGTTTTCCTTTCTTCTGGCAGATATACGTTTTTAAAATCCCTCATGTGTCACTATGAAAATATTATCAGCTGCCCGTGTAATGCTGTTCGTTCACATAAATACCGAAATACCACTTTAAACTAACATTAGGGACAATTGGTTTACAAAAGTACATGTTTCCGCAGTCTAACATGGTAAAACAAAGATGCACTTATTACAGCAATGGCCAGGTACTGATTGAAAATGAGTTTAAGCTAGAAAAAAACTCGTCTTTCGTCCATATCATCAACAGTTATTGAGAGTATTGTTTGCCACGTGTTAGACAAACTTTAATAAATGGAAAGCTGTCGTACAAAACGTTCATTTTCTATACAAAAGTTTTTTTCGTGGTTATCAACACTTACCAAATAATACATAGGCAGTAATGCGTATGCATTATCTACAAGCGCTTTATTTAACTTTCTAACTAAGACAGATGGTGCTACTTTAAATTTTGCGAATCCTGAAATCAAATGCAACATTTTACAAATTATATCCTATAAAACTGACCTAAGCTCAAAATAAAATCGCAAACGTTAGAGACGACGCCAATAATTCGTCAAGTGACTACTTAGAAGTCGCAAGGTAAATTCTGATAAAAACAGGAAATAAAATATGAAGTCCTGAACCTTTTTAATCCAAAAGAAACCCCGCAGTGGTCTTTAAGACGCAAAGTTTACATTATCTGTACAGCAAGTAGGAAATGCATTCATATTCATTTACCTTAAAAGTGTACGCGCGAATTTTCTTTTCAAAGAAATTGTGTACAATCCTTTAAAAATAAAATATTGCGCAGACCCAGATATGCAGGCGTATATTTTTCCGGTAGATCTGGGTCTGTGCAAGTTGGTGAGAGTAATCACTGGAACAAATACCATATACCCAGATCTGAGGCGTATTAAGGTACGGAAGATGTTGTTTTTTGCAATTTGACTCAACTTTCGAGCCAGTAAGACGGTATTTTAATTTTCCTCTTGTTAGTATTCTGAAAATGTTCATTTGATGAATGGTGTTCAACTTCATGTTACAGCTTACTTTTTTATCTTTAACATTTTTATTCCTTGAGAAATAATGGTGATATAAATTTAACAAACCTCGATGCTATTCTGTACAGGGAAAGTTTGTATGAACGGATGCATACCTATAAATAATTATACTGCTGAGCTTATTCAATGACTAGAAAAAATACGAAAAAAAATAAAGGAAAATGAGCCATAATCTATGACATTTTATGGTTTATATATATACCACCTATTAAAACTCTCTCTCTCTCTCTCTCTCTCTCTCTCTCTCTCTCTCTCTCTCTCTCTCTCTCTCTCGTCTACTTTTAACACTAAACCATACCTATTGTATCATCAAATTTCCTCATTCAATTTCATAACCTTTTACGCTCGATATTGCTTTTGTAAATCGAATATGAAACTAGTTTGATTGCATTGAACATCACTTGATACTTATGTTTTTGTCATGATTGTGATACCTTTCATTCCTACTATATAACAAAATATTCTTTCCTTTTAAGGTTAGAAAGACAGTGATCTTTATATACCTTGATGATGATGATGATGATAATAATAATAATAATAATAATAATAATAATAATAATAATAATAATAATAATAATGGATTTTGAATTTTTAACGTAGATTTCATACGTTTTCCAGTCATATCGCTACGATATCTTCAGTGTCACAGTTTATAGTCTTGCAATGTGGCATCGTGTAGCATCATGCCCGACTCAGTCACATTATCCTGAAACAAAGCTGAACAGTCCTAGCACTAATGTCTTAATGCTGAGTGTCAAGCGATGCAGCTGCTAGTATCCTTTTTATGTATTTCGTATGACTCGGCTCGGTTTCGCATCAGTGACGTACGCTCCAATCAGAGTGGTTAATAGTAACAATAATAATAACGATACTACTACTACTACTACTACTACTACTAATAATAATAATAATAATAATAATAAGAACAGATTTAACAAATTAACTTCAATTTAGAGTAGTTGTTCCCATTATTTTCAAGAATGAGGACCCCTTGTTAAATTGTTTAAAAAATGTCGCTGCTTCCGTCATGATGATAGTTGTACTTTTAATGTCCCTTGCAATAACCCTCCCTTGGGGGCGGTAGTTGGAGTATCGGTCCCACCGGTTTATGTACTAATAACTACTTGTACACATTTGCAATTATATGCAAATGAAAAGTAAATGAGCGTGAAGCGTATATAAACATGAAACGTACGTTACACATCAAAGCGTAATGAGACATTATAGTACAACAGAGAATGGAGAGTGTGGTCTTTAACGTTTGTTCTTGTAGTGACGCGTTCTTAGTTTAAATTGGAATTAAAGCTGATCTTTTCTTTCTATTAAACATTAATGAATTATATATTTATCTACGTTGCATTTAGAAAATCTCCACGTAGAAATACATACTTTGAAGATGTAACTGATTAATATAAACATTAATAACAGATGATTGGTTTGAAATTTCAAAAAAATTTAAAGCTACTTCTACTACTACTACTGCTACAGCTTGAACGACATATTGGGTTATGTGGTTGCAATTTACTAGAGTGGTGAGTACACGCAACAAAGAATTCCGTATGAAAACAAACAAAATTTATGTACAATACCTGTTTTACATTAATCAGTCAATCTTAGAAAATTGATGAAATAATATCTCAATGATGCGGAAGTTCACAATGGCATCAGATGAAACAGGAAGTCATTAGTATTTTACATGTAAGGAAATCCAAAGGAAACGTTTCTATAATCTGTTTGTAAAACAATCAAGTTAGAATCTTTATTTTAAAGCTTCTATGACTATAAACTGCAAATCCACTTTCAATATTATTGAGTTTTTCAGGGATGTTTTAACAGTTACAACACGCCTTTAAAAACTCGTCTGTCTGCTCTCAAAGATTCGATTCAGGTTTTTGTTTTCGTCGATATTACAAAATTCTGTATCTTAAAGTGATTCTTCAACATTTTATTGATTTTGTCAATATATCATGTCATCATAATGATAAACATGTTTTTAATTTTATGTCTCTTTACATATATGCGAAATTTAAGACTTACCAGCGCTCCTCCGCAGTTCAAAAGGTTATCATCCGGGTTAATTGAACTGTCGAATCCGAACCTCCATAACGATGCCCTGCCGGGGGGTTCTATTAGACGTCCCTGACCTTCCACTTGTATAAGAAGCAGGGCTAAAATTACTGTCCGAAAAACATAAGGACTTTCATCCATTTGATCTGATTTAATTCTGGAACGCTACAAGAAATTATTCCGGAAATAATATTCTTCAACTTAAGCAGAAGGTCGTGATCCTTTCATGCTGTCTTATACCATTACCTGTAAATGAAAATACTGAGATTTATAAAACTTAACATTGTTTCTAAAGCTATAACAATCACATGGATAAGAAATAGTGCAGACAATGATACATGTAAAACACTCATCAATAACGCTTTGCAGACGACATATGCAGTAACTTTATATAGTTTATGACTGTCAGCGAACAATTGTGGGTCACCTCTTGTTCTTTAAAAGATAAATTCTCAAAATGAAAGGGTTTATGTAAAAAGACGTTATGTGCTGCAGCTGGATTCAATACGTCAATGCTCCTTACTAGCTGGTCCTATGTTAAACATGTGTCTGTATTGACTTAGTTCAACTCCTGTCTCAAACGAAACAGCAATTATTTGAGCACACGAAACGGTGATACGTTATGGCGCGTACCATATTGAATTTAATGTCTGCAAAGTTGTTCCTTATAGCCCCAGGCCAGCCTCCTCGGTTGACAAATGCAAAATCTGTGAGGGTCGTGAGATACTGAATTATTTTTTTCAACTCAAACCTGGTCAACACAAAGAAGCAAAATGATGTCTTAATAGAAACTATAAATCCTAAGATGGGAACATTTGAATATTTATGTTAATCTACACTTTGACAGGTGTTTGATGTATGAGGCAAACTCGAGACACATCGCACGATCACGTTGTCTGCTCAGTTATAAAAAGTGCAAGGCATGATTGTCAAACAGATATAATTTTATATTTGTTTTCCTGAGTGTACACGGAAACGCTTACGTAATATGGATAATGTAAATATAAAACCACAGTTTGAAAAGAGTCCGGAATGATAATTTGGATTGCAAGGAACAGCAAGCAATACGTATTCTAAACTTGAAACAACATATTTCTGCAAAGGTTTCTGATGAAATATTTATATAAATGCTGTACCGGGTTTTACTCAGTCGAATAGAATCTATTTTAATTGATGATAAAATATCCCCCATTTCGATTCCTGTAAATATACATTTAACAACTTCGAGGTCAATCCTAAGTATCATTCCGCGAATGTACGACGATAGAGTGATTCGGATAATTACGAAACAGGATGATTCTGATACTTGTTGTTGAGAAGTAAACTTTTAGTTTATAATCACAATCCCACGTACCAAACAAATGGATTCTAAATTTTAAAACAGGAACTAGTGACTATCTGGATAGAAGTAGAATAATCACAAAGGGAAAAAGAACTATTAACTCAAATATAGATCATTATATAGCTGGAACACAATATGAACTGGAAGCACGGGAAAAACATAAAGAGACTATAGTCAATTAACCCGATTGAATACATACATACATACATACATACATACATACATACATACATACATACATACATACATACATACATACATACATACATACATAAGACCTAAAGGGAAAACACAAATACTACCTTATGGAGAGATGAAAGTAGGAAAGAAAAAGCATGGTAACGAACCAATACCGATATTAAGGAAAGTAAAGAAACAAACAGAAGAGCTACACCCGTCAGATATTCCCTAGAGAAATTCCTGTAGACGTAGTGTTGGAACAATTCGAAAAGAAATTTTATATAAAAATAATAGCATCCAGATTGGCGACAAATCCTCAAACAACAATCTACAATGTGATAAGAATACTGGAAATAGAAAAAACAAACTGAATAAGATAAATAAAGCATACTATATATATATATATATATATATATATATATATATATATATATATATATATATATATATATATATATATATATATATATATATGGGTTCTTAGCAAAATCATGTTATAAAGGATGTATCTAAAACCTAAAATGTTACAGATGTGAAAAGACACATGTCCTACATATCTTGAGACACAAGAGTCAAAAACAGTCATGAGAAGCTCAATGAAGGAAGCAACAAAAGGAACAACAAAAACAACAACTAAAACAAAATCAACAACGGGAATCTAAAGAGACGCACAGTATACAGATAGGAAGATAGGACCCCAAGTAATTGAAACAACAGGAATACATACAACATGAACGATAAACAACAAAATGCATTATGAGAGAGACAAACAAATGGAAACCAGTGACAAAAGGAAGAGGTACAACACCCCAAACAACAACCTGAATAAAAACAAAACCAACAGCAGCAAGAAAAACCAACTATACAACAACGACAAAGAGCACTACAGCAACAGCAAGAACAAAAGCAATTACAACAACAACAAGAAAAACAACAGCAAAAGCACAGATAACATATACAGGGACCAACAAAATATACCCAAGCAACAAAAAAATCCAAGAAGTAAAACAAATATCATTAACAACAACAGGGTTAGTAGAACAATAGAAAATAAAACCATCAACAATAATCGAAGCAGGGAAAAATCTAGAACAAACACATCCAGAAAACCCACCAGCCATGACCAAAAGAAAAAGAGTAGCAGTGGATAACAAAAACGTAAAAGTAACCCTAGTCAAACGGAATTACAAGAAAGAACTGAAGAAAAACAGGTACTCAGATAATCAACAACAGCAAAGACAAACATCTTAGACTCAACAAGAGAAAGGGACAGAACTAGGTGAAGAGAAACAGAGGAGACGGCAGAAACAAGAAAAACAAACAAGGATGGCAGAAGATTACTTCCTAGAAAAAAAATGAATGTATAGAATAGAAATAAAACCCCAATAAAACAACTCATATAATAGAACAGCATATACAATATAGCAAACACTTACATAAAGGGCAGGAGATCTCCACTACCTGGTTTGTAAAGGTCAAAATAAGAGAGAGCACCCTCCAGAAATAGAAACAGGACTGAGGGAACACATTGAACGATTTCAAATTTTCATCCAGTGGTAGAAACAGCCGAGGTGATCAGACTATATTGCGTGTTTGTTTGTACGTTAAAATTTCTGGTGAACAAAAAGTACGGTTTCAGCAAATTACTGCGCAACCATACAAATGAGATGTGCATGTGCCTCATAAATAGTAGAGATAGTCCGAATATTATTTTTGAAAGAAGATTGATCATATACGCACCATGAATATCGCTTTAAAGTCAGACGTGGATTTTTTAGTGTTTGTGGACATGTATAACATATTTTACTGGGGTCACCTCAAACATATATGTGCACATTTTTGATCATTACAATTTTCAGATAAAATTACGAGCGAGACATCAACCGCATTGATGTATGGAATTTGTAAAAAAAAATGTTGCTTTGCATTTGTTTCCAATTAACGAAATATCGTGAAATTAAGATTTTATCAAATATGACATTGATGAAACTCGAATTTAAATGTCAATGTTAGATTTGCGTGGGGATTTCCTATAAAAACAGAGCTTGATTAGTAACAGAATGGTCCCATGACTTCTCAAAGCGAATAGGCGGAATAAGCGGGTATGCCTGCTTTCACGTTAAAGCCGCTGAAACTAAATGACCATTCTGTACCGTTGTCGATCATTGTACATTATTCTGTTTTCTTTTCGGCCATTCCAAACAGTGTGGTGCAAGAATACTATTCCTCTTTTAATAAGCTTCTTTTAGCATCTTTGAAATTCTGTAAGATCGTACACCGATCCCTTTTTCTAAATACAAAATTAGAGCCATGTTGACATTATTCAAGTTAGCAAAATGGGGAAAAAAGAATGAAACAAGTATCTGTTTACTTAGATGATGAAAAAAAAAACCCATCCCAAAATAATAAAAAAGCACACATAGAAAGACTTTAGAGCCTTCTCTGTGTGCATATGGCTCCACAAAACTTTCCTGGATTCCGAATTTAGATTTAACAAAGATAGAATTTGTTTATCTACTCCCTCAAAGCACGTTTGATGTGAATGCCTGGAAGGAAGGGGGATATTTTAATTGCATTAATTTACGTTATGCAGAAATAACGAATAGATGTGTTCGCAATGTTAACTTTGGTTGCACCACACTTCTTTAAAACCCCAAACTGGTTCATCGAACACTTTACTTTGAAATACTAAACAGCTGATTGTAGCCACATGATTGCGTTTTGACCACTAAAATTACCCGTACAGGAACTAATAACAATTATTGTTGTTATTGTATCTTATTTCAAATGATTATTGATTTGGTTCTAGAATATCTTAATTCGTTCATTTATACATAAAATACATTTACGGAAATTGAATGACACTTTTGGGCTTGTAATCTGATTAGTGACTGAGAGTTCAAAAAATACCGCCCCTCATAGAATCTGAGTAGAAGAAATAAACGAAATAATTTTGCACTCCACGTGCTAGACCCAGAATGAACTTGGCTTCCATACGTTTGGTGTTACATTGAGTCGTCTGCTCGATTTCATATGCTCACGACATTATTATTGGTATTATCAGCAGTAGCAGCAATAGTAGTGGTAGTGGTAGTAGTAGTGGTTCAACCTAATTACGCATATCGAAACATGTCTACTTTATTTCTGTGGCATTTGCAACGTTTACGTTTGGAGCTAAAAAGTGTTTTTTCTTTCTTCATATCTGATGAGACATTATTGCACGGACGTTGAAAAATTGCCAGTATTTAGGCAAGTTAACCTTGGCAATATAGGGGGCCCGGAGTGGCCGAGTGGTCTACAGCGCTTTCCGTTACGGATCACTGCCATCTCACCTCTGTCTGCGTGGGTTCGAGTCTAAGATTCGGCTAATGTAGTTATGTGAGAAAGCTTGCCAGTAGCTTCTCGTGGGTGGTTCTTTCCGGGGGTTTTCCCGGGTTATTCCTCCAGCAATAATACTGGCCGCCATGTATAGCCTATCGTGTGCTTAAAAATGGCGTTAAAGCTTACAACAACAACAACAACAACAACAACTTGTCAATATTAACCTTACAATATTACCTGCTTGAAGAGAAAGACAGAATTCCTGAGTGAATTGTATAGCGGTAATTTTGTAATGTGTGTGTGTGATTGGGATTTTTAACGTAGCTTTAACACTTTTTCAGCGATATCGCTACGATGTCTGCAGTGTGGCAGTTTATAGTGATGTCTAGCACTGTGGCATCATGCCGCAGACATGTAGCATAATGTCCTACCCAGTCACATTATCCTGACACCAGGCCGACCAGTCCTAACACTAACTTCTTACAGATGAACGCCAAGCGAGGTAGCTGTTAGTACTATTTTTGTAAGACTTTGGTATGACTCGGCCAGGGCTCGAATCCACGACCTCCCGCTTCTTAGGGGGACACTCTAACCACTAGGCCACAGGTGAGTTTGTAATATGTAGTATGGAAACGTATAGTCTTGTGGTGCTGATGTTGATGTAAGACCGAAGCATCCGTTTTCAACCTTTAATTGATAAGCTTTAATTTTATAACCGTTAGCCATGAGCACTTTCTGTTTATAGAGTAAGACATACACACACACACACACACACACACTTACGTACGTACGTACGTACATACATACATACATACATACATACATACATACATACATACATACATACATACATACATACATACATACATACATATACATACATACATACATAAAATATATTAACAAGGGTAATAAGAAAAAAGCAGAAATGTATGATTAGATACACACTAATGTCTTTCAACAAGAAAAAAAAAAGTTCTAAGAAGAGTACATGACTCACGGTGTCTGGGAATCTGTGGTTTTAAGGGGCCATATAAAGTATAACTTGACTGATCGATTGTTTTAAACCGGCATTTAATCTAGACTCGCCGTCACTAAAGAAAGAAGGTATTGTTTTCATCCTGCCATCAGCAATAATTTCCTGTTATAATTTACTGCAGAACTTGTGTGGCAAACAAACATCCGTGAATATCAATGTTGGTGTAAGTGGTTTTGTAATGAAGAGACGTAAGGTAAACGTACAATGGCAAGCATCCGTGACACTTGTGAATCTTACTTGACATATGTTTGTATGTGCGTGTTTATGTGTTTAGCTGTAAAAGTTTTCAGCTAAATCTCTTGGGTTTTATTTGCAGAGTAAATTCAATGAAATCAGAACTGCCTATCATATAGTATACAGATGGTTCAAACAATGGCGATAAGGTAAGGCTGAAGTTGCAGTTTCAACATCCCATGACGTTACTTCCATTTATACTGCAGAAATTGCATCCATTCACATGCCTATCAACTAACTAAAAATCATTCAAAGAATAAATGAAATCTCGTTTTCAGACAACTTTTCTAGACTCTAAACCTTGCAAAACATTGAATCTGACGACCATTTAAAAACCCAAAATTTATTTTTGAATGAAGTGGTGCAAAACAGTGTCACTAGAAAATTTCTACCTTTTGTGGTATTTTGTACATAACAGTGGAAGGTAATGCAGTTATATCAGATAAGAGCATATAAAAAATGTTATTATACATAATCACCCCAAAAGGTATAGATTTCATCGTTACACCCTTGAAAATGAATAAGAAGCTATCCAAGCGCGACGCACAACATAAGAAAAACATTGCTAGTCCACCGAGACACTTTAAGAGAGCGAGAAGTTGAACAATTTCAGACTGATGCCAATATTCATGGTCAATAAGTAATAAAAAAATTATGGAAAATTTGTCAAGACTTAAACCCACTATTAGTGCTTAAAGAATAATCAAATCTTATAAAATATATAATATTCAAGTTTTGTCTTGTTTTGTGTTCATTAGGATATTTTGTAAATATTTCTTAACGTCTCAGGAATGTATCTCTTTTAGAAATATAAGCGCGGATTCACATACTAGAGAGCTACTAACCTATAGATACAAGGTGCATGATATTTTAAAATTGGAATGATTATATTATCCTATGTAATGTATGTTGCATATAAACTAAAATATTACTAAGGGTGCTTCCTTCTTTAACAGTTGAGCCACTGGTTCACTCAGCAGTGAACATCACACTGCTTTAACACAGACATCTTACAAACTCATTAGGTGCATAATGTGTATTCATATATGCTGAAAACATGACATTTAAACTATGTTTAGCACCACATGATTTTATTTAGATTTTACGTAACATTTTTTACCGTTTAACATGCACATAATGTATTACTATCACGATGTGGATGCCTAAACAAAAATTGACGAAAATGTTCTTGTATATTTCTGCTTGTAAATGACATAACGAGCGTTTCAAATCTTTGAATGAATGACATAATAAATTAAAGAAATTAAACTGGGTGATAAAACGTTCGGGTACAATTTGTTATCTGATATGTGATGTTATCAGAGTTGATGAATTTTCTGGCTTCTTTGATTAAATAAAATGTTTTCATCTATACATGTATAACTATTTCACCTTATCATATCTACATTCAGTGACAGATTAGAGGGTTACTAATCCACTTGTATAAATTGTATACAAAACACCACCAATCCAATAATAACAAAAAACATTCTATGAAACATTGTTCATATCAGATAACTAAAAACATTACTTGAAAACACTGGCATGTGAACACGTGCACTTCAATCTATGTACCATCGCAGGCACAATGACTGCTTAAGTCTATTGCTCGTTGTACGTACTTGCCGGAGATGCTAAGTATGCACGGTAGGGCACCGCATTTTCACAATTGTTGATAGAACAAATTGCACAGATGAGGTTATACGAGGACGTATTGAACAGATCATAAACAGGACATACATATGATTCCGCGTACAACTTGAAAGGTGAACTCCGCCAGAATCGACGATGGAACAAAATCTTGTCGAGTGTATCAACTTTCAACTAGTGATTTTAATTAAGAAACTTTATGATGAAGCTAGAGCAGAAAACATGTTCCACTGTTAAGACATCCTTTGTTTTTGAATAAAACGCCATCACGTGATCGCCAGTCAACCCGTTTATGCTATGATGGACCCCTCATCAATTGATTTAAATGACCAATCCTTGGCTCTTCATAATACATCGTGCCCAAGACTAAACGGAAGCACAAAAAAATGAAAAAGGGGTTTTTAGAGCTGGCCGGCGTAGAACATGAAGAATACTAGTCATCTTCCTTTCGCCCTTTCCAGCTAAACAATTAGGAAATGATCCCATTAATTTTGATAACCTGGTGCAAATCCATCTTAAAAAGTTAACCGTTGTCAACAGTCCCAGAGATAACACTGCGTATTGCATTAAACAACGCTCAATCAGTAGGACCACTGGAAAAGCGCACAGAAATGGTTAATATAATTTTTTCAATGACCAGAATATCGACGTCTTCTTTTTGACAAAAGCATGGCTATAAACATCAGGCAATGAGCCCAAGTGCGTGGATTTACCACCCACCGCTTACTCCATCAGTTCGTTCCACCGCCACTCTCGCGGAGGTGGAATTGATGTCATCACAAATAATTAAATGATAAAAATATCTTAAATACAACACAACTGTCAATTACTGCCACGCATCGTTTGAACTAGTCAATGGAACACAGGTCAGTTCATTTTTTCTATCTCTACTGCCCTATTCCTAGTAAAAAAAATATGCTGACTTAATCTCTCTTTCTTATTGAGTATGGAAATTCGATAGGTGGCAACCTAATTACTCAAGGAGATTTCAACTTTCACTTTGATTGTCCTGGAAACCCATACACGTCAAAACTCCTAGATTACATTCACGTTTTCAATCTTAAACAGACAGTTAACCAACCCACCCATAAACTTGGTTACACTTTAGACTGGATTCTTTATAGCCCTGATGATAATATTCTGCTATCCACCCTTTTTCCCACGAGCTTATATCAGATCACATCTGCATTATATGCCGTCTCGACGTATCAGTCACTAACCCTCCAGGTTTATTTGCTATCAAGAGAAACCCCCGTATGATAGATAGAATCAAGCTAATGCATGACATCCGAGACAACCTAACACCTTTCTTACCTCCTACAGCAGAACAACTCGATAAATGCCTGCGTTCATTGCTTGAAAAACATGCCCCAAGCCACCAAGTGCAGAGTATCAATTAAAAAGTGTTCTCCGTGGTATACCAATGTTAGGGACCAGCTTCGCACTGCTAAACAACACCGCCGTAAAGCTGAGAGGCTTTGGCCTTCCACTATACTCACCATTCATAAACAAATCTATGAAACCACTAAGAAGAACATAACAAAGAATAGTCCATTTAGCCAATTATACCACTACAGTTCTAAGATCACGGAGAGTTTCAGATGCAAGGAGCTCTTCAAGATAACTAAAAAACTAAGGTAAAAAAAATGTACCCCACTTCCAACTACGTTCTCTCCAGTAGACCTTCCGGACCTATTTGCCAATTTATTCCGTGACAAAGTACAAACCATTAGAGATACGCTTGACAACACAATTTCAACTCACTCGTCGTCACCATACAATTGCGATACAGAATTTCATTTACCACCATTAGGAGCGTTTAAACCAGTCCCTATGGAATTAGTATGGAAACTCATGATGAAGAGTGCACCAACGCATTGTGAACTTGATCCAATTCCAGCATCACTGCTGCTTGAGTGTTTAGACCCAAAATTGCATTTACGAACTGATGTTATTAATATCTGTCTCTCATCCGGGGAATTCCCATCATTTTTCAAAACTGCCATCGTAAAGACTCTGCTGAAGAAACCAATACTTGACCATAACTTTTTTAAGAACAACCACCCAGTTTATAATCTCCCGTTCATATACATAATCTTAGAAAAGTTGTTCTAATCCAGCTTGTAACTCATTTAAATTCAAACAGTCTTTTTAGCAATGTAAAGTCTGCATATCGCCCTTGCCACAGTACTCAAACTACTCTTCTGACAGAATTTAATGACAGTCTCTCTACTGTGGATAGTGGAAAGATTACAGTTATCACCCTCCTTGATTTGTCTGCAGCATTTGACACAATAGACCGTGATACATTACGTTAGTGTCTCCAGCATGTATTTGGCATTCCCAATACAGCCTATGTGTGGTTCAAAGTCATACCTAGTCAACAGGACACAAATTGTATCTGCAAATGGAATACACTCCAGCCCAGTTGATCTACGTTGTGGCGTTCCACAGGGGTCTGTTTTTGAACCTGGTCGCTTCATTCTATACACTCAGCCGCTCGCAAGTGTCATAGATCACCGCGGTGTCTCACCAATTGTACATTGATGACACCCAAATGTACAATAATAGTCACCAGACTGAAGTTGATGCTACCATCCAAGGCGTAGTGGTGAATTTCTGATGTGAAATCATGGATGATATATTACAAGCTGCAGATGAATGATGATAAAACTGAGGCCATTCTGACCAAAACAGAATTTCTCATTCACATCCTTTACCTCAAACAATAAATATCAACAACACCAACATTAAATCTAGCCAGTACTAAACCTATGTGTTACTCTAGACAGTACTCTCACATTGCACCAACATGTCACGAACATATGCATGGCTGTATATCTTGAGCTGAAACACATCAGCTCCATTCGCAAATATCTTTCGGTTGATGCCACTAAAACACTTGTGTTTATTAGAACTTTCAAGAATGGACTATTTTAACTCAATTCTGTCTGATTCGTCTCAATATCTACTCGAAAACCTTCAAAAAGTTCAGAACACAGCTGCTCGGATCATCTTTAGAGTACCATGATCAGAGCAAACATCCCCACTGCTCTGTACCCTACACTGGTTATCCATTAGATCCAGAATCGAACGCAAAATGTGTTCTCTGTGCTAAGTTTCAATGACGGACACCAATCCGGCCTAATTTCTAGCCTCACCCACGTGAACACACCAGCAAGATGCAAACGCTTCTCTTCTAACAATCGTATACTCATCATTGTTACTATGAAAACGGAATTCATATGGACAAAGTTCTTTTGAATACCAGGGCCCAGCAATATGAAATGAATTGCCCATTGAAATTAGACAAAGACACAGTAATCCCTTTCAAGAATGCTCTTAAAACCCACATATCTCGACTGTAAGAACAAACTTCTAGACCTAATGTTTCCTACCTTAAATATTTTTAGCATTTTTTATGTTTTCCAATTTAATGTTTTTCCTTTTATGTTGTCATATCATTATATATGTTGTAAAGCGTATAGGAGTAATTATTATTACTCACTGAATTGGGTTTTGGACACACTGTGCGTGGACCAAAGAGAAACTTCTCTCTAATGAAGATTCTGAGATCAATCTTCTTGATTATGTTTTTGATTTTAGATACAAGTTGTCAAAGGCTTGTGAGGTCGCAAGAGCAAATCTGCACTCTGCTCAATCTAAAATGAAATCAAGATATGATAAAATAAAATCGAAGGAAAAGAGTTTTCAACCTGGTGATAGAGTCCTGGCTCTCTTACCAATACCACAAAATCCTCTTCAGGCCAAATATTATGGTCCCTACACAGTTGACAGGAAAATTAATGACTTAAATTACATCATAAATACTCCTGGGAGGCGCAAACAAAAACAACTCTGCCATATAAACATGCTAAAAGAGTATATTGAAAGAGATAGCCATGTTAAACATGTAATTAATTTAGTTGTACCTGTCCCACTCAGTGAAGGAATATCATCAGATTCTGCTGATATTGAAATGACGAATCTCTGTAATTCAGAAGTTATGACTATATCAGAAACTTTCACATTTGCAAGTGCAAGAAATAAATGAACTGAAACAGTTATTATTTGAATATGAGCACTTATTTCCAGATGTTCCTACAAGGACAAACAAAATGTTTCATGACGTTGAAATTGTAAATTCCAAACCTGTCAAACAACATCCATAATATAAAATACTGCCTTCATCAACATCATTCTCAAGAGCTTTGTTTGCCATAGCTCTGGTAACTGCAAAAGCTTGAAATATAGTTTGAAATATATCAAGGAATTCTTTTTCAATTGGATCAACTTTCTGATCCAGATCAGGCTTGTCAGTTACAAGTGGATTAACCACAACCTTGTCTCCAGCTAAGTCGTTGCATAGCAATAAATGAATGCCCTCAACGGGTAAAACCGGGACTGTTCCGACTGTCACAGGTCCTGATACCAAGTCTGATGACAAATTTACACAATGGAGAGGAATATTAACAAAGCCGCACTCTACTCCCAGAATAAGAACACTTTCATTAGAAGAAGACTTCTCAGAAAAAGGCAAAGTAACTGGTAAGAAAAGACTCTGAGAAGCTCCTGTGTCCCTTAAAATTTTAATAGGGGTGGGATTTGCTGAATCACCTAAGAGTGATATAGAACCCTTTGATATGAATGGTTCATAATTCTCCATAATAAAATCAGACTGGGATTTATTAGACCCAACAAATGTATTGCTTTCAATACATGAGCGTGACCTCAACCTCTTAGAAAAAAGAGCATTTGGAACAGGTCCGTCTTGATTCTGATGCTTATTTTTCAATTTGTAGCAATCAGAAATAACGTGTCCTTTATTCTTGCAATAGGTTCACGTCGGAAAAGACAAGGATCTAGAATCAAGCTTCTCTGAAGTTTAATTTTTGAAAGTTGTGCTAGTTTGAGTTTTAAAAGTATTAGACTAAAATACTTTTCTGACAGAAGACTGTTGAGTAGAAGTCTTGTTAACAAAACGAACTTTATGTGTCAAAGAATATTCGTCAGCAGCTCGAGCAGCATTCTCCAAGGTTTCAATCCTATGCTCATCAAGATAAGACTTAACGTCACTATGGACACAGTTTTTGAACTCTTCAATTAATATAATTTGCTTGAGATTTTGATAATCTTGTTCGACTTTCTTGGCTAAGCACCATCTATCAAACAACTGCTCTTTTTATCTAGCAAATTCGATATGAGTTTGTCCAGCTTCTTTTCTGTAATTTCTGAATTTTTGCCGATAAGTTTCAGGGACTAACTCATAACCCCTTAGAATTCATTATTTAACAACATCATTGTCACCACTTTGGTGCACAGACAGTGAAGTGTAAATCTCACTAGCCTTACCAGTGAGTACACATTGAAATAACTGAGTCCAGTGCTCCCTTGGCCACTTTAAATTTTCTGCAACTTTTTCAAAACGAATGAAGTATTTGTCTACTTCTTTTTCTCTGAAAGGGGGCACTAATCTAATATTCCTTGCTAAATCAAAACAACTTAAATTTGGATTTTAAATATGAAGGTGTTTTTCACTTGCCAGCTCTAATTCTTTCATTTTACATTGATATTCCATTTCTTCCTTCTCTCTCTCTTTATCAATTTGTTTTTCTTGTAACCGAATGTGCATCTGATCTTTTTGTAATTCAAACTGTCTTTCATTCTCCTCTTTGTCATATTGTAATTGTCTTTCGTTCTCCTCTTTGTCATATTGTAATTGTTTTTCTTTCTCCCTTTCCTGTCTCTCTCTCTCCTCCTTTTCATATTGTAATTATTTTTCTCTCTCTCTCTCTCTCTCTCTCTCTCTCTCTCTCTCTCTCTCTCTCCTCCTTTTCATATTGTAATTGAATTTCTTACTCTCTTTCTTGAAATCCCAGCTTCTTCAACTCTAATTCCATCTTGAATTTTAATTCTAATTTCTTTATTTTAATGTCAGAGTCTGATGCAGACTTACTGACCGAAATCAAAGCACTTTTTTCCTAAACATTCTTTTCTACCAAATATTGGACCAAAATCTTTTTGATATCTTGCTTCGTTAAAGAAGCCTTGACTTCAGAAAGATCATATTTTCTGTCAAGTTGAATCAACTCATCTTTTTTGAAAAGATCTAATTGCTCCTGGGTAGGATTATAAAGTAATATTTCTATTTTAGATGTCATTTTAATACAAACCTGTCAATCTCACAAAAGATTTTTAAAGAATTTCAAATACTAGGAGAATTCAAATTTTAAAACAAAAGTTTTCTGAAAAAAATTCTAGCCAGATTCCAATTGATCCCAATCCTGGACGAGGTCCCAATTTCTATGTTGTGTTTTTAGGCTCGAATAAACAGTAACATAGAAAGAGTGAGAATAACAAGCTTGTAAAAACTTAATAAACAATTTATTGAGCACAAATATTTTCCAGAAAAGAAAAATAAACTTACAGTTGTAAGAATCAATTCCAAAAATTAATAAAAAAATTAATTCAAAATATTATCCACTAGTGAAATTGCAAAAGTCCTGGTAATAAAATGTTCTAATAATTCCCAGTTCGAATCGTAGTGAATCATCCAAGATGGAAGACGATGTCACGTGATGAAGTCAATTCTGGTCTTATGAAAATCAATGAGCACAAATGTTTTCCAGGTAAATAATAAAATAAATCCTCTTTATCCAAATGAATTGAAATAATTTCCAGTACAAGGTAATTTAAAATAACTCAAAACAACACAACGTAGTATTGTAACAGCCCAGATTCTACTAATAATTCGCTCCAAAACATAATTTATATACCTGTTTTTACGTAAACAAGAAAGGGGTCACATGATCTTCTAGAATTTTTTAGAACAAATTTGCGTTCAAAAAATCTCGTACACACCGTATGACCCAACACAAAATAGAAAGATGTTTATAACAAAGCTCCATAATGTCCTTGGAATCAACCAATCATTGTAAAAGCTTGTTTACAACTCTGAAGCCAGGTCAGAAATGAGGTCAACATCTGGTGTTTATTTGTAAAGTACAAATCATCCCATTTTTAAAAAAAATATCTCCCAATGAATGAATCTTAAACTTAAAATGTCAAATTTGAATCTGACAAACAAACAAAAATAAAAATAAATGACTTAAATCAAATATACGTAACAATATATATTACGCATTTTATACTTTTCACCTGTCTCTTATTTTATATATCTTTCAAAATTTTAACGGAGTTAATTTTGGGCTTTTATTTGTACTATTTTATGTACATGTAGCAAGTTTTATCTTACTAAAAGTTGTTTTGAAATTCTTTATATTTTGATTTACAAAACATAATCCTTAAAAATGCACTACAGCCAGTATTGCGATGACGTGCCATTTGATGTTAATAATCACAAGATACGTATATATATATATATATATATATATATATATATATATATATATATATATATATATATATATATATATATATATATATATATATATATATATATATATATATATATATATATATATATAGCGTACTCATTTCATTTTATTACTACATTTAACATGGCATGTCCCAAAGTCTCCTATTTGACATCGCCGTAAAAATTCACAAAGCTGACAAGTCCCCAAAGCACAAGTCTGCCACGTTAATGTCCAAAGCTGCATGGTATATCCTTAAGGCATTCGTCTGTTAATGCCCACGAAAATAATTTAAATTCAAAGATGATGACTACGTATTATGATTACGCAGTACGTATATGAAATATACTTACTAAGAACCCTTCCATGTTCAAATTAGACGCGTATCTTTGTTATTCGATCACTTTCTTTCTTTTATCAGTATGATTAACATTTCATAACTATTATCCGAAAAAGTGTTGTAGTAGCTGGTGTAATTAACATGAACTGTTAGATTGACCAATACTTCGTAAAGTAGTAGGTATGACAATAAGTCAAGAAGAGTCTAATACAAATGATGACTAGAAGCGACTGATGAAGCTAGGTATTATTATTATTATTATTATTATTATTATTATTATTATTATTATTCCATTGAAAAACATGAATGACACGTTTTGCTTTGATAGTAGTCCGGATTTTGTAATTAAAATATATCAGCAGGTTTTACTTTATGTAGTTAGTATTATTCCGTTCAAATCTATCAAGAGCACGTTTTGCCGTGTTAGTAGTGGGCATGATTCCATTAAAATGCATCAAGGACAAAGTTTGCTTATATAATAGTTGTTTTGATGTGTTGTTGTGCTGCATATAATAGCATGGCTTCGCACCAAGATTTCGTATGCTTTTTGTCAAGTTGACATATTAAAGTTTTTGAAAATAATAATAGAATTTTTTTTAACTATTCAATGGCTGCAATTCAAAATATGTAGCAGTGTATTGTGTATTCTTTACTCAATAGACTGGTTCCCCTGACTTAACACTCTGAAGCTATCCGACAATATTTAAATACATTGATATTAATCTCCCGTTCTTGCCAATCATACAAAATGTCTCAATCAGTATCGGCAATTCAAGAAATATGCAGTACATTCTGGACTATTTTTATTATTAGGTATTTTACATAGGTTTTTCTTCTAAATATAAATGAAACAAATGTACATGTTTAGCCATATAGGTATCCCACATTTCATTAACAATTATGTAACAAATCTTAGTATACGTTACTTTTGTTCTCCATTACCTTAACGTTGTCAGAATGATACAGTATTTATCCATACTTAATTGCTTCAAACTATACGACACGCGTAACTTTAAAAAAGGATTGCCCTGTGTTAGAACTACTTTCTTTTGCAAATACAAAACCAACAATGTAAGCGCATGTAACAGATGTCGGATCTTTCGATTTATTAGCTTTGTCTGTGAATGAACTAGGAGAGCTATTTGATCTATGGAAATTATACAGTTGGACGGAGTGGATGAGTTCATTAAGTTACTGAAGAAACTTTCAAACAAGCTAATTCGTAATGTCCAACTATAGCTTTATGTCAACAAACGTGAGATATGTAGTATTAAAATATCGTTCTATTCATTTAAACAATTTTAAAAGCAGAAATATTCAATAAGAATCACATATCAGATGGTTCAGATTATCAACTGTGATATTCAGTCTATTAAACTGGATGTCAAGGAAACGAAATATCCTTTCTTTCTCAGAGACCGTCCCTTTTAAAAGTCAGACCAAGTATCTAATTCGAAAAGAAACAAAAATGCAACTTTAGAAAGCGGTTTTTGTTAAATCAGCACGAGCCACAGAGACAGTAAGCTAGGAAGACGATGAAGCCTTATTTTCCACGGGCAAAATGGGCTCTCGCACTCTAGCAGCTTTGTAATTTTTCTTTCTTTGAATTGTTTTGAAAAAATGTTTCGATTTATTGTACAAGTCATGCAGATCATGTAGCTGGGGTACCCCATGGCCGATAAATCTGTCCCGATAACGATTTTTATATTCTGATGTTAGTTATTACAACTAGTTATGGGGACAGATTTATTGGGCTATTACGACTCTTACAACGTACAAGCAAGTGATGTGGTATAAAAAAAAACAAACATTATATATGCCTGGTAACAACAAAAGACAATACATATGCTTAACTTTCTTCATCTCGTATTTCCTCAAAATGTACATTCTATGTTATTTCTAATAACCAGAATGACATTTGTACTTAAAACCATTGCGAGGTTGTACTACTCATCTATGCTTCATTTTAAATAGAAATCACATTCCAATTTACCGCTCCGGTGGCCTAGTGGTTATAGCGTCCGCCGCGGAAGCAGGAGGTCGTGGGTTCGATCCCCGGCCGAATCATACCAAAGACTTACAAAAATGGCACTAACAGCTGTCTCGCTTGACGCTCAGCATTAAGAGGTTAGTGTTAGGAATGGTCGGCCTGGTGTCAGGATAATATGACTGGGTGAGACATCATGCTACATGTCTGCGGCATGATGCCCTAGTGCTAGACATCACTATGAACTGCCTCACTGCAGACATCGTAGCGATATGACTGAAAAATTGTTAAAGCTACGTTAAAAATCTTAATCAAACAAACAAACAAATTAACTGAACTCCCATAACGAAATTATTTTCATATTCCCTAAGAAATTATATTTAATCCTGTGTCACCTTGAAAATTTTAATTGAAAGAATTTCTTATTTTATTTTGTCCAACTTATGACTTTAAAATATTAATAGCTTTGTGTGTGTATGTGCACTTGCCGGGCCTCCTTGCCGTTTACTTATTATAAATAAAATATAATTTACGTTTCTTAGAAGACTTAGTTATCTACCCTTGAAAATTTATTCGCGGTACCACCGCTACCAGTCCAGCAGATGATATGCACACATATATAAATAAATGTTTATTAATCTTGGAATTAAAAATAAAAATGGTTTAATGACAATTACTAAGCTGAGAAAATAACTAAGAAATAAATGCGAGGATTTCGGGACGAAAGAATGAGCTTTGTTGAAAGTTTGTAAGTTTAAATGCAGTTCTTATATCTTACACGATGTCGTTGATGAAAGCGAAAGTAGAAATTCTTCAGAAACTGGTAGGCCATATAGTTATTTGACAATCCTAACGTGGTTCCGTGGTCGGGGGCAGTAACCATTATAACAGGCCAAGGGACTGGTTTGTAAAGGTGTAATTTTATCTCAATAAAGTGAAAAATTAAAGATTAAATACATATTTTCACTCTTCGGATGTGTCATGCCTTTTTTGGTTGGACTTCAAAGTTACTGCTGCTGAAACTTTTACCTGTTAGCGAGTTTTATGCCGATTCACATATTATACTCGCAATCAAATGCAAATCAATTTATTAAATACAGATATTTACTGAGTTATTCATTTTAAATTAATACATGATTTGGCTTAATCTATCATTCTTTTAATATATACTGTATTACTACTTATTTTTCTATCATTTAATGCAACCAGGTTACAAAACATGTACTCGGAATAAAAAAAGAAAGTTTAATCTTACAGTTAAATGTAGAAAGTTTTCGGGCTAAAATGCAATACAACAGATACAACAGGTAGCGCATTTCAAATCGGAACAAGCTTCCACTGCTTAAAGAAATTGCTTTTTAGATGTGATACGTTTGTTTGACATATTTTGTAGATGACCGATATCATCAAGTGGGAGAGATTGACGTGTGATGCGTGTGAGGTTGGTTGCTAATAATTTACATTTAATATGAAGGATATTATCACAATTAGTGATAATTTTAATCAAAATTATTTTAATCTAATTAAAATTATATCACTGATAAAATAACTGCATCAGCGATTTAAAATCTATTATACAGTATATGAGTAGACCGATTCATGCAATGTTATAGTTATCTCTATTTCTAATTTATCTCTTTCGTTATTTATGTTACGTCTTATGATCTCTAGGAATGCACACACGCAAGCACACATGAAATAAATGTTAAACAAATCAAGCTTGCAGCGCCGTGCCGAAACAATGGACAACATTCTTCAGTTAAAAAGTATCCAGATCAATGAAGTTTGGTTTCTTACTTTATCGTTGACTCTTATGGTACATGGCCCGGTAGCAAAATCATATTTAATCACGCATGAAAGTTTGTCATTCTAATTCTAGCACTTGCTAAAATATTTGCTGTCGGATTTCAGCGCCAGTTCAATATGTTTCTCGTAATTTTCTCAACATTTCGTGGGCAAGTGCTTTAGTGTTTTAGTGCACGCTTATCAGTGGTCGCCATCTTTTGACGATCGCCATCTTTAGAGAAAGGCATAAGAAGTACCAGTTGTTACGACTTACGTTGTAGACGTGGCTAAGTCTCACTTGACGATTGTTCAATTAGACATATATGATAGTACATTTTGAAGCGAGTCTGGCGTCCGGATTTAGTATTTGGGACATTAACGGTGAAAATGATCACTAGGGACGAATCTCTAGATGATTCCATTTAACATCAATCAATGCTCTGAACATTTACGCCATTAAACTTGCCCTTTCAATAGATTTCTAGTAATTTTCGGGTAAGTAGATACATTTTCAGCAAAAATGTAAATGGCAATAAGATATCTCTTGTTTACGCTAAATCGATGCCTTTAAAAATATCTACATCAAGCAGCAAGTGACATTTATAACTGGACAAGTCATTGCTTAGTGGACTCGACCCATACTGATTCAGAAACGCAGGCATTGTTTCAACCGCAAAGAAATACAATGAAAGGCCGTTGATTAAAAAATATTAAAACAATTATTAGTTTTACCTTTTAATAGGTTATCATCAACATAGTTATTTGCAAAAGTGCTGAAAAAATTGTGATTTGTTTACATTCTTATGATTTACATTAATAAATCGGTGCTGATATGTATAGGCATGCGAAATATTTTGCCCATTTCAACTTTATATAATAACTATTGTATATATATATATATATATATATATATATATATATATATATATATATATATATATATATATATATATATAACACTTAAAAATTTAGGTCTTTATAACTTCGACATTTTTGTTAAATGTTTAAAAATATTTTGTCATTACATTTTAGTTTTCTGGGAAATGTTCGGGGAGAGATCTTTCGATTTACTTCCTTGTGTTACATATATAATAAGTTCGCAGTGTTGTTTAACGTTGGTATATATTGCTAAATTGGGATGTGGGTGGGATGTTAGTTTTCATTTTTATTGTGAAATCTTCACATAATCTGACATAAAACCTAATTTGCATTTAAATGGAAATTTTGCATCTTTTGTTTTTGTTGCGAGACATCGTTTTTATGGTAAACATTACGGTCATGCTTTCTAGAACAAAGGTGTGTATTGACATTGTGTGAAGCATAAGCTCTTCATCTAATGAACCATAATTAGTCATTTATCCGTGATGATAATGTACATTATATCATTCTTCGGGAATCAGAACATTTATCATTCGGCAGCTTTTATTATATACGCTGCTTTTGTGCCTCATTTACATATTGTAATTGGAATGAACATACTTTAAACAACACTTAAATCATGTATAAGAAAATCTTCAAAATGTGGCTTATTTTTTTTGAATATTGCAAGACTAACATTTCTATATCATTAATGCGGAATCTATATTCAGTGAATCTCTGCGGTTTGAAAAACTTAACTTTACTCGGTACGTACAACCCGTTATGAGACAGTATATATCCTTTTGTGTAATATCTTCTCTCTCTTGCTTTTACAAAAAACTTGAAAAGTCATCTTAGATTAATTTCTGTTTTAAAACAATAAGCCCAAATTAACGTTTTGTTTGAAAACTGTAAGCCCATATGAGGAAAATGTTTTGTCGAAACAAATGGACACTTATTTTGCTCACTTATAATGGATGCCTTATCATAAATATCAATTTTTATCATTAATAAAATGTTATAACCTTTGTTATTTATTATTAAATAGGTGGTATGTAAATATATATATTCTTTAAAGTGCAAGGTTATTTCAAGAGGATGTAAATTACATGTCAGTCAAAACAATTGCATCGGCTGAGAACGACAACCACACCATTATTAAAATGCAGCTTTCTGCATACATATATATTTCTTATCCTTAGAGGAGTAAGGAAAAACAGTACACGAGTAATGTTTTTTGAACCGAGCCTTGGCGTTTCTGGTTTGTTCGACAAAGGCCAGATAGTATGGGAACAATACATCCCCACATCTATTACTGGAGTTCTAGACAGGTGAATGAGTTATCCCTTATTTGTATTCTTTCATTATCACTACATCTTTCCAGATTGTATTATACTAATTCCATAAAACATAGATGTATGATGTTTAAAGTTATTTTATTTTGCACACGAAGTTAAAGAATTTTTGAATGACTATCGAAGGTTTGAATATGTATGCGTTATTTTAATTCGACTATGCTAGTTCTGAAAATGGTCACACATCTAAACTAAAACTCAGTCACCTTTACTCTTGAACAGTTAACTGTTCATATTTAATAATAATAATAGCAACAATAATATAATAATAAAAACACTACTACTATTACTACTACTACTACTACTACTACTAATAATAATAATAATAATAATGATGATGATGATGATGATGATAATAATAATAATAATAATAATACTACTACTACTACTACTACTACTACTACTACTACTACTACTAATAATAATAATAATAATAAAATTAATCATAATAATAATAATAATAATAGGTAGTAGCATTGTATGAAACCATATCCATAGATCATGCGGTACAAAATATGTTTTAGAGTGTAACAAAAGAACATCGTATATGTTATAAGTGTTGTAAATTAAATGAATCATTACAGCATTTCCTATAATTGGGTGAGATGCAAATTTATATTACATGGTAATCACACAAAACAATTTAAAAAGAAACGTAAAGGCTGCATGAAGCAGCTTTATGATTATATCGATCTAGTCTTGAGCAGCAGGGGTCAATGATAAAACGATTTGTCTGATCTTTAGGGCTTTTATAGTAAACGCTGCTAAATAAAACTTATCAGAACTGTATCTGTTTCATTTTGTAAAAAAAAATTCTAAGGTTAAAAATTTATATACGGAGGTCAATAAATATTTTCTTCATAATTTATATAGCTGACAAGCGGTAATACAATGGAATTCATTGTCGATGTTAACTCTACAAATCTGACAAGTTTTATTTCATAAGAAATATGTTGATACCTTCATGTGTTACCTCTGACTGCCATATTCCGTCCTCTTAGCGTAGTTACTATATTACAAAAATCGCTATTTCTTAACAAGTATAGGCATCTTTGATAAGTGAACTCTGAACGCAAAGAGCTATCTGCATGCTAATTCTTCCTAATTCATTAGAGTAGACTTTGATGTACCAAGAATATATTTATAAAATGACAAATGAACATTTTTAATATCATAGTCGTTAAACCCCAAATCTCATCCTCTACGGGTAATTTGAAAAAGTTTGAAAGACATTGCTTCAATATATGCCCAGCCTTCAACGCCTGCAAGGATTTAGTTGTAGTTTGTAGTTGTAGTTTGCTGACACATGTAAAATTAGTTTATACGATTCAATTGTTTCCTCTGTATGGCCATATTAACACTTTAAGTAACTTCTGAGGTAGCTACCTTTGCAAAATACAATCACTCTTGTATTATCCATGTTCACTTTTTTTTTCCACTTATGGCAATATGGATGCAGCCCATTGAACATATTTTGCAGCTGGTGGGCTCTCTCTCTCTCTCTCTCTCTCTCTCTCTCTCTCTCTCTCTCTCTCTCTCTCTCTCTCTCTCTCTCTCTCTCTCTCTCTCTCACACACACACACACACACCTACCTACTACCTACATCCAACCATCCATCCCTCCATACCTCCATACATACATACATACATGCATACATACATACATACATACATACATACATACATACATACATACATACATACATACATACATACATACATACATACATACATATATACTTATATATTTAAAATGTGCTATTCCGGCAGGAAAGCTGCAAATGGACATGTATTTTAAAACTAGTTTTCAACTATTTCTTCTTATTTTACCGGTTAATAACTCTTGTTTGCAAATGATTTTCTGTCATTGGATTATTCCAGGTTTTACATTCATTTTTACACTAAGTGTTTGTTTTGTTGATATTTAAGTTGCTTCTTCCCATTAATCTGGGCTCGAACCATTGGAACACTTTTTGTTATTGCGCCTTTAAGAACTTTTGACAAAATGTATTCATATCAAAGTTGGTAATGGTACGGGAACTAGTTGGGATTGTTAACGTTTTGAGTTCGGTAAGTTCGTTAACTGGGAACTTTTAACCACATTTTTTTTAACACTTCATTTGTGAATTTACGTCGAGGAAATTGGAGCTACATGCTTTTCCCTAAGTATCTGTCACAAGCTAAGGATACACCAAGGCAGCCGACCTGAACTGGCTGGTCTGAGCGGGTGTATCGAACCCGTGACGTTTTGGATTACGAAGCAGATGCTCTACCAACTACGCTGACAGGGAGAAAGGAGACAAAGTTACGAGGACCAAAAAGATATTTAACATAAAATCCTGAACATTTTAAAATATATACATTATGAGGCGATAGTGCGAGATGTTAAATAAAAAGAAGCAATACTTGGACATATACATTGCACACATTCTGCGTTTGTATATGGTAATGGCAATGTAGATAACCTTAAAATTATAAATGAATAGACGCATTATGTTGTAAATGGTAAGTAGGAAAGATCAGGTTCTGATGAGAGCTTACCTTAAATAGCACAATATGTGGATTCTTGTCCTAATAAGTACGTTTCGTATATAAACAAGTCTCGATATGTCCACATAATAATAAACGACTATTAATGTCCAGCAAGAACTTACCTCTTTCTTATATTTATATATAGAACCTTCACTCATTCGTAGATTTAGGTTGACAGCCTAATAATTCAGGACTTCAGTAGGTGTCTTAGTAGCCAATCATGTGCGCGAGAAGAAAAAGACGGTTTGGCGGCAGTTATACTGGTGTAGTGGCAACACATATTTTTATATCATCGGGAAATAGACATGGATCAGAACAAAGACTCGGCGTTCTTTACCTATTAACGCGGTAGTATTCTCGTGTGGTTTTCATTTCTGATGCATCATTACAAAAAAAAAACAATTTGATTTATCGTGTTATATAATCATCATTCAATTATACCTGTCAGTTAAAACATTTCATATTTGTCAGCATAAAGCATTTTCATCATAAATTATTTCTGTATTTAAAACTGAAACTCTGACTCACGAGATAATCAAAATGCCATAATTCGGAATAGTCACATTGCCTACAACATCCCAGTTTACATTCCATCCTAGACATGAAGTTACTCTTGATGCGATGACAAGTTGGCGAAAAGCATGGTCATATTAAAGTAAACAAATTTTTTAAGTATCAGTCAAACACAACTCAATAGCTTTTGTGAATTGTTATCAGACGTTCGTTGCCTTAGGAGCAGTAACAATAAATCCCGAGTAACATGAACATCCCCCCCCCTCGATTATCTTACCTCGGAAAGTTAACTCCCAATAAATTTCCACATTTGCTTATCCTTCTTACCAGGACCAGACCTGCTATAGGGGCCCAGGGGGCCCGCCCCCCCCCCCCTTAAAAAAAACAAACTATTCAATGCTTTTGATAAAAGATGCAAAGGGGGTTCCGAATTTTTTTTATATTTATTTATATTTTTTTAATATTTTTTTAGTTTTTAAAACATTGCAGTTTTTAGTCACTTTTGTTAGATCCCTTTTTCAAGGTTCAGATAGCACCAGATTGCACCATTTTGCATCCTTGAAAAAAAAATTCCGGGGGGGGGCATGCCCCCGGACCCCCCCCCCCCCCATAGAAGGCTCGGCGCTTCACGCCTTCGCTTAACCCATAAACAAGTTTGGTCCCCCCCCCCTGAAAAACTTAGGTCCGGCCCTGCTTACAAAGGTGTCAAACAGGTATGGAGTTATTAATATGCTTAAAATCTGACACTATCACATTTTCATTTTTCGCTAGAAAGGCATTATTGGATATGTTACCATCATTTCGCTATAGTGTGCGTCAGCAAATTGACGTGCAAGTTGGAAAAGAAAACTAGTTGCGTTGTAACGATAAGCTGGCTGTTAAACGCGTGCTGTTTGGTTTTAGTTGAGTATTAGAACAAGCCATCGTTAGCACATGTACTTTTACGTGTCGTGTGCATGGATTATTTCACGAGTTCTTTTCTATACCTTTGAAAAATTACTTAATCTTTACTAAGTATTCTTCTAAATGCAGGAATCCGAATGATTGACTGCCAAACTCGATTTCGGCTGGGAACTAGTCCCGATGTAGACTGTCCTGGTAGCGATGTTATATTTCACGATTTAAAAAGGCACAGTATCGTTTTACGCATCAAGCAGTGGACATCTTAAGTGTAAGTCTAGGTCAATGTCCGTATCTAGGTTTTCAGTTAAAACAAATATTTTTTAAGTTTTAAGGCATTTTTGAAAATTTCTGGATAGAATCAACAAGAATAAAAAACTCAAGACTGTAATTTCACTAGATTTAGATAACTTACTTTATTGTGTTTTCTATTCGGCATGGCTGATTGTTAGTTTTAATAACTACAAAAGAGACTGAGAAAACGATAGTATTTAAAGGAGTAGGGAGCATTAAGTTAAAGTTGTGGTTATATTACTCATTTGTATGCCCAAGATAAATTAAACAATAGTTTGGGGCGACCCAGTTACATCTAAAAAGATTTACAGTACATTATAAGGAATAAATTGCGCGAGCGTTCCGATATGCATATTTGTTGAGTAGAAACGAGGCTGAATAAACGTGACGTCACAGAATCAGTTGCAGCTATCGCCCATTGCTCAGCATCCTGTTGATCCATTGTGCTTGAGAGTAGGCAGCTTATTAGTGTTTGTATTCGAGTGTATCTTCCAAGAATCTTCCACTGTGCAGCGTTTGGATGCAACAACAATTCGAGTGGTAATTTTTTTTTCCGATTTCCGAAAAACAAAATCCGACGAAAGACTTGGATCCATTACTGTCGCCGTGAGAACTTTGAGCCGGTAGCTCATAGACTTTGCAGCCTTCATTTTTTAAATGATCAGTTAGAAGTTGATCCAGAAAGACGTGCAGAATTGTGATATTTAAATGCCAGGACACGACTGAAGCCGACAGCAATACCAGATATTATTCTAACCTAGCAAATTTTAATACCTGCAAAAGCTAGCCAATGCCACCTACCTTTTGTATCCTTAAGAGTGCTGTTAAAAACAATTAATCAACTTTGCAAATTATGCATTTTCTTTCTATTTAAGAGCAACGAAGTTAAAGGGTCCACCTATATGGAAGTTATAAGTCTGCGCGGATAACCTAAATACTTCCTTGTAGTTACTTAAGGGCCCGAGAACGGTGTACGGGAATAAGATAAAGTATAATCTTGCACTACAGGCAATCAAATAATATAAAACCAATATGTACGTTCCTTATTCCTTTAATCGCTTTCATTGACATTAACTAATATTGTAATCCTATCCAATATATTCAACGAATATTCGAATTGGAAATTTTAGTTTTGTTTCAGTTTTTATAGAAAAGTTTTCTTGTTTATCCACCAGATATTGCTTTGTCATCTTCCAGTCATTTACGATATTCGTTATACCAGGAGCAATAAACAGAAGTGCAAATTACAATATATTTTTTAAAATTAGACTTGCTGTCAAATCGCGGGAAATACCACAACAGGAAATTGAAATTGTGAAACCTTTACAATTTATCTAAATCAGATAATGACAGACAGTACTGTTTTTGGCAAGCATGTGACCAAGTTTGTGAAAACTTTTTGCCATCTTTCACAAAGAAAGAAGAGCAGGTAAGAACTAATTTGAAATCCATAATATATATATATATATCCTTATATATATATATATATATATATATATATATATATATATATATATATATATATATATATATATATCCTTTTATATATATATATCCTTTCATCTTGGCGCCGCCTACAGATCATAAAATAGATCAGAAATAAAACTTGAAGACTAATCTTCCTGACAGCGTATGTTTCAAGTCTAATAGTCGTGGAATGACCAAGTGCAAAATTTGTCACAAAACTTGTAGTCAGTGAAGTTAGAGATTTGGCTATTTTGGTACATAATTAGTAGGTTAGCCGGTCAATAGAGGTTGATAGATTGATGAATGTGGATCTTTTAAAAGTATTCTTGAAGTGAATCTTTGAGGAACTTATTAAAGATTTATTCAATAAAATTATTATTTAAGTGTATCTACGAGAAATTTATAAAATATTTATTCTATAAAAAATTATTATTTAAGTGTATCTACGAGAAATTTATAAAATATTTATTCTATACAAGTATTATTCAAGTGTATCTACGATGAGAGTATTATTTAAGTTTATCTACGAGAAACTGATGAAAGATTGATTGTATGAAAGTATTACTGAAATGAATCTACGAGAGATTTATGAAAGATTTTATATAAAAGTATTATTAAATTGTATATAAGAGAGATTTATGTAAGATTTTTTTGTGCAAAAGTATTGTTGAAATGTATCTACGAGAAATTTCTGAAAAATTTGTTTAAAGTAAAAGTAAATCTGAATCTGTTACTAAAGATCACCTTCTTGATGCAGTTCATGTGCCAGTGTGGTTGTAAAAATATAATTTATATGAGACCCCCATTTTTTGAAGACACCAATTGATAAAGGACAATTCTACTTTCGCTGTATGTATGCATGTCTGTCTGTCTGTCTGTCTGTCTGTCTGTCTGTCTGTATGTATGTATGTATGTATGTATGTATGTATGTATGTATGTATGTATGTATGTATGTATATCTGGTAGGAAATATTATGAATGTCACTATGTCAGGGGAAAAGGAATTCAAATTTGTTTTTGCATCATGCAGATAGTATTTGAAATTGTCATACCGTCTTTATTCGGTTATAAGCCGAGTCATACAGTAAACTACACAGACCCATATCTGCAGTCATATATTGCGCTGGTAGATCTGGGTCAACTCAACTTGCTGTGATTACTAAGTAAAACAAACAGCATAGGCCTTGGCACATTATGCGACAGCTGATAATGGTCTTTGTTTTTTGCAGTTCTCGTTTCATAACGGTGGGGTAGATAGCTACACTAACAGTGACTGGGGTGGGGTGGGGTAGTAGCAACATTAACAGTGACTGGGGTGGGTGGGGTAAATAACAGAGGAGTGACGGAAGTGATACAGCTAGCTTCGTGGTGATCCTGGTACATTTGTATGTAATGACCATACACATTAAAGCTTTTACAGGATTCGAATTTTAGATTTCGGTAGTTCATTAACTAAATTTACCAACATTTCTAGTCTTTACGGAAAAGCCTACTATTCTAATTGTAAACTAGTGATTTGACTGATGTCTACGAATCTAATCTTTTTAATCCGTAACTGATGTAAGAAACTGTTCGAAATCTGCCATATACTTGCTTAATGTAAAAGCCAACGCGTTTTCAACCATTTTTAAAAGTGTTATTTTCTCATGATCGGGATGATGGTTGGTGGTAATGGTGCGCATAAGTTTGTCTCTCCCCCCCCCCCCCCCCAACAAAAAATGTTTTATTTTCTTTCTTTATCTTCCTCTTTTCATCTCGCCCACATACGTAAAGCTAAACATTATCACTATTCCGCTGACGACAGTCACAGCGTTCTTCATGCGAAGATTATTTCAAAAAATTTGTGAGAAACAGTTGGGTGTATAAGGGTACTGTGCGTTGTGAGATACAGTTGGGTGTATAAGGGTTCTGTGCGTTGTGAGATACAGTTGGGTGTACAAGGGTTCTGTGCGAAGACAAGGCACTGGATCCTTGTGTCAAGAAATCTCTTATTCAGCAAAAAATTTCGCATATCTCAAATAAATACCTGTTGTGTAAATATAGTACGAAATAAACAAGGGCCAGCACAAGAGTTTTCTTCCATTTTAATAAATGATCCATAGATGTAGTCTAACGTTGAACTGATTCCCTCATATCGATGTATTATGACGAAGGTATGTGTACCTTTATTAACTGGCATTCGAGGAACTCGGATTTCGTAGATTTCTGTTAACATGCGCATTTTTTGTGGAATACGATGTCCTATTTTTTGGTGTACGAACATGTTTTTCTCTAGTTCCGCTTTACACTGAAACTGAAAAAGGTGGATAAAAGAATTGGGTATGTCATGTCTAACCGTCAGTATAAAATTGCCTTGTAATACGTACAATTAGTTTACATTTATTTACAGAACGAGATGCGCGCATGGCTATGTTATTCATGTTAACTTGCTTTATGTACTTTCGTTTTTATCAGGAACACTTTGTCCTAGATACGATTTTCTTCTTTAGGTGAAAATCTGCTCAAGAGACATGTTATTCTGGGGAAATTTAATGATAAAATAGTGTCCCTTTAACACGCACACATTCGGCGAGTGCAGATCCTGTTGTACATTATTTGGATTTCAGTGGCTATTAGATTCAGGTAAACAGATACGGTTTTAAAAACTTAATATGACATCACAATTTCTATATTACATGTAAGGGTTTACACAGATACACACGTACGCCCACACACATGCAACCACACGCACACACAGAGAGAGACACACCCTAATTCAAAACAAGAATCTTTAGGTATGTCACTAGTCAATATTTGCTAACGCATAGTCACCAACATGTCACTTTTATGACAGTAATGACTTAGTAGCACATAACAAAAACAAAACAATTACTGTATACGTGACAATAATTATATTCAAGTGTTGAATTGACAAAATACCAATACAATGAATAAGTCACGTCCAGTCTCTGTTGCGAACTTTCTTGTGTGATAATGCCTATGAAACAATTTTTTTCACTCCTTAACTGGTTTTTCACGATAATGTACAGTATCCTAACTACTGTGAAAATCTACATTTACAAGTCTCAAATATAAGAGTTTAGCACAGTTGAAATCAATGACCACTATAGTGCCTGTGCCGCGCGGGAAAGTGTACGCTACAGAGGACATAACTCTTCGATTTTTATTCTGGATATTTTCTTTTCCTCATTTTCCATGTCAATATGTTGACTATCATAATTTTAAATTTAAACAAATCAAGCTCCACTCCTCATCTGATACCAGTAGACTGATGTTGTCAGCTTTCAGGCATTGTTACCGTAGTAAAACCAGTATGTCTTGTATAGAACATTGGCGTACATACATAGTTCTAAATCACTCTGTCAGATTTGAGAGAGAGAGAGAGAGAGAGAGAGAGAGAGAGAGAGAGAGAGAGAGAGAGAGAGAGAGAGAGAGAGACTAATTATCTGGTGTGTAAGGAAACAGACGATGGGGAAATGATTGACAGTGGACAGTCAAATAGGGTCAAGACAGAATGGGACGCGTTAATTTGTGTTTAAAGTGAACATTAGTGGTGGGAGTAGGGAATGTCTTATGTTTAATGACTGAGAAAAGAAAACTAAAGCTGGAACAATATGTTTTAAACAAAGTAATTAATTGTGCATTTTATTGGCAGCATACGTTTTTTCTCGTCTAATACTAAATAAAAACATAATTATCAGAACTAAGTGTGTTACCCTAGTTAAATAAAATAGAGCAACTGTGCATGAAACTGTATTGTCGAGAAAAGTTTTGAACTAGTATATGGTTACATGTATTGTACTTATCTAGAATTAGTGACATATACTATTTTTTAAGAATGTGCGACTTAAATCATTTCATCAACTCTGAAGCTCCGAAAAATATATTTTCATCCTCTCCGTAATGTTTCCAATATATATGTTTATAATTTCTGTTAAGTTCCCTAATATATCTTTCCGTCATCTTTAGTGTTTCTTTGAAGTCTCCGCGATGTATCTTTCACATAAACTTGTGATAAATCAACATTAACTGTCATGTAAAAGGTGGTCGAATGTTCCTGTAAAAGATATCCCCCAATAAAAAAAAACATGTATCCTGTCATGCTCTCGCTTATTTTTGAAAGTTGTTGGAAGACTATCGTCCCATTTCAGACCTTTGCCGTAACTCGTATACCTTTCTTGGTGATCCCGTAAGAATTCTTTCTAACGATTACACATTTTAATATAATAAAATACATTGATATGACCAGTTTGTAGGTCATTTATATGAATTTGAACCCACTATTATCGGGGCGTTATAAAGTACTCGAGTTTGATACATTATGATGCCGATGTTTTTTCTTACTTTTTTTTCTTCAGATAAATACATCATATCGACAATATCCTCCTGATTCACATTCTGTTTCGCCTGTTCAATATTACTTTATAATCATTTCATTTCGCTTTTTTAAAAAAATAAAGAGATGCTCGTATGTTAATGAACCAAAGATTACTAAATGGTTACACCTACTCTGTTTCTGCCTCAAGAGAAGGTATTTGTTTTATGTTACACGTGTTTTCTGTTACCGTACGTACAGTTTGTTGGTTTCTGAGATAACAGTTTGTTTTATTGTGATCTTTGACAAGAGAAACAAATGTAAACGTAATACAGATCTCACTTTTGACATCTTCAAAAGAAATGAAACTAAAATAAACAAACAAGATCTCCATATACAAACAAACTTTTCAACAATAAAGAAACGATTCGAAAATATTGTTACTTAGATGATTTTCGTGAACAAAGAAAACCTGTGATTTTGAACATATCATCTAAACAACACGAGTTTAACAATTTGATTAGAGCGTATGCAAGCTATGGAGAGTAGGTTCGAACTATCAAAGTACATCCTAAACATGAATCGAATAAATTCTTTGTATATTTATGCATATACACAATAATAAGTTTATCTAGTGAATGCGAGAATGTATTTAGAAACAAGATCACCTCTTACTGGCAAGACAAAATGTATTTATTTTGTTAATAGGAATACATTTGCAAACTATTCTTATGATTTAGACATAAATATCAAATTAAAATATTAAAACATACAAAACATATTCAACAATCAGTATGCATCTAGAGAAACGTCGTAGTTTCTTATTTCTATTTATACATATTAAATAACCTCATTTTTAAAGTTAAAAATGAAAATATTAGTAAACAAAAAAACTTATGAAAATCTAATAAAGCTTTTGATCATAATTAGGTGTTCTGAATCTGATCTTTTATTATTTTCCCCTCTTGGATATTTTCCCGTTGTGTGCAAGGTAAGTGAGAGCCACTATACTCTACCAAATAGTACAAGTCAGTTTTAAAGAAAAAACACTTGTTGGCTTCGTACGCCACCTAAAAGAGAATTTAAAGAATAAGAAAAAAAGAAAATCAGATATTGGCAGAATTATATGTTATCCACTGACGTGACAAAGATGAATCTTGTATTAAAAAGAATAGATAGGATTAGCACGAAAATGCAAGAAGCGACAATTACAAATTGCAGGGCATTTAGCTAATATAGCATTTGTCTAGAATTTCTCCAGTAATCAAACCGCACGTGTAAATTCACATTGTTTAATGTTCTGAAAGGGCAAGGCGTTAGAAGGCTGTAGTACAAAAGATACTGCTAAAAACGTACAAAAACAAGCCCTTCACGAGTATTGCCGCCGTTATTGTCGAGGCCGTGCCAGAATAATGCCATCGCATGGGTTGCGGCCAGTCGTGTCAAAGCCTCGATCTTGGACCTTAAGTATTAAGCATTAAAATGTGAAGACAATTATGCGCTTTACAACAGAGTTCATAAAAAGCAGCAAATAAAACACAACCTCAACTCGACAAAAAGGTAGAAACAGTTGGATTTATTATTGTCCACTTCTGAAAAATTATCCCTCACCAACTATTTTTAGACAAGGATTGGCTGTATTGAAAGAAAAGCTTTTCTACAAGACTAGTGTTGTTTCTTTTGGTATAACACCATTCTTCAGCTCATGATTGATTATATATGGCGACCATTATATGGATGGTTGAGCAAGAAGACAGAAAGAAACATCGATTCACAGGAAGCAAGTGGCAAATTTTCTTAATCTGATTTGTAAAGAAAATCGTCTTCGACCCCTTGGATATCAAGGCAAATACAAGACTAATGAATACTTCAGTCTCTAAACTATAACCACGTTTCTGAAACGAGTATAGCAAGGTGTTAGCTCCAGCTATGCATACCTCTCGTGGAAAAAGGTGCCAGTCATCTTAGCTGTCACCTTTAGGTATTTGGTAACCATTACAAGAAGAAGTCATAGGAAAACAATTTATTATGTACGTATTGTTGTCTTCTTCCAAGACGCATGGATAATGAGAAATCTTTTCAGGTTGTCACAAAATTTGTTTTCGCATAATCATTGTTCAGTTTGTAGTATTCCAAATCAAGATTTGTACCATGTGCGCTATTGTCAAATTGCAGTTGAAACATCTTGTGTAAAGATTTAATCAACTATAGGAAAAGAAAGCGTGAGAAACGATTATATAAAGATGGATGAGAGACTATTATAACTGAATTGTTAGCCTGATAATATATTGTATTAAAATAAACTGAAATATGTTTGTTTACAAATTTTACTAGAGAAACGTGGTTCTTGCATATTTTCAGTGCAAATGCATCGTGCAACGACATGACATTTGTTAGCATCAATTATTTATAGTTTGCAATGCATATTGATTATGACATTTTTTAATATATCATAATGACTTCAACAAATGTGAAAAGTATTCAAATTAAAGCCAGATATAACACAGTTTTATTTATCTAAGCTGTAACAACCGTTATAAAACGATAAAGTAACATACTAAACATTTACTTATCAATATCAAGAACACATTTGGAACATACGCATAAAAATGCTCCTCTTGTATCTCAAGAATGAAGTCAGATACTGTGTTTTTGAAAGACTACAGATCACGGTTAATATATAGACTAGGTGTAATATGGAAACGTAATGCCATAAAACATGTTTTCTTCAAAAGTAAGAAAAAGCTTAATTTTGGCTGTAGATAATGTTGATATATGATAATCCTAGTGATATTTGATAATCATGTTGATATTAAATAATGCTTTCGATATTCAATAATGATGTTGATATTTGATAATTATGTTGATGTCTGATAATAATGTCGATATTTGATAATCATGCTGATATTTGATAATCCTTTTGATATTTGATAAGGCTGTCGATATTCGATAATGATGTCGATATTTGATAATGATATTGATATCTGATAATGATATCGATATTTGATCATAATGTGGATATTTGATAATGATGGCAATAATTGATAATGATATTGATAATCGATAATGATGTCAATATTTTATAATGATGATGATAGTTGATAATGATATCGATACTTTTGTTGATATTTGATAATGGTGTTGATATTTGATAATACTGATGTGATAGTTAAGAATATATTTTACAGAACTAAAAGCCGATTGAGAGACAGTTATGTACCTCGCCGGCATAGTGTACGATCCCAAATTAGCACTCGTTATACTCCGACCAGTACTTGTAGTACTCGTTATGGTTTTTGTGACTGCCGAAGACTATATGGGCCTCTGGTTTAGTTCGATTGGAACATATGTGCTGAATTATAGGTCTGGGCTTATTTGATTGGAACACACAATTTGAAATGGGCATCTAGACTTATTCGATTGGAATAACAAAACAGTTGAGATATACGTTCTAACTTGTTTGACATGGAATATACAAGTTAAAATAGTCGTCAGGACGTGTTCGATTGGAACACGCTAGTTGAATTAGGTGTCCAAACATAAGAACTTTTTTCTAAATTAGCTATTCTGACACACAAGACATTTGTCATTGCCTATACAACTAAAGACAAAACACAATTTGTTTAGTCGAATTATAGGTTAAAATTATTTTAATTATTTTAATTTAGTATAAATGTATTATCGTAGACGCATATAATGGCATTAAACGATATTTCGGTGAAGGAACTTTAAGAACTCTAAAAGAAAAAACACAACCCCATTTTGCATATTTAATTGAAAGCCAAATAGAAAAATAGAAAATAACAGACAGGTTTGCATGTAAGGCTTAAAACCAACTAAATAAAGTTGATCCCTTCCTCCCTATATGAATCCTTTTCATACACAAATATCCCCTCTACGAAAAACTGATGCAATTCTTCATTCGTGATATTGATGCAAAGTTGTTGAAGACTGTTTTGACGGAGATTCTCGAAACCCGAAATATCCAGAGCACAAAGTGAAAGATCAGAATCTTTGGCGTGCCTACAAATATATTTCTTTGATACTTCATCAATTTGGGAATACGCACATGATTGCAGGCGATATCATATTTTATTGATATAAAATGTATCTTTACGAGTCCATGGTCTTAAATTATGTAATAGAGAAAAGAGAAATTATCATGCTTGAGTCAAAGTTTACAAATATGGTATTTCCCTAGAATACAAAGTGACAATTTAAGAGGAACTTACAGTATCGTGAATTAAATACATGTACTACTTGATTCAAATTGTCCCATCGCAAGTCCAAAAGCAAAGAATGTTCCGAATTAATTCAATTAATCTTGAATGTGCTTATATAGCAGTAGTCTTGAATGTGTTGATATGTCAATAGTGTTATATTTGTTGATATACAAACAGTCTTGAATTATTTGTAGATGTACCACAATAATACATTTCAGTAAATCTTTGAATGAGTCCCCGATGTCTCAAAGTAGTGATTTTGAACAGAGAAACAATGAGCACCTTGTAATTCCAATGAATAACTTAAATGATTTGTCTCAAATTATATCAGAACACAAATGGAAATGATTTGGCAGACTCATCTTATAATGAAGACTTTATTTACAAACTCTCTAGTTATATATAAGCCTTAAATATGACTTAATCTGACTTATGACGTAAAAAGAATGATCTGGAATTCTCTAGATATGGATCTTTTATGCTGATTATTCCATCAAATTGTCTAGACTTAGTTTCTAGAATATTCTTAGCGTTTAAACATGGTTAGGGGTAGAGCTCAAAGTTAAGTGAAAATCTCAGTGTTTGGAAGGATTAAACAGATTCAATGTCCTCGATAGCATCTGATGATGACATACTATTATGAGAAGAGACATTGACAGTACAAAAGACAGACACGCTAATTGCATCGTGTGTGGGTCTAAAATATAAGAAAAACGATGAAATACAGTTTCCACTTATCAACTTTTTAACCTTCCACAATACCCAAATGATACGCTACCGAAACGTAGTCTTCTATGGTCATATTTTAATTCTGATTTTCGGATGAATTCGTATAGTCTTAATTTCATATAACGTAACACTACCTTTTGTTGTAAGTCTATTATAGTCTCGTGTTTTTAAATGAAAACCTAGTGTCTTCGCACGAAAATGCCTGGAAGGACGTTGTCAACAATACGAAATATATTGAAGCAAAAAAGCACCAAAACACTACTTGGATCACGCATGACAAAATTTTATGAGAATTTAGTAAAATTGATATTCAGACCATTTATCCCTTATACATTAAAAACTACAAAATTAGTACCAATATATGCACATGAATTCCACCATTTCGATCTGTACTCTTACTCATATGTGAATGCTCTGTCGAAATGTTAAATAATCGAAGGAATACACAATAGAGTGCATATTCATTACAGTAAGCTCCTGTAAGTTTGTTATGCGTGTTTAATTGTGTGCTGAACATTTTGTCCATGAGTTAGATTCTTCTTTATATCATGTAAAGAGATGTTTACATAGCAAACTTTTTTTCAGGATTGAAAGGTGTAAAAAGAATGCTTACATATAATCTGAGTTCAAAACATTCAGCAGTTCAGACCGGTGTTCCTTAAATCCGAGGCCAAAAAGTCTAAAATCTGGACACAAAATCGGATTCCGACCACGGGTGAAGTTTGGGTGTGGGAAAAAAGGGCCCAACACATTAGGTTTTCCCCTCCAGATTTTGTTGTGCAACTAAAACGTCCATATTATTTTGGTATCATTGTAGAGGTAAATCTGTCTACCTTTCCATAATACCGCCCACCTTAGTGAATCGTACATGTCCATGACTCTACAGAGTTTGGCAGTAGGCTACTACATACTGCCCCGTAAACGCGGCGCCAAGGGTGAATGTGTTAAACACCCTAGCTAGGAATTTCCACAAAAAATTTCATAAAAGTTGGCTGACGAAAGCTGTCATTTAAACAGTGCTTATGTTAATTGTTGTTAATGTTATCAATATAGTATTATCTCACCTTTGCAGGTGTGGGGATTTGCTGGAAGTGGGTATGGGTATTTGCGGGGAATTTGTGTCGGGATATCAGTAAGAATTTGTTTCCAATATGGATGCATTTGCATCTTTTTTTTTTTTAAAAAAAGTTTCCTTTAATAAATCAGAAATGTCCGCTACATGCATTTTGTATCTCGTTCAGTCAAATATAGTTGAGAAACTTATCCTAAACAAACGTTTAACTCTGTTCACCGAAACATGAAAGTAAAATTTTTGTTGTCGGGTTTAACACCATTTTTCAGCACACGATAGGCTATACATGGCGGCCAGTGTTACTGATGGAGGAAGAACCCGGGAAAACCCACGGAATAAACCACCGACCCACGAGAAGCTACTGGCAAGCTTTCTCACATACCCACATTGGCCGAATCTGAGACTCTGAAAGTTAAGTCACAGCGACCTTCTTGTAAGATGGTAATGTATTCACTATAATGCATTTATCTACCAAATTGTATTCCGTGATGGTCAATAATGGCTGATACACTAGCCTTGAACCAAAGTAACTAAACTGTAAAGGTTAGATCACAGTGATCTACATTTTGTACCGTGGTATCGAATTCTGAAAGATACATCTGCATTACAAGTCAAACTATTCTGGAACAGACAATGCCGAGAATATGGCCAAAACGGAAAACTTAATCCAAGAGATGCAAAGTTTAGGTCACATTAACCTCTTTTGGGAAGATAATAATATTAATAATAATAATAATAATAATAATAATAATAATAATAATAATAATAATAATGACTTTGTATAGCGCTTAGTCTTAAGACGTTCTAAGCGCTTTACAACATCTATAATGATATGACTGGAAGAAAAAATACCCCCCCCCTCCCTCAATGAAATTAGAAAACAAAAATGCGAAAAATACTTAAGGTTGGAAATATTATTAGGTCGTTAAGTTTGTTCTTGCGGTCTAGAAAGGTGTTTTAAGAGCAGTATTGAAAGGGAACACCGGGTCTTTGTGTCTAATTTCAATGGACAGTTCGTTCCACGTTGCTGGGCCCTGGTATGCAAACGAACGTTGTCGATATGACTTTGTTTTCATAGTGGGAATAATGAGTATACGATTGTCAGAAGAGGAGCGTAAGTATCTTGCTGGTGTGTACACATGGGTGAGGCTGGATAGGTATGTTGGACTGGAGTCTGTCAGTGAAACGTAGCATAGAGAACAAATGGTGTGTTTAATTCTGGACCGAATGGATAGTCAGTGTAGGATACAAAGCAGCGGGAGATGTGTACTGATTGTTGTAATATAACAAGACAGAACTGAGTTACACTGGACCCGTCTTGAAATTACTAACGAACACACAAATGTTTTAGTGGCATCAGCTGAAAGATATTTTCGAATGAAGCTGATGCGTCTCAGCTCAAGATATGCAGCCTTGGATATATATTTGTTCATGGCATGTTGGTGCAATGTGAGAGTAGTGTCTAGAGTAACACCTAGGTTTCGTACTGGCTGTGTGAATCTAAAGATGATATTGTACTCACCAAGACACATTGGTTTGGTTTTGTTTTATTTTGGTGTTTTACTGTAGAACAACATTCCGCACCCTTTCGGTCACTAAGGCTGTAACACTATCTTCGGCATATAATGTTGCACTAACTCTGGGACTGCGAAGGGCGAATAAAATAACATAAACGCAAAATGCAACAGAAGGCGAAGAGGTGTGAAATTTATGTTAGTGTGACCTACTTTTTATACTCAACAAGATGCATGTTCAAAACAAGATGCACAACTCTAAGGGTTGACCATATCTGAAAAAAAAATAACTTAAACCCCAAATTCACTGAAACGTAAATTTATCTTCCAGTAAAACACGTTTAGCCGGTGATACTTAAAAAGTTGCATGTATCAAACAAGCTTCTGTGATGCTTGAGAAATTAAACGAAACGCAAAACACGACCAATGTTTGGTGGGCTGACGGACTGACGGACACGAATAACAATATATGTCTCTCCCACATAGCAACATTGACCTCGAATTAAATAACTTTCCTCGTGACCTTCATGAATTTTGAAGCTTTCGTTGGCTTCGTCCTCTGTCAAGGGTAGTTTGGACAGCAGTTCTGTACACTATCTATAATATAATAAAATGCATAATGCATTGAAGCTCTTTCATGATGGTTTGGACAATATTATTCATTGAATAAAGTGAGTTTATCCCGGAAATAAAAAGAGAAGACCAGTAACTGGAAGTACCAAAAGACTGTAAAAAATCATAAACTATCAGAGTAAATATACATGTCTTGATATTATAGATATGGCGTAGGATTGGCCAATACTGCATACAAATATGATCCGGTCCATAGGATAAACCAATACTGCATACAAATATGATCCGGTCCATAGGATAAACCAATACTGTATACAAAAATGATCCGGTCCATAGGATAAACCAATGCTGCATACAAATATGATCCGGTCCATAGGATGAACCAATACTGCATACAAATATGATCCGGTCCATAGGATAAACCAATACTGCATACAAATATGATACGGTCCATAGGATAAACCAATACTGCATACAAATATGATCCGGTCCATAGGATAAACCAATATTGCCTACAAATATGATCCGGTCCATAGGATAAACCAATATTGCCTACAAATATGATCCGTTCCATGGGATAAACCAATATTGCCTACAAATATGATCCGGTCCATAGGATAAATCAATATTGCCTACAAATATGATCCGATCCATGGGATAAACCAATACTGCCTACAAATATGATCCGGTCCATAGGATAAACCAATACTGCCTACAAATATGATCCGGTCCATAGGATAAACCAATATTGTCTACAAATATGATCCGGTCCATAGGAGAAACCAATATTCCGTACAAATATGATCCGGTCCATAGGATAAACCAATATTGCCTACAAATATGATCCGGTCCATAAGATAAACCAATATTCCCTACAAATATGATCCGGTCCATTAGATAAACCAATATTCCCTACAAATATGATCCCGTCAATAGGATATTCCAATAATGCGTACATGTGTGGTCTGGTCAATAGCATTGACCAATAATGAGTACAATTATGGTCCTGTACATAAGATACACGTAAAATAGGCATACATTTCCTTGTATTAAGGACACCTTTATGACTTGAAAATTGGTCAGGTGTGTTTACGTGACTACATGTGGCTTTGGCCAACCAGTCACTATCCGCAGTTACCGTTTAAAATTCAATAATTTATTATATATTTTTTATCGAAAACCCCCCAAATAAAACAGGAGCATAAATGGAAAGTATTAACAACATGTTTCAGGATGCTAATGATAAAAGCCGAGTATATCACATTATTTATTAAAACTATTTATGATTGGCCAGTAAAAAGGATTGTATCGATGATAAAATGGCTGATAGCTGCAATAGAGAAAAGGTGATAATACGCACCTCGTCCGTTAAGAGAAGTTCCCTGATACTTTCTTCCATCTTCGCGAACGTTTCCTTGTACTCTCTGAGTTCTTCGGCGTTTCTAATAGATTGACATGAATACTCAGAGTCATCCAAAAGAATCCTGCCGATGAAAAATAATTCAGCAGCAACGCAGTTTGTCAACTGTTTCTAAATAGTTCCTTCCCGTTTCAATTATTTACACCCATTACCTTCATCCATAGGATTGGTTTTAAATTATAATACTAGAGAGAACGTAATCAAACCATCACGAATCATACCCTCAGGGTCTGATGCCGATTTATACAACGTGTTCATCATTCCAGCACGCAAGGTTCATAGTCCTCCAATTTTATTTCAGAAAGCTTCAAAAAAGTATATTTTATTTTTTATTTTTTACAGAACATGCGTTACAAATGTAAATAAACTAAAATTTGATGATACAGTTATTAGGATAGAATTTTTAGTAAAAGTAACAAGATTGCCATTTTCTCTAAATTGTATTATAGTAATGTTTCACTCATTCATATTATAATTTTTTTCTAATTTATATTTAATGTCGTACCACGTTATTTCATTTGTATTTCATGAAGGTATCCAATGTTGTGAAGTGTTCTTTCCATTGAATTTTTGGAATTTTATAAAATATTTTGCATTGTACTCTTCATTGTACTTTGTGAATTTTACTGAGTATTTTGCAATGTACTCTTAAATGTATCTTTTATATCTTACTTTGTATCTTGCAGTGTGTTTTACAATTGTATCTTTTAACTTTGTGAAAATGTCTCGCAGTGTATTTTTATCATTGCATTTTCTATCTTTTACCTTTTTACCTTGTTTTGGTGAATGTAATTTATTTTTCTTCTCGAGCCTCGAGGACTCAGCTCAAATGATCCAGAGGGTATTATTAGGATAGAATTTATAGCAAAAGTAATAAGATTGACATTTTCTCTAAATTGTATTAAAGTAATGTTTTATTCACTTATATTAAAGTAATTTTCCAAAATATATTAAGATTAATTTCATTTATTTCAAAATCACAACTATATATTAATGGAATAAAAGTGAATGATGTTGCAAGCAAAAGGGCAATGCACATCGCTGTGCTGTATTATTAAACCCAGTAAGAGTCAGTAAGCCACAAGATTATACAATGGCAGATTTCCAATGCTATGACTAAGAGCTTAGGTTTAACTTTCTGTCGAATGACGTAAAAACAATATGGTTCTTATGAAGATGGAAATGAGAGCATCTTTTCTAGCTGGATGAAGAATACACAGGTATACCGAGGGATGGCATATTTGGTCTTGCCGTGCGCCAGATACATATAAATAAGCGCGCAAATCGCCCAGGTCAATTCCTCTCATCCAGAAGCTAGAAAATACTTGTCTCTCTCATTACAGGTAACATTATATATGTCGCAAACTTCTTTTAGAAATAGGCATTTTTAATGTTTGAGATTGTAATGGTAAAGTTCATAAGTCAGTCAGCAACATTGCTTACTGAATTCTTCTATTTTATTTCATAATGTAATGGAAAGTTTAATTATTTTAAAGAATTCATATTTAATTATACTTATGGTAATATTTATTGTAAAAGACAAATTTGCTACCAACTTCATGTTTAGATTTAATGTTGAAATAGAGTATTCTTTAAGTAAAAAAGAATAATATCTAGCACCATATTCCAAATCAATATTCTATTTTAAAACGAGTAAAGTAAATTTCTTTAAATTGATTGTTACATTAATTGCAGTTATTACATTTTATAATTTTGGGTATCATGAAATTGATCGAGATTTAACTATTCGTAACATATTCTAAAATACGGAAATTATACAAATGAATGAAGTTGGAAAGCTTAAAAGGAAATTTAATTTTATATGTATTTCATGTGTTTTGAATATAAAGTTTATAGATGTGTTCTAGAATGTAGTAATATATGTGTGTTGATTATTTAAATAAAATTCCTCTCATCCAGAAGCTAGAAAAGACATGTCTCTCTCATTACAAACCTGATCCCGTACCTCTTCCCCAAGATATTTTCATCATCTTGTGACACCCTTCTATAGGAACTCGTTCTTCTCTTCTCTCTATCGTTCCGGGTTCCCATATTAATACATCTATTTGTTTATGAGAACAAAACCGTAAAAGTTCTCATAAAACAGTGATTTATATTTTTTAAAAAAACAATTGACCGTCAGGTGACTAGAAAAGATATCTAGTAAGTTAACCAAGCCTTGTGTACAGTTCAAGACTGTTAAAGACAAAATATATGCCCATGAAAGACTGGCCTAAGTCGTATATGCCTTGTGACTCGCTGTTGACACTGCTGCAGTCAAATACATCGATCTGAATCCAGTGAATTCAATCACACTATCTATAATTCTTTATAAGACTTTTAAAGATCGGAATGCAGCATTGATTGACATTATACGATTTGGGGTTCTTATTAGGTTGAATGTCATTTTTCAACACGTGATAGGTTTATGCATGGCGTTCAGTATATTTTATGGAAGAAGAAACCGAGAATAACCGCTGACCCACGGGAAACTACTGGCAAGATTTCTCACATACCCACATTGGCCAAACCATAGAGCCGCTTAGCTACCCGAGGTACTACATCACATTGACTCGAAAATATGCAAAATTGCACAGAATACATTTTTTAAAAATAGTATTAATACACAAACAAATGCACCTCTAACAATTGAATTATACTAGGTATAGGACTGACAGGGGAAATAACCGTTTCTGGCTTCCCGTTTTCTGATGCCGCTTTGGTTCCAGAACAGTGGTCTGCTGTTTACGGCATATTTTGAGATCAATTTGGATCGTTTGAATGTAAAATCATTGGAAACCAACAGAATACATATCCGGATACTTGTTTATGGTATTAAGCGGCCCATGGAAGAAAAAATAAGTATTTTTGCGAAGCGTTCAAAATTTTGAAAGTTTTATTTTCATACATTTAGAGGAGGTAATGCCAATAAACATGGTAGGTCTTAAGATTCCAACAATTTGGAATATATCCATGTATATTTCATATTTCTTAGTAACCTCTATTTACCGTACGAAGTCCCAATTCAGGAGTCCTATCTGGTCGTTTCAGCCATATCTGCAATATCTGAATTGACCGGTGAGTAGGCCAAATTATCCCTCAAATGTTTTTGCGCATCGACCCCATTGTCGGTAAACGGCGTTAGTGCACAAAACGCGATTTATTAATTTCTAGAAGTTATTTCATATTTATATCTATATTTATTTTCATTCATATAAGCAAAAATAGTGTTTATGTCTTCTCTTCATATTATGTATCAAACTGGTTTAAATGAACGGTGTCTTGGCAAGATTATATAAGTATGAATTTAGTCTTAGAAAGCTTTATTCAAAATAATGACAAAGAATGATGTAAACAATGATATGGGGTTGTTTCACAAACTTCCAAGTTTTAAGTATTTATTAGGCATGGCAATATTCTGTTGAAATAATTTATACAAACATGAAACAGTTGTCACGAATGTCCAACAGCTGTGTTAGATTTCATGAAAATAAATATGGGTTCGGGAAAAGGGTACACATATTCCTCAGTAGGCTGACGACACGTGTAATTTGGTATAGCTTTCATTGTTTGTCCTAATTGAAACTGAAGCTATAAACATGTTTTCTGACACAATCCAGAGTTGTAGACTCTGTTCACTTTCATGAAATTAAGTAAGAACCATGTTTTTCTAAAAATTGACAAAATTGCATTTTGAGAATTGTCCACCCCTCACTCCTTTCATGTCACAAAAGTACGCCACGCTGCATCACAGAGACAGTTAAGATTGAATTTTATCATTCTTGGATGCATCTCCATTGAAATGCAAACTCTGACTCGCAAGGTACTCATGTAAAAATTGTGAAGTTTCATTGCACCCGTCATTGCCATTTCTATTCATTATGCTTTTTAAAAATCTACGAGCACTACTGCAAGTTCATGAAGAACATGGCAATAGCAGATCACATGAAATTGCCTTTACATTCAAATATTTGTTTATGTCTTGATCAGTTATCGTCATACAATGTAAGGAGTCTGCTTTGACATTCATATTATTCGGGCCGACATCTTACTGACACGGGAATTAGAGGCCAAATTTGTGACGAATATCTAGCCCCTTGGCAGCCTATATTGACACTTTTGCACAAGTTAAGGTCTACTTTCTTTGGTCAGACTATACTTATCATAGTGTCTTTTTTCCTAATGGAACCAAAATAAATGACACTATTTAGTTTCTTGCCCGGTCTACTGACAGCGGAACTCAATGAAACATTTTCAGGAATATCTCGCGCACTTGGCAACCTATATTGAAGCTTTTACACAAATGAAGGTCTAGTTACATTGGTAGGACTATACGTATTATAGTGTCTTTTATCATAATGGAATAACATTTTGATATATGCAAGTGGATGCATTTCAAGTTCCGTTAACATGCATTTCAGCTTGGTCCAGGTCAATATGGCAAAGAACTATTAGGAGCACTAAGAAGCACTAAGAGGTACTAAGTGCTATTAAGAGTACTAAGAAGCACTAATAAGCACTAAGACGTAATAAATGCTACAAAGTGTCACCAAGTAGTCATAAGAACACACAATAAACTTCCTGTTAACCACTGTTAATTATCATGAATAACCACGTTCAGCGACATCATGGCAGGCAACTCTTTATATATTACGTTTGAGGTTACATGATTTACCTTTCTTGTGTTTCAGGACCAGTGATTAAAAAGAAGATACCAAATAATCCGTTGTCTCTGACTTTATATATAAACAAGATTTTTAAAATATTAAGGACGATAGTTTTTAGACAAATGGATTAGTCAGATTATCAGTGCGTGAAGAAATTAATGCCAACATTGACATATATATTTAATAATAAGGTGAAAAAGGTATCCTGCATAAATTTGTATTGTATGTATTCTAGAAAACATAAAGCTTATTATTTGAAATAAATTTAAAATAATTCGAATTAGATACATATTAATGAACTGAATGAAAACAAGTTTCATATTTTACAAAACAAATAATATTTAATTGTCAATAAAACAATTAAACCATAATTAACGGTCATTAAAACAATTAAGCAATAAGTATCTGTCAGTAAAAAAATGAATACATAATTAACTGTCAATACAATAATTAATCAATAATTAACTATAAATGAAACAATTGCTTAAACTGACTGTTTATGTTGTGTTTCTTTTCACAAAGTTTCGGAATTTATCCTTAATTACCGACGCATCATTATCATCATCAACAAAAACAATAGAATATGTCATGGTGCATCAAATTACTGTCGCTTATGATCCATAGTCAGAGGAGCAGCTTTAAATCCCAGTTTGATAATGATATCCTATCTTATCAAAGGCAATCAAAATGATGTTTTTTTTGGACAGTTTGTGCCTTTAAACTTTTTAAAAGTTCTTCTACAAATGAAGGCAAGCTTATTTAATTACATGTTAATTAAACCTGTTTTTACTCACTGACTGCAAATGAAGGCAAGCTTATATAATTGCATGTCATTTGAACCTGTTTTTGCTCACCTATCTAACAATGATGAAAGATTGGAATTAACATAATTATTACACCGTGGTATATTGGAGCCACATGAGAGAGATGAGGGCCATGTGGGGACCAAAGGTGGCCGAGCTACCCCCGATGGAGTAGGACTGCTCAGCCAGCCAGAGGTTTTACCACCTCACAGGACACCCCGTACACCATTTTCACTACAATGTAGGCCACTGGTCCAAATTATATAACACACTCAACATTAAAATATAACATTGTAAAAAAGGTTAGAGATTTTTTAATTGGAGATTCGAACTAAAATCCGCGGATAAACGGCATAAATATATGAATGAGTGCCCGGCTTGGATCTGCATGGGATTGTTAAGATAAAAGTTTGATTTTGCAAGTTCGGTCCCACCCTACCACACTCCTCGTAGTTCTGGGTGTCAGTAATATTCTTTTAAAAAGAAAGATATAAGTTCTTTCATGGTTAGAGAGAGTAGGTAGGTTAATTGGAAAATGGGGAAACCTACAGTGCTAAGCCACGCCCTACCACACTGTGCAGCAAGAAAGTTTGCTCTCCATTCTAATTGTTGAGGGAGAAAGAGAGACAAAAATAGTTTTCTTTCAAAATAATCGGTACACTGTTAACTTTATATATTCATTAGAAAAGAGCGAAGAAGAGCTGAAAATATATCAGTTTCAGAGCTAAGCAGACTTCAAATCTGGTATCAGTGCTAATGTTATGGTCTTATTTGATATTTAGTATAATTCTGACAAAACCTATTACCATTTGTGATTATATAACTTTACTAACGAAATTCTACAAGGAAATATAAATCCCTATGAGATATAAATCCCTATGAGATATAAATCCCTATGAGATATAAATCCCTATGAGATATAAATCCCTATGAGATATAAATCCCTATGAGACAACGAGGTGCGGTTCTGTTTTGCTTGCCAGTATCTTTAGTTTCTTCTGTAAATCTGATAAGCACATTACATGTATGGCATATAGTGTTTTTGTTTTGTTTTGGTTTTAGTTGGGTTTTAACCGCACGAGATCATTAAAACACCACATAAAACCCAAATAATACATCTTTTCGAATATTAATCTTTCAGATGACTTGTTACGTGCTTAGGCTCGAATAAACAGTAACAAAAAAGAGTGAAAATAACAAGCTTGTAAAAACTTAATAAAAATTTTTTTGAGCACAAATATTTTCCAGAAAAGAAAAAATAAACTTACGGTTTTAAGAATCAATTCCAAAATTAATCCAAAATAATTCAAATTATTATCCACTAGAGAAATTGCAAAAGTTCTGGTAATAAAATGTCCAAATAATTCCAAGTATCTAAGATGGAAGACGATGTCACTTGATGAAGTCAGTTCTTGGTAATAAAAGTCTATGAGCACAATTCTTTTCCAAATAAATAACAACATAATTCCTCTTGATCCAAACGAATTGACATAATTTCCAGTACAAGGTAATTTAAAATAACTCAGAACGACACACAACTTAGTATTCTAAAAGCCCAACTTCTACTGAATAGCTCGCTCCAAAACATAGTTTATATGCCTGTTTTTACGTAAACAAGAAAGGGGTCACGTGATCTTCTAAAACAAATTTACGTTCAAAAACTCACGGATGACCCAACTAAAAATAGAAAGATGTTTATATAAAGCTCCATAATGTCCTTGGAACCCAATCATTTTAAAAGCTTATTTACAACTCTGAAACCAGGTCAGAAATGAGGTCAACACCTGGTGTTTATTCTGCAAAGTACAAGTCCCCCCCCCCATGAACGAATTTTAAGCTTAAAATGCCAAATTTGAATCTAACAAACAAACAATAAAAATAAGTATAAATGACTTATATCAAATATACGTAACATACTGTACACGAGATTGAATGCTTAACCGCCAAGGGTATGCATGCATGTATGTATGCATGCAAGGGTATGCATGCATGCATGCAAGGGTATGTATGTATGTATGTATGTATGTATGTATGTATGTATGTATGTATGTATGTATGTATGTATGTATGTATGTATGTATGTATGACTGACTGACTGACTGACTGACTGACTGACTGACTTTATTTCCTCTTCAATAGAGATTACATCAGATTAATCAAATTCAGGATAATACAAAATCATGAAATACAACAGAAAAGAATATTTAAAAAAAATTAAAAAAAAAAATTAAAAGTGTAATTAACAATGTAGTTCTTTCTACATGACATGTTTTTATGCATACATACATATATACATACACACACACACATACACACATTTATATATAAATGTACACACATACACACATATATATATATATATACACACACAAACACATATATGCACATAAACACACACATACACATATATATGTGGAACAACATGAAACCATTCTCAAATGAAAAAAGATAGCAAAAGGTGACACTCTAATGTTATATGATCCAGAGAGCATTATATCTCCGTGATCTGTCGTACAACAAAATTGCGGAATTTGACAACAGGATGGCCTTTTGTTTTTGCTTGTTTTTTAAGTTAATTAATTTATTTATTTAGCTTAACTACTTATTATTGCTGTTATGTTATGACATGTTGGTTGAGAGTAGGACATGCATTTTATTGTAAAATGAGGTTATGCTTTTAGCCGTTACCAACATGAGTTTATCCCATACATTGTCGTCGATAGACGACAAGCAATCTACTCTGCTTCCAAGAAGTGTCTCCAATAGTATATCGTCTTCTTGATTAAATAAATTAACCCCGTCTCTCACCTCTAAAGTGTCAATCACCCTCTCAAAGAAGACGTTTCGTTCTTCAAGGAGCTTTTCACAACCTAAGATAAGATGTTTCGCTCTGTCGTCAGTCTCTTTTCCACAGAGTTTACATATCATAACTTTTCCAACAGGCATGATATATAGTTTCACTATTTCAGAGAGAGGCCATAATATAGATGGAAATTTACGCCCAAGAAACCATATACTGCTTGGTTTTAAGTCCAAATGAATGTTTCTGAAGTGAATTAAATCGCTCCTTAGTTCAGTATCTGTATTCCAGATAGATTCTTCGATGTTTTGAATATTATCAATAATATTCCGATTCCAAACAAGTTTACCTTCGGTTTGTACTCTTACTGCATAGTCTAAGAGAACACTTCCCATACCATATTTCTTGAATATTTTGTCAATATCTGCTATAAGCCCCGTCTGTCTTATTGGGTTGGTCAAGTACTGACATAAACGCAAAATGAAAATCTTTTTCCAGATAAAAGTCCAATCGCCCCTACACAGCCGGTTGAAAAAGCACAATTTCATCTTATCTATGTATGCTTCCATTGACCAGAGTCCTAAGGTGCTACAAGTTGCCTCTATGGGCGAATATTTATCGAAAGCTTGCATACGTCGCGCTGCATATCTCTGACATAGCTCAAGTTCTTCTATATTGGTGTTTGTCATATTCGACCATAATTCACATCCATATAGGACTGAAGGTAGAATGATTCTTTTCCAGATTTTCATACTTGTTAGAGGGTTCATTCCTCCGTCTCTGATACCAATAAAATAAAAAGAGTTTAATAAGTGTTTACCTTTATCGCATGCTTCTTTTATCGCATCGTTAGGTTTAAAGTTGTACTTTAGAGGTATGCCGGCATATTTCTTACTTTTGACTACTGGAATTGGCGATTTGTCGAATAGAAAAGAAGGGATATCATTTCTTCTTTTGTTTGTAAAAAGGATGCTGCAACTTTTATCTGCATTATATTTCAATCTCCACCTTTTCGCATAATTAGAGATTGTATCGAGCAGATGCTGCATCGAATGATGCGAATTAGCCATTACAGTTGTGTCATCCGCTAATAAGACACACGGCAGGTGGAAATCGACAAGATTTAGGCCTCGCAAAGTGTGATCTAAATCAGTGATCAAATCGTCTATCATAACGAGAAAGAACCAAGCGGACAAGATACGACCCTGCCCTACACCCTGCTTAATATTGAAATGTTTGGACAATTTGCCCGCAAATAAAACAGAACTGGTTACTCCCTTAAACGAGTCTTTCATGATGCGCCACGTCTTCCCTTTAATGCCAAGTTTGTACAGCTTGTAAAATAACCCATTGTGCCAGACTGTATTGAATGCCTTAGCATTATCAAGAAATGTTGCATAGACAGGAGTATCTTTATCCATATAGTAGCATATAGATTCTTTGATACAAAACGCTGCAGTGATACTACCACAATTATTCCTAAAACCTTGTTGCATTGGATTTGGAAAATTAATGTGCTTAGAAAATATAAGTAGTCTATTATATATAATCTGCTCTAGGATTTTCTGAAGCACTGGAACTATAGTTATATCACGGTAGTTATTCATATCTAATTTGCTTTTTCCCCCTCCTTTAAATATTGGTATTAATAAACCTTGTTTAAAATGGCATGGGTACTCCTCGGCCTCGTACACTTTTTTGAAGACAGTTTCAAGTAATTGCACACTGCTTTGAGTGTCCGCAAACAGTAAATGCTCGGCAACAATACCATCGTGACCACATGCCTTATTTTTATTGAGAGAACTAATTGCACTACTGATTTCTTCTCTAGTGGGAATTTTGTCAACAACTTCATCAAAGTGGGAATGGGTTTCTATACTCTGTTTTTTAACCTCTGCTAAAACCATCTGGTAATGATTCTCATCGTACAGATAGGTATTGTCAGGTAGTGACAAATTGGAAAAATGATTTGCCCATAAGTCTCTTATAGAGTCGTGGTCACGTACAATTTTTCCGTTAGATTCAATTTCATATATGTAATCACGTTTATGTCTTTTATTCCGTATAAATTTATAGAAAGTGGAAATATCGAGCTCTGCAGCCTTTTCAAGCTCACTGAACTGTTCTTTGTCACACATTTCTTTTGCTCTCAGTAACTCTTTTCCAAAACATTTCTTCGCTTTCTTATAGTTCGCGTATGACTGAAATTCCCATCCTCTTGGCCTACCATCAGAGATCCATAAGCTACGTTTCAGCCTCATTTCTGTATGAAACTTTTTTACGTTTAGTAATTTCCAATAGGGGTTAGCATATGGGCAAAACCTTTTTATGGGCAGAAACATAGAAGCTGCGTCATGTAAAATCTTTACCGTGTCTTGAATAATAATTTCAATATCGACATTTGTCACTAATTCTGCCTTATGCAGTTGCGCTAAAAATTCATTGCGTGCTGCTTCCTTATACCGATTTATTTGTTCTGCCGATGCTTTCTTCCAATTTATGGAGGCAATTAAATGCTTGTCAGCCATGATTATATTATATGCAAGAGGAATGACCAACTCTATTTTTACAGGATGATGATCTGAAATGTTCAAAGGATGGTCATCAATTATTTCGGCCTTAACCACTAAATCGAATTTGGTTTTTTGCAATAGTATATGGTCTATCAACGATTTGGATTTACCATCGATTGAGAAAAATGTATAGTCAGGTCCTTCACAAATAGATTGACTATTAACGGATATTAAGTGCCTATCGGTCAGAAACCTTTCTAGAATAGCGCCTCTAGCGTTTGTTGTTAGACAGTTCGTTTTGAAGCTAAGCAGTGAACTTAACTGGCCATTGAAGTCACCCGCGAGTATGGGAATGCCTTCTTTACAGAACATATCAAACTGGTCCTTTAATTCTTCCATTGTTTCATAGTAACTTGCAATAGGAAAATTAGTTGATGGCATGTATGCATGCATGCAAGGGTATGTATGTATGTATGTATGCATGCATGCAAGGGTATGTATGTATGTATGTATGCATGCATGCAAGGGTATGTATGTATGTATGTATGCATGCATGCAAGGGTATGTATGTATGTATGCATGCATGGGGAGGGAGGGAGGGAGGGAGGGATGGATGGATGGATGGATGGATGGATGGATGTGTGTGTGTGTTGTATGCATGCATGCATGCGTGACTGACTGTCAGCGTTTTAAATGCGTGTTTATTCTTTCTCTCGGGCTATGTATATGGAATTGGTTGGCACGTGTTGGTTCACCCTAAAATGACGTTTTATTGGTTTTTTTCTCGTCCTTTGACAATCTCATCTGCATAGGTGAGGCTAGGCAGTATCACTGTTCATTTGAGGACAGTGGCATCGTCATCCAAGCGAACATTATTTGCATAAAATTGTTCAAGTTCTTCCTAGTCATTATGCAGAGATCATCCTTCCATATAGGCGAACTAAGCGGTTGACTATGGCGCCATTGTAACAGGATGGCATATTGCAGAATAAATTATCGGGGTTGGGAGTACCGATTGCATTTTTCACCAAAGGCGCCAATTGCTTACAGCTGTTCTATAGCGGTCCCCGAGATAATAGGGTGATCATGACACCGTGTTCCTATGTATGCTGGCGTCCAGATACCTAATGTTCGCCAATAGATTTAGCACATCTCATTCGCCTAGAGTGGAGAAAGTCAAAGAAAACCTGTTGTGTGATAGCAAAAACTAAACAAGGACCAGCACACTACTTTTCTTCCATTTTACCAATGATCAGTGTAGTCGGACATTGAACTGATTCCCTCATATTGATGCATTCTGACGAAGGTATGTGGACCTTTAATAACTGGCATTTGAGGAACTGATTTGATGTGTGTGTGTGTGTGTGTGTGTGTGTGTGTGTGTGTGTGTGAGAGAGAGAGAGAGAGAGAGAGAGAGAGAGAGAGAGAGAGAGAGAGAGAGAGAGAGAGAGAGAGAGAGAGAGACAGACAGACAGACAGACAGCGGAGTGGACAGGGATCTCAGAGCAGGCGGTGTAGAATTGATAGGGGACAACGAGGTAATGTGATCAAGAAAGAGTGGTGTGTTCATTCGACCATTTGTATTTGTAGTGAACGTCAGGTGAAGGGGGGGCATTTTCACTAGCGAAGATTCTGATATGATGACCCTGTCTACACACTGGCGGATTGACCAGATAACTGCTTTGTCCTAGCGACATCTATTCGATTATACGAGTTACAGCCCATAGTATATAATGCTAACCAATAGTGTGAGGCATTGTACGTCTGCGAAAACGAATGGGGCAATTAATAATCAAAGATGCTATGTAAGTTAAGCACCGTAAGTATGACTGCTTCATAGGGAAGCCATTACATGTGTATTTGAGTGAATGATATGTTTGCAAACTCAGACCGGCACTGCAAAATTGCTTAATTATCAGTCCATTAAAGTTGTGTGCTCCTCTTGTCTCGAACATATAGGACCAGTGTTCAAATTTTAACAACTTAATTTTGATTGGATGAGGTGACTTGCTGTATCCAATGAACTTAACAGATCCTAAGCACAGCAAAATCTGTTCGATACGCGAAGGTGTTGATAGGAAGTTATCAATATCGCAACCTTGCCTAACGAAGACGAAACGGGGACGACACGGAGGCTTTGTCTCTAATAGCTAAGCGAGGAAAGAAAAACTATTAAAAAGGAACTTTCTTTTTTAATTAATATAAAACACAAAGTTTTCAATATATTGACAACATAACGTTTTTCATCAAATTTGTTATTGTAACAAAATTATCAGAATTAACGCGTTGAACCAAGTCAAATAAAATCGATGTACTATTGAAAATGTAGAGTCAAGATAAATCTCGAATTAGAATCGGGTTACATGCATTGTAAAATGTACATATCTTTTTTACAAGAGTGAATTGCTTTAATAATCAAGAATTACATCTTTCTTTCAACTCTGAATCTCTCAAATATATTTTTTATCAGCTCCGTAAAGTTCCCCAATATATCTTTAAAATCATTTCCGTCATCTTCAGTGTTTCTTTGAAGTCCCCTAAATGTATTTTTAAATCAACTGAATTGTCATGTAAAAGGTGGTAAAATAAAATATACGTTGATGTAAAGAAATATATAAAGTTATGATATTTTTAAAAAGTGCAAACAGGATTGTTGTCCCTTTTATACATGTTCTACAACCCACATTCCATTTCGCGATCTGAAAAGCTTTGGTCTGACCACTACATTTATTTTCAATATGAAAAAAATGCACCGATATAGCCGTGCTAATTTATACAGTCCTGTTACTGAATTTGAACCCTCTGTTCTACGGTCTCTATAAAGTACTCTAGTTTCATACTGGCGATGAAGTTGCTAACCGGTCGTATTATTGTGTTCTTGCTGTGTTTTTTTTTTTTTTTAAATGTTAAATAAATACATCAAAGCGACGTTTTCCTCATTCCCATTTGGTTTCGCCTGTTCAACAATATCATATAAAGGTGCAAAATAAAGAAGCGCAAGGAATTTGTTTGTATGCGGTAACCTTAAAATTTTGCTTTAAAAAATCCAATGTCAGTATCTTACTCCGCGAAAGATGTTGACTGGTTACACTTACTCCGTGAAAGATGTTGACTGGTTACACTTACTCCGTTTCTGTCGTAAGAGAAGTCAGTTTAATGTTGCACGTGTTTTCTGTTACCGTAGGTACACGTCGTTGGTTTCTGATAAAACTACTTGTTCTTTTGCAAGATTTTACAGGAGAAAAATAAATGCAAAATTTATACAGATTACACTTTTTACATATTCAAGAGAAATGAAAATACATTAGGAACTTTCAAATATAAACAATTTTAAAAGTAAAGAAACAATTCAAAACATGTCACAGATACATTTTCATCAAGAAAGCAAACCTGTACTTTTGAAGATAACTAAGGAGCATATAAAGTTGATAAAATAATCTTTTTAGAAAAATGAAAAGCATGTTCGAAATTTGTTAAATTCCTAATTTTATTTATGCATCCTCGCAATAATAAATCTAACCATAATGAATGGGCGAAAGTATTCAGAACGAAGATCACATGTGATTACATGTTACTTTTAAAGACAAATATTTAAACATGCAAAACATATTCTCTATAAATTCATAATTTCCTAATAGCGTTTGCACATAATAAAATAATCACAATTTATAAATAGTATAAAGACAGGCATTTACTAATAATACCAATTTATAAATAGCATAAAGACAGGTTTTGACTAATAATAACAATTTATAAATAGTATAAAGACGGGCATCGACTAATAATAACAATTTATAAATTGTATAAAGACGGGCATTGACTAATAATAACAATTTATAAATTGTATAAAGACGGGCATTGACTAATAATAACAATTTATAAATAGCATAATGAAAACTATCATAAATAAGGTAACCTATCAAAATTTCAATAACAAAGCATTTTACTTACACACAGCAAAACAAATTGTAATATTCAGACTAAGGAATTAGTTCTAACTTTAAAAAAATTTGAAAAAGTATTGATACACGTAACAAAACATGTTGAAGTATTCTATAACTAACAAAACATTTTGAAGTATTCTATAACTAACAAAACATGTTGAAATATTGCTACACTTAACACAATATGCTGAAGTATTGTTACATGTAATAAAATATTCAATTTCTTCCAATTTCATCTACTTACACACTTAACTATACTATTATCCATAACGAGCACAACTATTCAAAACAAAATCACTTCTCGACTGCACACAACAACCCATACTACTGAACACATCACGAAAACAGCAGCAGAGTACACATGCACTGAGCATTTGACCAGCAAAATGGTGACATGCGTTTAATATAATGTATTTTAATGGGATCTGAAGCAACAATATGTCTACACAGTTTATAACAATATGTCTACACAAAGTTTATAACAATGTGTCTACACAAAGTTTATAACCATGTGTCTACACAAAGTTTATAACCATGTGTCTACACAAAGTTTATAACCATGTGTCCACACAAAGTTTATAACCAAATGTCCACACAAAGTTTATAACCAAATGTCTACACAAAGTTTATAACCAAATGTCTACACAGTTTCTAACCAATTGTCTACAGTTTATAACCAATTGTCTACAGTTTCCAACCAATTGTCTACACAGTTTCCAACCAATTGTCTACACAGTTTCTAACCAAATGTCTACACAGTTTCTAACCAAATGTCTACACAGTTTCTAACCAAATGTCTACACAGTTTCTAACCAAATGTCTACACAGTTTCTAACCAAATGTCTACACAGTTTCTAACCAAATGTCTACACAGTTTCTAACCAAATGTCTACACAGTTTCTAACCAAATGTCTACACAGTTTCTAACCAAATGTCTACACAGTTTCTAACCAAATGTCTACACAGTTTCTAACCAAGCGTCTACACAGTTTCTAACCAAACGTCTACACAGTTTCTAACCAAACGTCTACACAGTTTCTAACCAAACGTCTACACAGTTTCTAACCAAACGTCTACACAGTTTCTAACCAAACGTCTACACAGTTTCTAACCAAACGTCTACACAGTTTATAACCAAACGTCTACACAGTTTATAAACAATATGTCTACACAGTGTACAACAACATGTCTACACAGTGTACAACAACATGTATACACAGTGTACAACAACATGTATACACAGTGTACAACAACATGTATACACAGTGTATAACAACATGTCTATATAAAGTTTATAACAACATGCCTACATAAAGTTTATAACAACATGCCTACATAAAGTTTATAACAACATGCCTACATAAAGTTTATAACAACATGCCTACGTAAAGTTTATGACAACATGTCTACATAAAGTTTATAACAACATGTCTACATAAAGTTTATAACAATATGTCCACATAAAGTTTATAACAATATGTCTACATAAAGTTTATAACAATATGTCTACATAAAGTTTATAACAATATGTCTACATAAAGTTTATAACAACATGTCGGCATAAAGTTTATAACAACAAGTCTGCATAAAGTTTATAACAACATGTCGGCATAAAGTTTATAACAACATGTCGGCATAAAGTTTATAACAACATGTCTACATAAAGTTTATAACATGTCTGCATAAAGTTTATAACATGTCTGCATAAAGTTTATAACAACATGTCTGCATAACGTTTATAACAATATGTTTACATAAAGTTTATAACAATATGTCTACATAAAGTTTATAACAACATGTCTGCATAAAGTTTATAACAACATGTCGGCATAAGTTTATAACAACATATCTACATAAAGTTTATAACATATGTCTGCATAAAGTTTATAACAACATGTCTGCATAAAGTTTATAACAACATGTCTGCATAAAGTTTATAACAACATGTCGGCATAAAGTTTATAACAATATGTCTACATAAAGTTTATAACAATATGTCTACATAAAGTTTATATTGTCAAAATACCATGTTACATTAAAGATGTAAAGGAACGTAACAACAAACGAAACCTCACGCAAAAATATGGCAGAAATAAAACAAAATGAACTGTGACAGTCTGGAAAAGTAATAATATATAATCTGGGAAATTTAAAATATTTAATCGCGATTATGCCAATAAAAAAACTAAGATAAATTTTGAGAACTTGAATCTTCTAAATAAATCTTTTAATTTGAAAACACGTACTTTGAATATGTAAAACTTTGCAATGCCATCAATGTTTTGACAAAGGACTACACAGAAATATCCAAATAGATATTACCATATTATTGATGAGCACACGAATCACAGGGTTGGATAAAGACCAATCAGGGACGTTAAGGTTGCGTTTTCATGATTTGTATTGATACATGTTTGCATTTAACAAAAGCTAGTCTAGATTAAATTTAGATGCGAATATTATAAATTTTAATACTACATGTAAATATAGTTTAAATAAAGTCTGTTCGGTGCAGATTTTTTATTGCTCTGCACCTTAGATGTCATTGAATTAAACGTTCGGACGAAATTTACTGATTGATATTGACAGACTAGATCAAGATAAAAGAACGTCTATGATCAATCGGAATGACTTCAGCTTTTCCGCTAAGTCTAGAAAGAGAATGACATGACTGAAATGAACAAGCGATCGGTCTATACGATATAAAACAATTGCACGAATTTTCAACGTGCGCAGCTTTCGTTTTATTTCATTTCCAGTTCGTACTGAATCATAAATTTAAGTTGACGTGATGTGAAAATGGGCAATACTTTAACATTGATTTTGTAGTGTGTATTTCTCGGGCGTGTAAATAATGACATGCCCAAGAAATATAGATGTATCAGGGTCTAAATAATGTGAACAATTGCCGTTTATATGTATGTGTAATCAAATTCTAAACCCGATACAACTTTTTTTTTTTAAAATGGCGGGTATTGAACTCTTAAATAACTTGCCTGACTTGGGACTATACTTCAGTATGGACGGTGACCGTTTGGATTTTCAAACACGAAAGTGTCTAACAACTAAATTTGACGCATTCCAAATACAAATATACGTTAAAATTAGAGGATTATTTCAGCTATCGGAAATGGCTTTTGAAAATCAAGATTACAAGTACCTAAACAGGCAATTTTACAGTTTATTTCGCTGCTATGTAATCAATTTATCTCGCAAGATCGTTATTAAAACCACCCAGGTAATATTTTAGACAAAATCAGTTTTAAAGTGTATAAATATTTTTAAAGAGGACCACCAATAGATGTGATCCAGAGTAAACGGGAAAATTAAAAAATGCGAAAGCATTTTAGAGTTTTCTTCTAATATACTTCGTGTCTTCCACCACCAACACCACTGGTATCGCCGGAGCGAATATCGTTTAGCTGATTTTAGTGTATGATCACATCCTTTTTCAGATATTTTTATGTTTGGGATTTCTTTTCTTTACCCAATTCGCATCTTTCCATTATAACGCTCTTTCCCAGATTCCGCATTTTGAGTAAGTTGCAACACCTGTACTAAACATGTCGCCAATAAGTTTAAACTTCTCACTTGATCATATACTTGTCATTCTAAAATCGTCAGCAGTCGTCATTTGTAAATGTGCTGTGATTTTGAGAAAGACCGTTATTTCATCTGATGAAGAATGATTTGAACGCCAACATTTCTAACAGTTCAACTTAAATTTATCTGGAAATATTACAGAATTTATACCTTAAAGATTTATGGAACTAAATATGCCACAATAGTGGGTTTCTAAAAATAATCCATGGAGCAATTGTTAACTTTAGTGTTTGTATTATTTCCTTTCTATTTTCTATTCTTTAAAACGTGAAACATCTGACGAAAAAGTCGGACGTCCTACAATAGCATGGACAAACTGTTTTCGACCGAACTCATTACTAAACCCCACGTACGGTGTTCTCTTGATCCAATTTTTGTCCTAGCCGTTATTTTAAAAGTCCCTGACGATCGATAATGTTCTACTGAACGTTCAGAGATGACTGCTAAGATGAAAGTGACAAAGAAAAGAGACGACATAGCGTAAGCTTTATTAGCATTAGTTTCTAGAAAAACGTAATATTTTTAAGATAAATATAAACGGATTCATGATCATCTCGATTTGCACTTAACCTTGCCAAATTCGTGAAATATAGAAAGATAAGCGACGAAATACGACCGTTGTCCAAAATAAATCTCTGAACAGATTTAAGAAAAATTGAGATCTATTATTAAATGCCGTATGTTTGCGCTTAAAATCTTAACAAAACATAGGTACTTTTGAAATTGCTAGTAATGCCACCCTAAATGCATTTATTCCTTTACAAGAAAATGCTCGTATAAAAGGCAATTAAATTGTTACTGTTAATTAATATTATTGTGGAAAATTATAAATCCAATATTCCATTGGGATATTTAAAATGCAAAATGTCAAGTAATATCAAATGCAAGTCTAAACTGACTATGAAAAAAGACATTTTAAGAAAGCGAAAATGCTTTCAGTCATTAAATAAGACTAATTTTTAAAAATAGGGACACAGAAATGCGGCATTTACCGTTCGTTATATTTCATTCATATCTGCGATTAACAAGACGATGTTTATCGCATTCACCGTTCGTCATATTTCACGACTTATGCGACAGACAATACAATATTTATTGCATTCACCGTTCGTTCTATTTCACTCACGACATCTGCTATTGACAAGACAATGTACATTGCATCCAGCGTTTCTTAGATTTCACTGCCGACGTGTGCAATTGACAAGAAAATATTTGTTATTTAAACGTTTGAATACTACTACTTTGAACATCTCTTACGACTGAACGGGATACTACATACATAGTACAACAAAAACAATAACAAGAACAAACAAAATCATATTGCTTTCACGTGTTAAATCCAACAGAAATGAAACTTACTTCTAGTTACTTCTAGTTCGGGTACGTAGGCAAGCTTGCGTTCAGCCTCCGTTTCGTTCATTTGATAAGGTGTTATTGCATATCCGATATTCAGCCGCGATTCAGTTTAAACAAAATAGCATTAGCACAGTGGTCGTCGTCATCGAAGACTAAGATCCGAGTCAAGTTCTTCCAGTCATCCCAGTTTCTAAAGTCCAGTGTATACAAGATTCTGAATCGACTGCTATACAATGTGTTGAACACTAACCTAAACAAAATCAAGGCCTACATAGTTGTATGGTCATAAATGAAAATCAAGTTTAAAATAAAAGATATTTCGACGATTGTCAACGAGTCTATGTCCCCAAAACATAACAAAATTCATGTTTTGCACAGTCGATGTGAACTGTCCTAACATTGTGTTATTATTGTCGGTACCTTTTATGATGCATATCATTGGGGGGGGGAGTAACTTCAATTGATATTTCACAGCTTAAGTGTCCTCGAGTTCTTCTGAGGATCACAAAACAATAGCCACGTCAATTGATCATTGAAATAGTCAAACATTTCGGATGAGGTCCGACTCGAAGTGCATGTTTGTAGCTGCATACCTCAGCCCTACCTATGTCCCAACTATTAATTTTGATACGTCATTATTTTCATGTGCTAATTCCAGCACACGCGAGATATCTGTAGAATTGTCCACTTAAAACTTTAACGTCGCCATCATTTTGGAGTTGGATAACATTATGCATACTGTTTCTCTATATCTAGACCACCTCGCCTACCGACGGTGTAATTGTACAGTTCATATTTCCGAGAATCAAAATGCTGTTGCGTGCGTTGACTTAATTTGCGAGAACCCATCGCTGCCAGACGTGTGCGTCTTTCATGTCTTCGGAACATACGCTTCTGTGTCTTAAAATTTTGCTTAAAATTGCGACCATAAGCCGTCATTAGCTGTGGATTGCTGTAAATATGGTCACTGTCTTCAGGATCATAGTCTCGTTGTTCCTCGATTATATCAGCTGAAGTGTTCAGGGAGGGATTTCCACGTCTGTTGATGGTAGATCCACTGTTATAGTATGAATAATCATCATCATCGGGATCGCAACTGTAGTCTGGCACCGGCTCTGAACTCTGGAGTTTCTTGGATTCCTTTACGGCTTCTTGAAATAGGTCTTCTCTGCTAATGTTTATTTTACAGAAGCAGAGTCTTGTGCTCGAAATGAGGTGCTGAAATGTTCCCCAACGATGGATAAGCATAGCTATGAACTGTACAAATAATAGAGTGGCGAAAGTAGATAGGAAGAACACAGACACGGGTTCGTATTTCCCTACTATATAAAAGGCTCCAAGTTGATATTTGTTCATCTGAAGTTGTAAGAGTGCAACAGAGAACATAAAATTCAGAAGGAAAAATCCAAATACAACATTATTTCGAAGAGATATCAAATCCCGTTTAATTTTCTCTTGTTGTCTTTTGTCTTCGTCCAAGGGATACAAATATTTCCGAATAACGTTGTCCCAAAATTGAACTTCGCTTTTCTCAATATCTTCTGTCAGAGCGTCTTTTAAAGGTGCTTGCCCCATCCAATAAGTTGGATTTTCTATCACTTGCGGGCGGGCTCTAAAGGATGACTGCCGACAAGGACTGCGCTGCTGTCTCTGGATTTTGCCACTCGACAACACTTCTGGTGACTTTGATTTTTTGTTGTCTATTTTCAACATTTGCCGAACATATTCCATAAGTTCCTGAAGGAATGTTGACAATCCAAGAGAAGACGATATCCTGGTACACAATCCGGTTTTCTTTTCCTTTCGCACAACCTCTTCAGCAGCTTCTGCTACTGATGGTACCTTTGGACCTTCTCTTGTACCCCAAGAAACGTTGTGCAGATTGCATAGATAATAAATGGTTAAGAAGATAAAAGTGGAAGGAACGGTGAAAAAGTACAGTAGACCATGTACCAAGCACCATGCTTCCTTAGGGTGCCATATAGCTGTTGTGGTGAAGACTATTCCAATTCCCTCTAAGAAAAGTACATTTGGTGATAGAAAGTCTTCATTCACAATACTGAGAATCGTTCCCACAGTAACTATCATCATGACGACGGTATATACAGAGGTGCAGAAAGCTGCGACCTGGAGTTGGGTTTCATTTTTACATTTTATACAGATAACAATAAATGTTAACACGGGGAAAACAGAAAGAAGATACGAGTATGTTATGGAAAGTCCAAGGACAGCCTGATAGGATCCAGCAATCATTAGAGTAACGGTTCCAGGAGCTAACAGACTAGTGATCATCAATACAAACTGATAGAAGATGAATGGTGTGCTGATGTTATCGTTCATCTGCACGGTCACCCTCCAGCTGGATAGAAGATCCATGATATTTGCTAACGTCGAGGGAGCCCAGCGACGTCGTTGTACATAAAATTCGTTGAAGGACTCTGGGGCAAAGGTTAGGGCATCTGCACCAGCGGCGTAATCGATTTTGTAGCCTTGTTGTAGGAGAAGCGTGCACAACCAACGATCTTCACCTACAATATGTACGTACAAGATAATATTAAATGATTTCACCTCAACACACACAAATACCAGCTTGCAAGACTACAGAGAGAGAGAGAGAGAGAGAGAGAGAGAGAGAGAGTTCAAAATAATAAGAAACAAACTATTTTGCCATCATTTAGACATCAAGTGAAACTAAAACATCTTGATCTGTTTCTATAATCTATGTCTCTAATCTATAATTTATATGTATCTTTCTGTTTCCCTTTTTTCTATTTCTATTTCTTTCCTTCTTTGCATTTTTATATCTATCCATTTCTATATCTACATCTATCTATAAATATATATCTATATCTACATCTATCTATAAATATATATCTATATCTACATCTATCTATCTATCTATATCTACATCTATCTATCTATCTATATATATATATATATATATATATATATATATATATATATATATCAGATTCAGTAGTCATTAGAATAATTTACCTTGTTCAAACTGGATATAGTGTCGAGCCTCTGTAGGTTTTGTTGTGTAGGTGTTCATGACATTGTCGTCCATGATGGCTGATGCACGAAACAAAGAAAAACATCCTGGACAACATAGGACGCACCCAAACACATGCTCTGCAGCTTTCTGAAGCCAATGGCCTACCGCATACTCAAACTGCTGGTACCAAACCATAGGGCCTGAAGAAAATTATAGAACGGTTTTGAGCCACGTACATATACGTAGATAAATGTGCATACGTATATACCTATACATTCATACCTGTGCATATATATATCCATCCATCCATTCATCCATACATCCATCCATCCATCCATTTACTTTTCAGATTTTTTCCACAGTTAACCTTTAATTAGAATGTGATCACGATTTGTCTGTACGGTTAAAATTCTTTAAATGATTATAATTTCCGAAATAATTCTTTAAATGGTATTGAAAAATACGCATTGCCAGGAAGATGGGGAAGTATGTTATAGAATAAATCAGCTAACACACCTGACCCGATTGGATGTATACGTCCACATACTGCTCCGACTTTTTTGTTCTTCTTCATGCGGTCAATTAACATAAGAACAGATTCGGGCTGAAAGTCAACGTCTCCGTCCAGCGCTAATATAAACGTGTTGCTCGCCTGAAAATGATGACGTTATTATAAGAAAATCTAAAGAAATTGTATATATAATACCGAAATATTTTACCGCCTTACTATATAAGAACAAAATATGTAATGGAAAGGTTTTACTATAAACAATAGTCGCATCCTATGGTGATTTAAAAGGTCTTGTTTGACCCAAATAACTATCCCAGAAATATCACCCTTGTTCTGAACAATGGAATGTATTCACTAACAATTCTTAATCATTCTAAATTTGAATTTTGTTTTGTTTCTTATAGAATAATATGAGTGATGTTTGCTAGGAATTCGACAATTACACAGTTTGTACTTATTTAGCACATTTAGGACATTTAGATCTAATTTCACTTTCTAAAGTACGATTCCCCTAAATTGTCTTCAGAAAGTAACGGGTTTTCCTGGTTTTATTTTGATTCACTCATAATGCATTATAGTTTACTAAATCCAAAGCCATTGATAGTTGCGTGTTGTATTTCCAATCTACCAGTTAATATTTAATACTCAATTATTTTGGAATCTTAACTATTTTTAGATCTCAAGATGTTTGGGATAAATAAAAGAATAAATACGTTTGCAGAACCTTTTCTATTTCTTCATTGGGTAGAATATTCAAGAGGGATGTATGAGGCCAGATTTTATGCCGTCGTTTGCTTTCTGTTTCCGCTTTATCAAGAAGATCCCCTGCTGTCTTGTCGTTGAAAAATTTCAACCCCAAAAGATAATACATGTACAGGATCTGTGAAAAAGCCAAAGTTGTATTAGTTGTATTTAATACTCTGTACCTGTTGTAGTCTTCGTCTTCTTTACGTTAAGAACTGTGAAGATGACTTTCTCGCAGATTAATATGGACCTTGAACTAGTTCTGAATTACTGAAACCGTGCTGGAGGTATCTGAATTGCTTCCTAAATATCATTATGAAGTCCTAGCTGCCATGTAAACTTGATGAGGAATATTAATACCTCACCAGTATAGACTTCCTAAGCAAGCTCTAAACCAATATTTGTTCAAGCGAGTTTTCACGAACTATTTTGGAATTGAATATTTCCGGTTTTGGACGAAGTCCTTGACTAAACGATACTTGCCTGTGACCATCTTTTTCTGTGACGAATCTTGCTCTTGTCTTTTAGATGTACAACCATCTTGACGCCTCCAGGCATCGTCCAAACGAGCCTTCCCCCGTAGGGAGTCGATGACTTCTTGGGGCATCTTTCCCATTCAATGTCGCCTTTGGCCACTGACCTATAAATAAGAATATGGTCAAGAACCGTAATAGATACTGAAATGTGTTCCGCTCAACAGGTAGATGTAGTTCCTGAGATATTGAACTACTTAGGAAACCGACCAACTTTAAACAATGCTTAAATTTGGATTTGTTTAAAATAAATGTGATGATTGAATTGTACCCTGATACTTTAGGGGTTTGACTAGATTGTATCCTGGTCATTATAACTGAAACAATTATTCTCCATGTCTGTCAAATGTCTCTTATCATGAAACATCTAAGGCAGAGAAAATCCACAAAGCCAGGACATTATCTTGAGACAAAATTGTCAAGACTTTTTTCCAGCAAGATCAGAACCACCCGAAAAATTCGAGTCCGTTGTCACCATGTGTCTTTTAACTTTTTCCAAAATTTAATTATATTTTAAGAACAGACAGAAGGCGATACGTGCACACTTAAAATATTTTCTGAGTTGTCAAAAACTGGAATGCAACATATAAAAGAAAACATTAGTTAATAGTTGACAAAAATCTCGTCTTAGAATTGAATCACGTGTAAAATATATAAGACAGGCCAAGATATAATCTTAGCACACTGGACTGTTGAGGTCCCTTCAAAGTGGACAAAGATAATGTTTTGTAACTTTTTGTTTAAACTTTAAAAATCTTGTATGTTTTTAGGGTAATTTATAAGCCACACTTGCGTGGCAGCACCTGCAACGCAGTGACTGGGCTTAATTGTTTAAGTTCCTACTTACGTGGCAGCAACTCCTACGCAGTGAATCAGCTGAATGACGTACTCGTTTAGAACTTTTTGTCCATTTTTGTCGTCGTCCTTGAAAGCGTCATCAAATATTACGTGAACTGGAAAGAGATTGTAATTTAACACCTATTTTATAAACACTCCTTGGATGAGATTCTTCAATTCAAACATTAACAATGAGTAATGATGTTTGTCAACGTACATTTTTACATCCATCACGAATGTATTGATATTACTAGAAAAGTTGTACTTTGTAATGCGTAAAAGTGTTGCTATAATAAGTGACGAGTTGTTGATTTGCAAGGATAAATAAAGTTATAATAGAATAGTTATGGTTTTTAAAAAGTCATCATATTGTCCTCAACTCCTCAAACAGTCGATCGTAGCGTCTAACGAAAAACAATACATGTTTATTCTTACTTTCACTTTCAAATTTATCAGGATCACGTGTCTCCAGCATTTTTTCCGCCTGTTTACTGGCTGCAATGTGGGCATCCAGTCTGTAAAGAAAGCAAGTTAATGTACATCATTTGACATAATATATCAGCATTGCGAATTTGATTCAAAAATCGTTCTGAAGAGAACATTAAATCTTGACAATACCATACAACGATTACTATGAAACAGAAAAAGAGTCCCCCCATCGCATAATCGAGCCCTTTATAGGACTAAAGAAAAAGAGTTAAAATACTTTTTTTTATTAATAAAAATAGTTATTTGTTCTAAAAGAAACTGTCAAAACTTCAATTCCCTTACCTAAATATGGACTTGAGTAACTGAGTCATTTCCCTTTGTGTCTCGTGCCACATTGTAGCACAAATATAGACCACCGGTGTTTCACTGGTCTGTCTTTCTTTGTCGTCTTTGTTTGACGAGTTGTCTTCTGCGTAGTCGTTCCGTCGAGACAATAGAAGAGAAATATCCACAGAAAGGGAGCTTTTCATCGTATTCACGAATATTCTGAAATAGTACACTTTAAAGGTTTTAATTACAATATTTCACTTTCGTGGTTGTGGGTCTTTAAACCAAGAAAAAGAATTACAAAGAACAGAAACATACAAGGAAGCATTTCTGAGTGAGATGGTGAAAATTAATTGAGTGCCGGATTTTTAAGTGAGACCCTGTGCTAGTTAAGTAATGAAACACTGTACATCATCGTAAAAAATTGTTTGCCAAGAAGATGGGCCCCTGGCCAACGGGGCCGTGTTTAAGCACACCTAAGCTCAATGGTAAATCCGGTACTGCTCCGATGTTGTAATGTTTCACAGAATAATACATGCATGATTATGTATTACTTTAAGGAATTAAAACCACGCGTCAGTATAATATGGCGCCCACTAAATGTAACGTTCTAAATATTTAATTCTAAAGAATTGCGACAAAAATTACTTAAGGAATATAATCACATCCAAATAAAGGTGGATATGAGAAATAAGATAATACAAAAATATAGGGATCTTAAACTACTGTAAAAGTTTTATAAATATAAACGCTAAAGCTAAACAATAAAAAATATCCTTAACATTTAAGATCACAATTTCTTAAAAACCGCATTCCCTCAAAACGTCACACAAGTTATATATTGGTACGATGTTATAAAGTTACTTAAAAGCGTTCACAGAATACTGCTGTCTCACATGATAGATTTTGATACTCTTGACAATAAGGTGTTGCACTGTCGGTGGACACTGACAGGGAATGCAGTCTAGTCGGGTGTTCACCCTTCAAGAGTGCGTGATGCATATGCGAAAGGCATAATAACCACATCATTTCAGACTTTCATTTGTAGTGATGTCGGCAACTAATAATGGGTGTTATGAACCAAAGCTTATTAGAATTTCCACCCACATAATTTGCAAAGTATAAACAATATGCCAGTGTATGTAATAGTTGAAATAAAGATGGTCTGTTATGTTACAGTGTTATACTGTTACTTAATAAACTTCATATAAAATGCCTCCGTCTCACAGAGTAGAAATATATAGTCTCAACAAGAATGTGTTGTACTGTCTGTTGAGATTGGTAGGGTATGGTCTCTGGTCGAGATTTACCCTTCAGGAAAGAAAGAGTCAAGTATTCTATACTCGATTGGTGCAATGCCATCTCATCTCAGTTTATCTGTTAATATCAATAATTATCGGTATTATGATCCAAAGCTTAAATTTAAATTTTCATTCCACATATGCTGCAAAGTATACACATTATGCCAATTTATGTTACATCTGAAATCCAGATATGAAAAATATTCCATTCAGAAATGAATTAATACATACCAGCGTTATCTACCCTCCTCCCCCTTTATTATCCAAATACCAATTTGACTAGGCAGTCGGAGTATAGAGTACATTTTTTCACACTGAAGGATTACAAATATTAACATTTTGTGTGAAGTAGTGAAGTTTTTATGTTAAAGACTTAAATCGACCAAGGTTAACAGTTGTAATAATTATTTAGACGGCGAATCCGACGCGGTAAGGAAACATGGAATTCTGCATAAACAAAGAACAAATTACCTATGTCCATATTAATTTATATATGATACGTCCTAATAAATCCCTAAATCGTTTAGAATCAATGGAATATTAAAACGAAGCAGCTTGAACTCTCGAACACAATCACTCCATTTGGTAGCAAAATCATTTAAGATGTTAATTACTATACCATGTGACTTATTTCCTGATCTAATCACGCGGCCAATATTAGTTTACATCTACAACAAATATATACCTTTCTTGTTTTGCCATTCTCTCGGATCTTGGAAACCAGATGTAATACGTCATCATCAAAATTGATATCCATAAGAGTGATCCAAAGATAATTGGAAGCATTAGACTCTCTAGATCCATTTTCGGACATTCTCTTTTTATGTCAATTACGTCAAACCATGGTACGTCTCCACGACAGGAGAAAAATATGATCAATAGACATAAGGGAGTTACCAGCACGAGTGGTAAACAGAAAGAAACTTGCTGCATATACCATTTGCAGGCTAAACAACTCAGGTATGAACACAATAGGGTGCTTAAAACCTGAAGGATTATCTGCTCATAAGTTCTTAGAAACTGAATTGTACTATTCTGCTCTGGTGTTGCCGTGTTAGGTTTTTTAGGGTCTTTAAGAAGTTTCGCCGACGCAGCCTTTGTAGTGTTGTCCATAAATGTAATGGCTTGGGACATGGCGATATCTTGTACATTTACCAATACTGGTGAAGACGAATTTTGCCACATATTGTATGTGGCATTCTTTGAATATTCTAATTCCTTTACTCTAGATGTGATTTTTTCAGGAAGTCTTGTTTCAAAATCCGCCACCAGCAGAAAGGCTAGACCTATATAGACACAAGCTTTAACAGGTATCAGTACAACATGTGTTGTGTCACGTGACCTCAAAAGCTGCTTTCGATGGTAATTTACGGAAATAAATGACTTTTCATCCTTTTTGATATCATGATGGATAAAATTCTCCCACCATTTAACGGAAATGAGAAGAGTTGCCACTGGAATTACCCATGGTTCTATTTCTGTATCAGATAGGAACCAACCTCTCTCAAACTTTACAAAGTACATCATAACGAACATGCCGACTTGGATACAAAGAACAACGATTGACTGGGCTACTTTGGCACAACGTTCAATAAACTTCTTTTTCTTGTAATGAATAGTTTCAATAAACGTCAAAAGAGCAGGAATAAAAGTAACGTGAAGAAGAATGATGATGCCTCTAAAAGTATCCACAAAAGGAAGTGCTTTGAAGACTAGCAATCCTGTCCCTATAGCTGGTAAGGTTTCAACAATTACAACCTGCAAGAAAAAATAATAGGCATTAAATATTCAGTTATCCATATCCTTACATACGGAAGAAGGAAAAAATGTTTATGTTTTGGGGGTTAAACGCCATTTCTCAACACATGATAGGCTATACATGCTGGCCGGTATAACTGATTGAGGAAAACCTAGGAAACACCTGGTAAGTACCACCAACCCACGAGAGGCTACTGGCATGCTTTCTGACATTGCATGAGACTGGAACTAGAACCCAAGCAAACATGAGTGATGGCACTGGTCCGTAAAGACGAGTGGTTCAAAACACTCAGACACCCGAGTCTCCATGAAGATGAAATGTGTATTATTTTCTTCAGTTTCTCTATATCACTCAGCCAAACTTTTTAAGGTTTGGAACAATGCTCTTCTAACAGACAGGTATTTATGTATGATAACTTGCCAACAAATCCGTCCAAGCAATGAAGTTTCTTTTTCATAGATTTTTCACTTAGTTGGTCGCAGGTAAGTACACTGTTTGAATTAATGATAAAACTATACTTCCAGGTCTTCGCAGATTAATTGAACATTCAGTTCCGTAAGGAACAACATTTTTGCCTATTTAGTAACATTCTACAAAAAATCCAGGAATTTTGGATTACATAATCTTTAACTGAGTATTTTGAAGTAAAAGGATACAACATTTTTGTCATGTTTTTGATCTTTTTAAAACTTAATGATTTACGTAACGAATTATTTAGACAAATATTAATAACCACTCATAATTTACCAGTTCATATTTTATTTTTGTAGCTAGTACGTGAAGCTATCGGCATAATTTCTTCTCAAATCCAACAGCATGTGTAGAAAATGTAAACTTTAGATGCATGACTCTAGAACTAATTTGTATTTTTCAAAGAAAACATACAGCTACTAGAATCCTCTTATCCAGCCACTTCTTTTTCCCAAACAGCCACTTGAGCAGAGCCATAAGCCATGTTAGACCCAGGGGCACCAGGATGCACAGCAAAACTTGGGTAGTCAATTCATTCCGTTTTTCCGGAATCTGTAATGCAAAAAATAGTCACAGCGCAATGTTCCTGCTAGCCCGTATTCGAAAGATCAACCAAAAGTATACGTAAAGCACAAAGTATTTATTTAATTCCAATTCTGTGGAATGATGTAGTTTCTTATTGCGAACGAGTATATATTAATGTTTACAGGCAGAGTTGTTGCAATCTACAACGAATGTTCACGTGCGATAAATATATACCAGGACTTGAAAGTATTAAAACCTCTTTACAATATGCATATACCCTCCCCACCCATTTCGAAACGTGTGTACTTGAAACGCACGTAAATAATTGTATGTGTCATATGGATATAGGGATAAGAAAATACAAGCTTACAGTAAATTTCTACACATGTACCACTGATTTATAAACGTGGTTGAGATATGTGGAAAGGAAAACTGAAATCCGTATTACAAACGGCATAAAAGGTATATATAACAAAACAGGTGCGTTGAAAAGTATTACCTTATGGGACATTGTTATCATAGAAATGATAGAGATCTTGCTCCAGACGCCTGTGACCAATACACTAACAAAAAGCAAGCAGAACAGGAAAGAACGAATGGCACGGAGACATATCTCCTCGCATCTGTTGGATCCTTCGTAATCCCGCTCTGTCTGACGAAACATGTCATAGGCTCTGCAAGAAACAGTAATTTATTTTTCTATGGAGGATTTAAATGGCATGATAAAGTGGTTGTTGCATATAACGCACAAATTTACGGAATAAAACATACAAATAATTGTTATTAATTATTTGTCTTTACGAAGACTGAAATGATTTAAGGACTGAATTGAGCTTTGGGATGAACTATGTTCTGTTTAAGCTAATTAACACATATTTTCGTGAGCTATGCAAAATGTAGCTGTTACACGACAAGGGAAATTGTGCATATGAAAACCCTATTATTCAAAACAGTAACCAGACCTTAAGCACGTAAATAAAGCTAGAGCGTAAGATGTTTTCGTGTCGACTTTTCCAAGACTCATGATTACTGCAATGCCATAGTTATTAATGCATGATTCTTAACATTAAATTCCAATATTCCAATTAATAGTCTTTTTGGCATCTTCCAAATTTGTTATCGAAACGTTAATGATTTCAAATTAATATAGCAGTGAAAACATAGAAAGGATTTACTTTTTCTTCTTGAAATCTGATGTAGTTTCAGGCTTAAAGATCTGTGGTTCCTCTTCTTTCTGAATCAGTTTCTTTTCTTTCAAGGATTTGATGGATGAAACATCAGAGTCGTGACTGGATACATAATCCGATTTGCCTATGTCCTCAGTTGGGCACTCCAAAGCTATATCTGCTTTTGAGACAAATGGTGTTGTAACCTCCGACACTGCTTTCTTTGAAATTGGAGATGACTGTATTCTGTTTTTCTCTTCTTCTAGTCTTCTTTTACTTTCTGCCTCTTCTAATATATTTCTCTGTGCCTCATCTTCTCTTTCCTACACAAGTCAATGACAATAAATTAATACAATCAGTCAATAAACATCATCCGTTGATTAATCACTTCTTCCAAAAATCACCTCAAACCAGGTAAGTCTGCTTTAAAGGTTGTTGTACCTTTTGACAGTCTCTGAGTTGTCATTGCCAAAGATTGCAAATTTTAAATCATACTATAGGCATTTCTTTCGCTGTGTAAAAAGTCAGGTTTGTTTTAGTTGTACATCCTACGAGCATTAGTCTTTCCTTAATTTACAATAATGTCATAGTAGATTTGAAAAGCGAACTAACAGCTGGACCAAATAAACTCACCTTTTATTTGAAGTGGTAAGCCCCTGGCATGTTGAACAGACACTAGAGAATCACGTATACGAAGATTGATCAAAACATATCACAAATGCTATGAGAAAAGGTACTTTGCTGCTTTCACTTATTTTAATTATTCTGAAAGTATTTTGTATGGACTTAATTCACTTATCCACTATTGTGAACCATGTCCTGAAAGCGAGCAATAGTCTAACACATTTTGGTTATTGCATTCTACAATTAATTGCTTTTGTAACGGTTTCTGTATCAATAATCCTACAATTCTGGAAAAACCATGTCTCAAAAAGCTACAGCTGGGTTGTACGTGTGTAGTGGTGGTGGTAGTGGCGGATGTTCTGCGTCAAGTTCTTGTAAGGTCTTACACGTTTGTGTGCACGTGCCGTAGCTTTATCGAGGTACAAAATAAAGATATTCATTAACTGGTCTGGACTCAATTTGCGAATATCTTACCGTAATTTATATCTAATTTGCTGTGGCACAATATTGTCCATTCAGTTAGTTTGCTTTGATACCATGTAGTTCAAACGTATCTCTTGTATGCTGAACATAGCGCATATATTATTTCCTTCAAATGTTGGATGACCTGAATTTTGCACGAGTTTTCTTTAAATAAAGCGCTTTGTAATGTACTCTTAAATTCAAAATAATGTGTCCAACCTTCATCACATTTAATAATTTATTTTTAAATATAACCTTCTAGATTTTACCTGTACAACACGTCTCTGCGGATATTTATTCAAACATATGTTTTGTATCAAGCAATCAACATACCCAATGGGCATACGTCCTTCCTTGGTCAGAATGCCCCCTTCACATCGTTATGAAATATAAAATTGTGTGCTACCTCACAAGCATCATTAAGTCAGTCTGACTTAAGATATACTTCCACAGTATCAACTATTAATTTTGAAATTGAAGTCATGTGTCTATCTTTTTTATATAATTTTAACAGTCTTCCTAAAATAACGAAAATGTGTCATCCTTCTACTGACATGACTTAACACGTTCTTGATTAGATCTACTTTAGCACGTTCATTATTGACCGGATGTAGCACGTTCTTATTTACCAGATTTAACACGTTCTTTATTTACCTGGGGCCCCGAGTGGCCGTATGGTCTAAAGAGCTTTCAGTTACGGATCACTGCCATCTCACCTCTGCGTAGGTTCGCTAATGTAGTTATGGGAGAAAGCTTGCAGTCTCGTAGGTCAGTGGTTCTTTCTGGGGGTTTTCCCGGGTTCTTCCTCCACCAGTAATACTGGCATCCATGTATAGCCTATCGTGTGCTGAAAAATTGCGTTAAACCCTACAACAAAATCTTTATTGAGCTGATAGCACGTTCTTTATTAACCTGATTTAGCACGTTCTTTATTATCCTGATTTAGCACATTCGTATTGACGTGATTTAGCACATTCTTATTGACCTGATTTAGCACATTCTTTATTAACCTGATTTAGCACGTTCTTTATTAACCTGATTTAGCACGTTCTTTATTATCCTGATTTAGCACATTCGTATTGACGTGATTTAGCACGTTCTTTATTAACCTGATTTAGCATGTTCTTTATTAACCTGATTTAGCACGTTCTTTATTATCCTGATTTAGCACATTCGTATTGACGTGATTTAGCACATTCTTATTGACCTGATTTAGCACATTCTTATTGACCTGATTTAGCACGTTCTTTATTAACCTGATTTAGCACGTTTTTTATTATCCTGATTTAGCACATTCGTATTGACGTGATTTAGCACATTCTTATTGACCTGATTTAGCACATTCTTATTGACCTGATTTAGCACGTTCTTTATTATCCTGATTTAGCACATTCGTATTGACGTGATTTAGCACGTTCTTTATTAACCTGATTTAGCACGTTCTTTATTAACCTGATTTAGTACGTTCTTTATTATCCTGATTTAGCACATTCGTATTGACCTGATTTAGCACATTCTTATTGACCTGATTTAGCACGTTCTTTATTAACCTGATTTAGCACGTTTTTTATTATCCTGATTTAGCACATTCGTATTGACGTGATTTAGCACATTCTTATTGACCTGATTTAGCACGTTCTTTATTAACCTGATTTAGCACGTTTTTTATTATCCTGATTTAGCACATTCGTATTGACGTGATTTAGCACATTCTTATTGACCTGATTTAGCACATTCTTTATTAACCTGATTTGGCACGTTATTTAGGTCCATCAACAGTATCCAAGTTGGTTTTTATCCATGTTAATGATTTTCCTACTTTTGCATATTTTTACATAAATTATCACTCTCCATTTCCCACAAACAATAGGTAGAAACGACGAACTCGCCAATCATATCTTGTTTATAAGCCTTGTCAATAAGGTATTGAATTTGTTGTTGAAACTTTTCCATCAACTCTCTTACACTTCTGATCTTAGGTATAAATTTATATCATTGTTCACATAAATGTGGCTAATACTCACCTTTAGTATCTTTTTCTGTATCTGCCTTTTGAGTTCTTCCCCATGAATGTACTTTAGAAACACCTGCGAAACATTCCATAGATATTGATAGTATACATCAAAATGCTTGTATAGGGACATGTAAGAATTAAATTGCTGCTCTTGTGTAGTTTAGTTTATATTCATAAATTATTAAATTTTCAACGGAAGAACCAATGAAGTTTAACATTGCTGGATCGCTTGGCATACGCTAAACATACAGCAATATAGAACTAAATTTATGGAGAAAATTTCTTTCGATTCATAAATATTTGTAGCAGATTATCCCAATAATAAATAAAACTTAAGGGTTTTAATACGAGTGAGGAAGAATTAAATTATCGATCTTTTTGGTTTTCTAAGATCTCAGTTATAATTGTTACTGCCTTCATTCGTTCGTTTTGGCGACAACATGGAAACCTATACTTTGTTTTTATTCACGTTTTATTCTCGTACTATGTAAGTAAATTAACGTCTACATGTGCCATGATATTATATTAATTCGTTAAGACTGGTGGTGTTCATGTCTCACGACCGTAAACGAAACAAGATCCATCTTAAATGTCAATTTTGAATTTGTTTGCCTTACAGACAGAACCGTGCGAGAACACCACCTTATTTATTTTCAAAATTATGACCTACCTTTCTGGGTCCAGTGCGGTGTTCTGTTATTCCAGCACGATGTAGTATATTTTCCACGATCGTCTTTGGCGCTTCTTTGCGATCAGTCGGTTCTACAAGATTTTGAAACCTATATAGACAGAAATATTGTATATAGATTATTGTCCTCAAACACAAGCAAATAAATACATTTGACAAATTGTTTTGATGCATTGTGTATGACTTATTTCAAGAGTGTATGACTTATTTCAACACATGCCATTCTTTGGATTTTACTAGAAATTCTTGTGAACTCCATTCACCTTGTTTGGATTTTATTACTACTGTTTTATTTTCTAATGCAAAATCATGATTAGCATTTATTTAAAATGTCTTTTAAGTTCAAATTTGAAACAAAACGCTCGATCTCAAATAATGTCTGAATTTTAAATCAACATTAAAGCTTAATATTTCAAATTCGTGCGTGTAATTTTTTGGGATATTACTAATTCAATCTATTAAAGTGAGTATTATTAACAGTTATTATATAAGCAATACTCACTTGCTGCTAAAACAATTTTCATTAAAAAAATATTCCCAAAATCTCTACTAAATAATAACCAAAATAAAAAACTTAATTTGAGTTAAAGTTTAGAATTTCAAGACATGTAGAAATTTGTTAGTTTTGACTCGTCACCATACAGTTATGATACAGAATTTCAGCGACAACCATTAGGAGCATTGAACCTGTCTCTATTGATTTAATACGGACAATCGTGATGAAGAGTGCACCAAAATCATTTGAACTTTATCAAATTCCGACATCACTGCTGATTGAGTACTTAGACCCAATATTACCTTCACTAACTGATGTTATTAATATCTCTCTCTCCATCAGGGGAATTCCCATCATTTTTTCAAAACTGCCATCGTAAAGCCTCTGCTGAAGAAACCAACACTTGACCATAACGATTTAAAGAACTACCGCCCAGTTTATAATCTCCCATTCATATCAAAAATCTTAGAAAAGGTTGTTCTAACCCAACATGTATCTCATTTGAAATCAAACAGTCTTTTTAGCAATGTACAGTCTGCATATCGCCCTTGCCACAGTACGGAAACTACTCTTTTTAAAGTATTTAATGACATTCTCTCTGCTTTGGATAGTGGAAAGATTACAGTCCTCACCCTCCTGGATTTACCATGATATATTACTTCACCGTCTTCAGCATGTATTTGGCATTCATAATATAGCCTTACAGTGGTGCAAGTCCTACTTAGTCAACAGGACACAAACTGTATCTGCAAATGGAATACTTTCCAGCCAATTTGATCTATGTTGTGGTGTTATACAGGGGTCTGTTATTGGACCTGTTCTCTTCAGTCTATACATTCAGCCGCTCTAAGTGTCATAGATCATCACCCATTGTCTCACCAATTGTACGCTGTTGACACCCAAATATACAAGTCTAGGCACCCTACTGAAGCTGATGCTACCATCCATGGAGTAGAGAGGTGCATTTCTGATGTGAAATCATGGATGGCATGTAACAAGCTGCAGATGAATGATGATAAAACTGAGGCTATTCTGATCACAACACAAAGACTTTCTCATTCACATCCTTTACCTCAGACAATAAATATCAGCAACATCAACATTAAATTATCACAGTCAGTACGAAACCTAGGTGTTACTCTAGACAGCACTCTCACATTGCATCAGCATGTCATGAACATATGCAAGGCTTCATATCTAGAACTGAGATGCATCAGTTCCATTGGTAAATATCTTTCAGTTGATGCCACTAAAACACTTGTGTGTTCATTAGTACTTTCAAGACTGGACTATTGTAACTCAATTCTGTCTGGTTCGTCACAATATTTACTCCAGAAACTTCAAAACGTTCAAAACACAGCTGCTGGGATCATCTTTAGAGTACCTCAGAGTACACCTCACCACTGCTCTGTACCCTACACTGGCTATCAATTCGATACAGAATCAAACACAAAATTTGTTCTCTGTCTTATGTTTTACTGACAGACTCCAGTCCAACATACCTATCCGGCCTCACCCATGTGTACACACCAGCAATATACTTACCCTATTCTTCTGACAATCGTATACTCATTGTTCCCACTATGAATACGAAGTCATATGGATAACGTTTTTATGCATACCAGGGCCCGGTGATGTGGAACAAATTGCCCATTAAAATTAGACACAAAGACACAGTGGTCCCTTTTAAGAGTGCTCTTAAAACTTACCAGTTTCGACTGCAGTAACAAACTTAGAGACCAAATAATGTTTTGCATCTTATATGTTTTCAGCATGTTTGTATGTTTTCCAATTTCATTGTTATTGTCATTTGTGTTTCTTTAGTGTAGTCATATCATTATAGATGTTGTACAGCGCTTAGAGATTCTAATGATTAGGTGCTATACAAAGTCCTCGTTATTATTATTATTATTATTATTATTATTATTATTATTAGTTACTTGCCTCTTAATAAAGTCTTCAAACTGATATCTCAGGGGGAAGCCATCTCGGCGCACCTTGGTGACCTCTTTGACCCCACTACTAAGCAGCTGTCTTTTGACCAAATCTGTATCAAATAACGCGGGTCTTAGCTTCTCGTTTGGTTTGATGCATCTAAGAATCAAGAATAAGACCTCAAACGTTTATTTAAGGTATGAGACAGAAAATTTAGAACTGAAAGAGGAATCACGTTTCTGTAAGCGACTCAAAGTACTGTACTCCTGGCATTTAAAAAGAAATATAAGCATAACAATTTAAGCGAATATCCAACAACTGGCATGTGTATTAACCTAAGTAGAATAGATGTGTAAATTGTCTTAATGTATTGTTCTAGACATCACTCCTCGATTTGTATCCAACATTTATCTCGTTTAATGCAATACACCTTTCGGACCTTTTACTTATAAATCTACTTCTCCTTGAATGAAATGGTGTGGATGATTTTAGAAAGCAATGAAATGGTGGTATATACATTATGGTTCTTTCTTTCGTTGCTTTTCATTCGTAAATTCTAGTATGCATATTTATAAATATGTAAGACTACAAATAGCATAATCAGGTAACATGGAACATTTATATTCACAAGAAAAGCGGTAAAAACAGGTCAAAATTTCCGTCCCTATGAAATTAAAATTAAAACCAAATTAAATGAAAGCTTACTTGACAAACCACGGTTTCATTATTCGCAGTTTCTGCTCCAGCCTTAGTAAGGATTTCTGATAAAAAAAAGAAAACGAGTAAATCAATTGATGGAGGTTTTTAATAGCGCTAACTCGAATAAATCAACTGATAGTAATTTTTTAAAAAGTGCATAAATCGAGTAAATCAATTTATAGATCTCACCTGTCTGCGTGGGTTCGAGTCTCAGATTTGCCTTTGTGGGTATGTGAGAAAGCTTGCCAGTAGCTTCTCGTGGGTCGGTGGTTCTTTTCGGGGTGTTTGCCCGGATTCATCCTCCACCATTAATACTGGCCTCGATGTAAAGCCTATCGTGTGCTGAAAAATGGCGTTAAACCCTACAACAACAACAATTAACAAGATGATTCAGAAAAGCATAAAACAAGTAAATAGACTGATAAAGGATTCAAAAATAACAAATCGAGTAAATCGAATGATCGAGGATTCTAAAACCACATAAATCAAGTAAATCGACTGATAGAGCATTCTAAAAGCACATAAATTGAGTAAATCGATTGATAGATGATTCTAAAACCACATAAATAGTAAATCGATTGATAGAGGATTCTAAAAGCATATAGATTGAGTAAATCGATTGATAAGATTCTAAAAGCACATAAATCGAGTAAATTGGTTGATCCACAATATAATCGTAGATGCACTGCAATACAATATAGTTTTCACATTCTTTCTTGACATTCTGCGATATCTGTAAGTAGTCTTTTTTTACTAGGCCAAAAGTGATGCGAATAACTTGAAACATCGTTAGTCGTCTAGATGCATATCTCAATAGTAAAGGCATACTACTAGACTTAAATTAACTGGGTTTTATTTTATATTTTAATGGAATATAACCTTGAAGCGTTTCGTCTCATAGTCTTGTAATTTTCCTCTCTTCGCTTTATCTGATGAAGCAAATCTGAAATTAAAAAGAGATGCGCGAGTGCTGAAATATCAAACAGCCTTATTGTCGCCTTGTTTACAATTGTTTCGATGTAAACTCTATTCATTAGTTTTAGTAAAGTACGCTATAAATAGCTATTGATCAGGATTATGTGATATGAATCTGGCATATTTTCCCAGCTTGCGCATGTGCCCAGCTGTCATGATTTGTGAAATAGAGACCTTGCATATTCGTAATGACTTGCATGGTAATAAGTCTCAGATGTCATTTTAGTAAAATCAAACATATGCAATGCACATCGTGTGCACATATGAATAACTTTTGCATGAAGAATACAAATTTCTTTCAACTTACCCCCCTTTGATATTTTTTGCCGCCCTTTCCGACAGGGTCATGTTGTTTATACTTCTGTCATTCATCTTGCTATAAGAAAAATAGCAAAGATAAGTTAAAATATTTCAATAATTAGATTTTTATTTTGTAAAAGATATTAAATCGAAGTACCTTATTAGAAGATTTACTCCAGCAGTATTTTTTGTTTATTACTACCTTAGACCTCTTGATCTTGATGGTATACATGCAATTCTTGTACGCTTATATTAGTAAATGCTATGAAGGACAAAAAAAAAATGTACAAAAAATATACCACATTACAGATTTATTGGGTTGACTATCTGCAGATTGTCATTTCAATGGAAAGCTCAATACAGTTTAACAGCGTGTATTTATGTTAACTTTATAAATATGTTACTTTGTGAATATGTATAAATAAATATATCGTTAAGCTATCTAAGTAGTGTTAAGTAGCTTTGTGAATATTTGTAAATTAATATGTTATTTAGCTAATAAAATTATTCACATATGTTGTGCAAACTTGTGAATATGTAAGTGAATGTGTCATTACGTTATTCACTGTGTGAATATGTAAAATGCGCAATATGCCAGTACTTAACTTGTGCAGCCGTTACGGAGATTTGTTTTGTCTAGGAATCGAAGCAGTTTGCAAATTGCAATTATGTTTTTTCTTCTTAATTAACGAAAAATGAGAACCATTTTAAGCACTAAAAATGCGCATGTAACTAGTCTAGTGTGTATGGAATTCAAACTTAGAAATTCGTTTGTCTGGCCAGAAAAGAAATAAAAATTCATTTTGAAATCAACGTTTGAGTAGCATTCTTATAAACATGATTATTCAATTATCTGGATGTTTTGATTAAAGTAAGCATGCATTAATTGATATAAAAACCTCTCCTGAAGACATAGCAATTAACCTCCTCGAAAAACGAAGACTGGTCCTGCTCTCTAATTAGTATAACTTGTTTTAAATCTGCATTGTCTTCTTATAATAAATATTGAGAGAAGGCATTTAAATGAAGAAAAGTTGATGAAAATTGAAAGAGAAGCTTTAAAGATTTGAAATCGTATATGCTACATTGGGGACCGACAGGATTCCTGACTGACCGCCTGCCTTGCCAAACATATTGGGGGAAAAAAGCAGTTCGGTAAACATTCAGTATAAGCCAGACGCTTAGATCGGCCAGATGTTCATGGGGATTTCTGTTGTGTGAAAGCTGATTTGAGAGTCACTACATTCTGCCAAATGTTTAAGTTAATGTTACAGACAACCATCAGAGTTTTTTTAATTATAAAATAACGTCATAATCAAAACTATTGATCAACGTTTTATAAAGTACACGTGTGCCTCAAAAGTTTACGTTACGAGGTCCTATAAGAACAATCTTCAGAGTTATCGAATACGGATGAATTATGAAACTTTGTCTTTTCTTTAATTTCATATTTTGCTTGTATGAGCTCAACTTACTTGAGAATGAACTCGTTATCGCTGTAATGCAAACATTTCCTTAGGGAATCTGACAAAGTGTCCGTGTTCTTCTCTAAAAATCCTTCAGCATCGTACATTACCTAAAATGAATTTAAACAAAATAAATTCAAAACTTAGCCGAGTTCTATATGATCCACTGATGTTACGAACATAAATCTGGTATGTACATGGGTATATTGGATAAGACCGGAAAGTACAGTACTTGTAAGACACGACAATTAAAAGTTGCTGGGCATTTAGCTCGTACAACAACCGTCTAAATTATATCCAGTAATTCAACCGCAAACGTGTACATTCACATTTGTATTCTTGAAGAACATGGCGCTCGTAGGTCGTACTAGAACAAGGCTGTCGCAGACGTTGCCGCCAGTACTGTTCAGGCTGCGCTAGAGTACGGCATTCTCGGACGTAGCGGTCAGTAATGTCAGGGCCGTTCCACAATTTGGACCTTACGTTTAGCATTAAATGCTACGAAAATTTTACAAATTTACAACAAAGCCTGACATCACCAGTAAGTGAAACACGGAACTCTACATAGAGATTGAAACGTTTGATTTTTTTGTCGACCGCTCAAAATATTCTTCTTATTCAATTATGCTAAACAGTGAATATATGTACTGTCACACTAATATAGTTGTGGGTTTAAAGCCATTCTTAGGCACATGATAGGCTAATACAAGACGGCCCATATATCTGGTGGAGCAAGAAACCAGAAAGAATCATAGACTCACGGGGAGCAACTGGCATGCTTTCTAGCATACCAAAGCTGGTTAAGCCTCACAATTGAACCCTCGGACAGGTAAGACGTCTGATCTGCAAAAGTGAGCCATCCGGGGCCCGTACAAGATTAAGAATTATTTCAGACCCTAAACCATAACCACCTAAGTGGAGTCAACTTTCCCTGGCATTTTTATCAAACCGATTATTATTAGTATACATTACAAAATGACGTCATATAAAACAATTTATGATGTACATATAGTCTTTCCGAGACACATGGACAAGTAAAAATCATTTCAAGTTGTCAAAAAATCGTTTTCCCCAAAAAATAATTTAGTTCATTGGTATAGGATTGCAAATTAAAAGTTACTGTCAGTATAAAGGGCAGTGTCTATAGAATAGCAGGTGAAATATCTCGTGTTAAGATCAAATCAACCATAGCAAAGGAAAGCTTGAGAAAAATGTTTCATAAATATTGAAGAGAATACAAAAACTGAATTGATAATATGGTCACAGTTTGTATTAAAACACTTTAAAATGTATTATTTTAAATGCACGTTTTAATTTGAAAGAAATAAACCTTGATTATCACACATATTTATAGTTTGCTATTTATATTGCCCATGACATCAATTTTTAAAGCATATTGTGAATTTTCTTTAATCAAGGATATATAAACACATACATTATACAAGATTTAACAACAGTTGTAAATGACAAAAAACATAAAACATTTAATGATCGAAGACGGAACATAATTTGTACATAGGGATAAAATATACAGCAAGAAGTAACTAAATGATACGTGTATTATTTTGCATGACTTGAAATCAAAATGTCTTCTCAATGCAGTCATATTGCCAGGAATATATTTTATCGGGAAAAGAGAAACCCTTTGCTATAGGTGCTATTTATATTCGAGAACGATGTTAATAGTTGACAATTCCGATGTGATACTCTGATACAAAATACTTTAAGGAATTAATAGGCGACTGAGGGACAGTCACGTACCTCCCCTGTATAGTGCACGATACCAAAGTGGCACGTGTTGTACTCCGACCGGCACTTGTAGTACTCCTTGTGCTTGTTGTGGCTATCGAGATGGTGTATGAAACTCTTGTCGGTTGACTTGGGCATCGATATTTCATCCTCAAGAACGGGAATGACTCCATATGGAGGCTTTTGTAATGCAAAAAGACAAAACAAATATAAGTAAAGATAATATTGCAGGGTGTTTTAATCATCGCTTTAATAATATAAAAGAGAACGTTCGACATATTCATAGATTGCCGGCTACAAAGCCAGTTTAAAATTTCTTAGTAAATGTGGATAGTTGTGTGCAAGCCATTGGAATACATAGACTGAAATTAGTACCAAGGCTGTATGAGCTTCCGGACTTGCTGGATTAGTATATGTAAGATGAAATTGGCGTCAGGACCTGTTCGATAGGAACAAAGGTTTAGATCAGCGTCCAAACTAGAGATCTCTTATTAAATGCGCAATAGAGACAAATGTTTGATCGTTGCCTATAGAACTAAAGATAAAATATAAATCTAATTTTAATTCCAGGTACCAAAATTTGGATTTTAATTGAGTAGGAATGTTTGGTCGTAGGCACAGAAAATGACGAATGGCATTTTAGAGAAGGAAATTTAAAAATGCTAGGAGACCATTAGTAACGCCAGTTCCATATTTTCTTAAAATCATACGATACAGATGAAATAAAATTAACGGAGGTTTGCATGCAAGTCTTAAAACGCCTCCAAAAAGGACGGAAATCATCGCTGTCCTACAAGTACCTGTAACAGAAGGTTCAGGACATCCATATTGTCCTTGAAGACAATGTCAGCGAAGCTGATCCCTTCCTTACTGTAGTCGTCCTGTTCACACAAAAAAATCTTCTCTATGAAAAACTGGTGCAATTTTTCATTCGTTATGTTGATTAAAAGCTGTTCAAAACTGTTATGTCGGAGATTCTCGAAACCCGATATGTCCAGAACGCAAAGTGATAGATCCGAGTCTTTGGCATGCCTACAAATAAATACACATGTTTAATAACATGCACTGCTATAGCTCTGTGGTTATAATTTATGTAACAAAGAAAAACCAAAACGTTTGAGCGATATTCAACAAATAATATTTTTCACTAGATTACCAAGTTCAAATTTCAGAGGAACTTAAGTCCAAACATACAGCTTGTTCAGAATGAATTCTAATAAGTGTTGAATGTGTTGATATACCCAGTCTTGGATATCCTGATGTACCAATAGTCTTGAATATCATGATGTACCAATAGTCTTGCATGTGGTACTATTCCAAAATAATACAACCCGGCATGTGATTAATCAAGTCCTCAGTATCCAAAGTTAATGAACACCATGTCATTCCAATAAATAATTTAAATAATATCATTCAAATTATATATGAACACAATTGAAACCAATTCCAGATGGATCGTACCAAGATTGTAGACTTTATTTACAAGAGGTATATTCATATTTTTTTTAAAAACTGTCATCTGATCTCTAACTCAAAGAAAATGCCATGAAAATCCCTAGTTAACGGTCTTTTCCACCGAAAAATCCAAAGAAATTGTCAACAGTTTGCTTCCAGAATGTTCTAAGCTCGTAAAAATGGTAGACTCTTAACATAAAATTGTTTGCAAATATTGTATAATGCTGACAAAAATCTAGTAGATACAACTCTCAACATGACAATTTATTAGTACAATAGAAACTGGATGTATTTTTTAAGATTTTGAGAGCTTTAAGGGATAGAAAGAACAAAACATTAAATGATTACATTACTGGCCTCAAAGCAGTCTCCATTAGCTATTACAAAACTTATCATGCAGAAAATATTCAAACCTAATGATCTTTTACGAAATGTTGGTTCCTGTGTATAAAAGACACAGCAATTAAAAATTAAATTTCCTTGTATGATGTCAGAGTAAAAGAACCTGTGATAGGCTGCTAAAACAAAAAATATTTTCTGTTTCTAATCATAGTTTATAAAATCAACTTCAGAAGCTATTATTTTCCTCGGGTAGACATGGCCGTCATTTCAACTTTTTTTTTTGAGGGGGGGGGGGAGTAGGGCAAAACATGACAAAACATGACGGGCTTGCCAAATGCAAGTGACCGGGAATAACAGCCAGTAATACTACTATTACAATCATAGTTTATGCATCAGCAATTACCTTATCAGTCGCTGAAGACAAGTATAAGCATATTAGTTATGCCAATAACCCAAGATAACCAGTTTTGGAATAATACCTCAATTGATGTATGACAGAGCAAGAATTTGTAACTATAAGATCTTTTCGCTTATTGTGTTTTGTGTGTGTGTGTGTGTGTGCAAATTTACATATTACGAAGGCTTAATCCTAATGAAAAACTAGTTATTCACTATTTACTGTCCGTCCATGGATGGTTTCATGTGTGTGAGGATGTGCGTATGCACGCACGCACGCTTGTTTGTTTGTTTGTCTTTGTTTGTTTTTGTTTGTTTAGTTTGTTTAGTTTGTTTGATTGTTTGATTGTTTGTATGTCTTTATGTATGTATGTATGTATGTATGTATGTATGTATGTATGTATGTATGTATGTATGTCTTTATGTATGTATGTATGTATGTATGTCTTTATGTATGTATGTATGTATGTATGTATGTATGTATGTATGTATGTATGTATGTATGTATGTATGTATGTATGTATGTATGTATGTATGCATGCATGCATGCATGCATGCATGCATGCATGTGTGTGTGCTTGCGTGAGTGTGTGTGTGTGCGTGCGTGCATGTGTGTATGTATGCATGTATATATGTGTGTGTGTGTGTGTGTTAAGATATCAACTCCATATTTGTTCAACTCCCCTCTATATTATGTAAGCAAGTTTAAGTTTTCAAGGTAACATGTTACTCTCTAGCTTCTAAAACTTTATATTACGAGAGGAGACATTGATAAAAGAATGGCAACACTGACCGGCTAAATGCACCGAACAAACACATTGCTTATGTTGTTGTAAAAAGATAAAAAGGACAATGGAATACAGTTTACATGGAAATGAGAGATTCAACCTTCTAAAATAACACTGTTTAAAGATCTTTGCTGTTAAGCTACCGATTCGAAGTCTTCAAAGTCTTCGTTGATCCGATTTCGTACAGGTATAATTCTGATTTTCGGACGAATCTATAAAATGTGCAATTCAAGAACATGCAATCCTACTTTTGCTTTTGAGCTGTTTTTAATAATGTGTTTGTCAACAAATCAATTTATATTGATGCAAAAAGAACAATAACTACTTTTATTGTTCACTCTTGCCTGCATTTTATGAGAATTGCCTAAAATTGGTATTCAAGCTTTACACATTAAGAACCGCACCATTGGTAACGATATCTTTAGTCAACTGTTAGCGCTTATTTATAGAAACGTTCCATAAAATGTTGATTGAATCAAAAGAATTGAACAATAATGTATGTATGCATTACAGTAAAGTTATATTGTATATTGTTATATATATTTATTTGTGTGCTGAAATTTTTCCAGGATTCTTAACCCAACTTTTATTCACGATTATAAGCTGCATATAGAATTGACTATACTCTATGTGTCTCGAAGTTTAACTTTTTAGTGTAGAGATATAATTTGTTTGTTGATTTTACTTAATATGTTACTTTTACTTTGTTACATAACTGAAATCTAAAGTCGTAACAAAACTGCAAGTTACCATCCGATTTGTGATTGCAAAGAGGTGTTGATTTTTGTGACGATTCCTTCAAAAATGCAGAGGTAGAGTTGCTTGACGAGGGCATCACGACCATCTTGTGCCTTCTCCAAGGTTTTGTAATGCCGTAATTCCTCACCTGAATCAAAATGACAAATTATCTCAAGCTGTTCTTGATTTACGAAATTAATATCTGCGCCCATTAATTTAAATTCTAACATTACTTATTTACCTCAATCGCAATACAAAATTGATAAAGAGAAACCTATTGTATCAGGTAGATATGTTAAACGTTCTATTTGACATAACAAAGAGGGGGAGGAGGAGGAGGAGATGAACCATATTACCTCTAATGTAGTGCGTGTTTGCGAGCAATGCCGTCACCAATTCCTGCTGAGCTGCTTCTTCAATTCCAAGTAATGAACAGGCTGTACATGTGTAAAATAAATTAAAAAAAGACTTGTCAACACTCCTCAAGATATTCAACAAAAATATAGTTTAATGCAATTTATTTCCTACTAAAAAAGGGTAGGGGCCTTTATTTATGTAAGGAAAAAATATATGGTTCATTTGAGGAGAACAATTTTTAATTTTGAGTTTATCTCAGGTTAGAGAAGAAACAAATGATGAATCTTTAAAAACGTATCATATTGAGATTGCTCAGATACAAACATCGCCAGACATCAGGTGATCCTTTAAGACAACACGTTCACACTGATCAAATCATGTGATCCTTTTAGACGCAACATGTATACACTGATCACATGTGATCCTTTTAGACGCAACACGTGAACACTGATCACATCATGTGATCCTTTTAGACGCAACACGTATACACTGATCACATCATGTGATCCTTTTAGACGCAACATGTGGACACTCAACACACGTGAATACTGGCGCTGTTCATATGAGCAATAGTTGGAATCGGTTTTGCAGTCAAAAATCGCTATGTCCTACTTTTAAGCAAACGAGTTATGCATATAAAAAAATTAATTTCGTATGTTTTGGATGAGGAAAAAACATTTAAACAGTGCCTATTTTAATGGTGTCAATCCTATTTATAACTCACATTGTAAGTGTGGGGATTGAGGGGCATGACGTTAGGGGATACCTGCAATATTTTGTCTTGGTTCACTCTAGCTCTTAAAGAAACCTTTCATAAATCACAAATCCAAACCACGTGCTTTTTTTGTAAACCAGTTCAAAAGTAGCTGAGAAACAGAATCTAAACAGCACACACGCTGATCTGTGAAACGGCAAAATTAAGTAACTGTGGCTTTCTAGTAAGATGGTGTTGTACTCACTAGAATGCATTCATCTACCAAGCTGCATTACGTGGTGGTCTATGGCTGAATCACTATCCTTGACCAAAATAACGGAATCGTAATGTTTAGGTCACTGTGATTTACATTCAGTAAAATGGTGATGAATTCACATATATACATCTACGTTCCAAGTTACTGAAACTGACAAAGCAAAGAACATGACTGTAACAGAAAACTTAACCAAATCAATGAAGTCTAAAGTTGAGGTCACAATGTTTGGCAAGAAGAAATTGTACTCAACAAGATGCAGTAGTTTTATTGTTTGGTTTGGTGTTTTACGGTAGTGCAAAACCATCACACACACACACACACACACACACACACACACACACACACACACACACACACCTTTTCAGTCACAAAGTCTATCACACTAGTCTCAGAGCTACAGCGGTTCCTATACCAAAACTATGCTGCATTCCACGTTGTACAATTCTGGGACTAACACAGCCGGAGAAAATTGCCTAAATTCGAAAGTCGAAAATGTGTGGAATTTAGGTCACTCTGACCGTCTTTGGTACACACCAAGATGCACAACTCATAAGACTGATAACGTTGAGACCCTAATCTAAACGCAAAAAGTCATTCAAGCGTAAACTTATACCCCAGTGAAATCCACTAGATCAGTAGTAATGGTACTCATCAAAAATACATTACGTACAAAGTTACATGCATCATGCAAAGCTCGTATCATAATTGAGACACTTAACTAAAGGTAAAATTTAACCAATGTTTGGTGGACTGATAGACGGAGGACGGAAAAAATAACACATCTTATCACCATGGCAACACTGACCTGGAACTAAAAACCTTTTCTCGTGGTCTTCATGAATTTTGAAGCTTTCGTTGGTTTCGTCCTCTGTGAACTGAATATTAGACAGTAGCAAAATGGCAGCCAGAACACAGTACAATTGGTCTATTAACTGTAATGGAATAAAATGCAGAATGTATGGAAACAGTTTCTATATGTTTAAGACAGTATGTATCATTGAATGGACTACATTTATCCTGGGGATGAAAGGGGATTAAACGTTCCTAAAGTTCCATAAGACCGCGTGAAATTACAAGCTAACAGAGCAAGCGTAAATGAATTGAAATGGCTTTAGATTAACAAACAATGAGTAAAAAATATGGTTTGGTCAATTTGATACACGTATGGTGCAAATAACGTAGAGTAAACCTAAATTACCTTTTATTATGCATACCTTTTTAATAAGGACACTGGTAATATTTCATTATGTGACAACATTTCGTTTACAAAGTGGTCAATAAAGTCATTATCAACAGTTCCCCATTAAAATCGTAAATTTCAATAATTTATGATTGTTAACAAAAGCCCCAACAATTCATGAAAATAAATAATTCCTACGATGTCGAGATTAACAAATAAGCTGAAAAGACTGCTAAGGATAAACGCAGAGTTTATCACCCCATGGAATAAAACGTTCTGACTGGCAACACCAATGATTACATCACTGATAAAAATATGATAGCTACTGTGGAGAAAAGGCTATGATACGCACCTCGTCTGAAAACTGAATGTCCTTGAGAATTTCTTCCATTTTCTCAAACTTTTCCTTGTACTCTCTGAGTTCTTCGTTGTTCCGAAACGATTGACAGCCGCTGTATGGATATTCAGCCTCATCTACCAGAATCCTGCCGATGGAAAATAATTCCCAATGGAATTCTTCAGCAGTGAAGTTAGGTGTGCGTTTCTAAATTATTCCTTCCCGTTACTATTAGCTCCACCATTGAGCTTCGTCCATGGAATACGTTTCAAAATTTTTAATCATATCGTGAACGTCATCAAACATTTCAAAATCGAATCACCTCGGTGTAAGGCCTATTTATATAATGCATTCCACATTCAGGAACACGTTTTTCTTCCCGAAGTTTCGAGACGATCTTTTTTTACAGAACAGTGTAGCAAATGTAAATAGAGAAATTTAAATTTGATGGTAGTGAATTATATTAGACTAGTTTCCGCTAGCAAGCTGACCAAATTCTTCTCTATCCAGTATACATGTGGTAACAATAGACCCTCAGGCGAATCAGCCGACCAGATAAATACCTAGTAAGTCACCAACCTTGTATACGTATTATAGTGTATTTTTTTCCGAATGGAATAAAATTCTGACACATGCAAGTGGATGCATTTCAAGTTCCGTTGAGATGCATTTCATCTTGCTCTAGGTCAGTATGGCAAAGAACTATTAGGAGCACTAAGAAGTACTTAGAGGTACTAAGTATTATTAGGAGCACTAAGAAGCATTAAGAAGTACTAAGTACTATTAAGAGCACTAACAAGCACTAAGAAGTACTAGCTACTAGTAAGAGCACGAGGCACTAAGAGGTAGTAAACATTATTAAGAGCATTAAGAAGCACTAAGAGGTACATGTACTACCTATTATTAGGAGCATTAAGAAGCACTAAGAGGTACTAAGTACTATTACGAACACTAAGAAGCACTAAGAGATACATTTACTACGTATTATTAGGAGTACTAGGAAGCACTAAGATGTACTAAGTGCTATTAAGAGCACTAAGAAGCACCAAGAGGTACTAAGTACTATTAGGAGCACTAAGTAGCACCAAAAGGTACTAAGTCCTATTATGAACACTAAGAACCACCAAGATGTACTAAGTACTATTAAGAGCACTAAGAAGTACCAAGACGTACTAAGTACTATTAGGAGCACTAAGAAGCACTAAGAGATACTAAGTGCTATTAAGGGCACTAAGAAGCACTAAGATGTACATGTAATACGTATAATTAGGAGCACTAAGAACCACTAAGAGGTACTAAGTAATATTTAGCGCACTAAGAGGTACTAAGTACTATCAAGAGCACTAAAAGGTACTAAGTACTATTAAGAGCAATAAGAGGTACTAAGTACTATCAAGAGCAATACGAAGCACTAAGATATACTTAAGAGGTACTAAGTACTATTAAGAGCACTAAGAGGTACTAACTGCTATCAAGAGCGCTAAGAAGCACAAAGAAGTACTACGTACTATTAAAAGCACTAAGAAACACCAGGAGGTACTAAGTACTACTAAGAGTACTAAGAAGCATATGTACTACATAACGCTACGAATCACAAAGAGGTACTAAGTATCATTAGGAGCACTAAGAAGCACTAAGAGGTATATGTACTACGTATTATTAGGAGCACTAAGAAGCACTATGATGTACTAAGTACTATTAAGAGCACTTTGAAGCACCAAGAGGTACTAAGTGTTATTAAGAGCACTAAGAAGAACTAAGATGTACTAAGTGCTATTAGGAGCACTAAAAGGTACTACGTACTATTAGGAGCACTAAGAAGCACTAAGATGTTCTAAGTACTATTAAGAGCACTAAGAGGTACTAAGTACTATTAAGAGCACTAAGAAGCACTAAGAAGTACTAAATACTATTAAGAGCACTAAGAAGCACTAAGAGGTACTAAATACTATTAAGAGCACTAAGAAGCCCTAAGAGGTACTAAGTACTATTAAGAGCACTAAGAGGTACTAAGTACTATTAAGAACACTAAGAGGTACTAAGTACTACTAAGAGCACTAAGAAGCACTAAGACGTACTAAATACTATTAAGAGCACTAAGAAGCACTAAGAGGTACTAAATACTATTAAGAGCACTAAGTACTAAGAGGTACTAAGTACTATTAAGAGACTAAGAAGCACCAAGAGGTACTAAGTACTATTCAGAGCACTAAGAAGCACTAAGAGGTACTAAATACTATTAAGAGCACTAAGAAGCACTAAGAGGTACTAAATACTTTTACGAGCACTAAGAAGCACTTAGAGGTACTAAATACTATTACGAGCACTAAGAAGCACTAAGAGGTACTAAGTACTATTAAGAACACTAAGAGGTACTAAGTACTATTAAGAACACTAAGAGGTACTAAGTACTATTAAGAGCACTAAGAGGTACTAAATACTTTTACGAGCACTAAGAAGCACTAAGAGGTACTAAATACTATTACGAGCACTAAGAAGCACTAAGAGGTACTAAGTACTATTAAGAACACTAAGAGGTACTAAGTACTATTAAGAACACTAAGAGGTACTAAGTACTATTAAGAACACTAAGAGGTACTAAGTACTATTAAGAGCACTAGGAGGTATTAAGTACTATTAAGAGCACTAGGAGGTATTAAGTACTATTAAGAGCACTAAGAGGTACTAAGTACTATTAAGAGCACTAAGAGGTACTAAGTACTAATAAGAGCACTAAGAAGCCCTAAGACGTAATAAATGCTACAAAATGTCACCAAGTAGTCATCTTGGATTTCAATAACAAGGATTATAAAAGGAAACTAGTGTTATTTGTCTATCTTTGCTAAAAGAGGTCTCTTGATAAAGGCTATAGTTTTCAGCAAAATGAAATAAAACGTTTATGAATGCGTTAATAAAATGCAATATGAAAGTGACATATTTAATAGGCGAACATGACTTTGCCAGCATGTTGTAAAACACCGAAGCATCTATTGTAAAACGATTTCAATATTGTTAAAATTCGTCACATCAAGTAACTGAATATTCACATATGTATTTCATTAAACAATCTGGATAAAAAAGTAATAGTTTATTCAATTGATTGTTTGTTATTTCAAAAACAAACAAACATTTTTGGAATTTATCCATGACAACTACGCATAATCAAAAGCGATAGAAAATTTATTGTTCAGCACGTTACCGGTACTGGCGTTTATGACTCATTACCAGAGGCGTTACACTATACAAAGTCCTCATATTATTATTATTATTATTAGTAGTAGTAGTAGTAGTAGTAGCAGCAGTAGTAGTAGCAGCTGTAGTAGTAGCAGCAGTAGTAGTGGTAGTAGTGGTAGTAGTAGTAGGAGGAGGAGGAGGAGGAGTAGTAGTAGAAGTATCGGGTTATCGAGTGGCCGAGTGGTCTAAAGCGCTCTCCGTTACGGATCACTGACATCTCACCTCTCTGCTTGGGTGCTTGGGTTCGAGTCTCGGATTTGGCCAATGTGGGTATGTGAGAAAGTTTGCCGATAGCTTCTCGTGGGTCGGTTGTTCTTTCTGGGGTTTTCTGGGTCCTTCCTCCACCATTAATACTGGTCGCCATGTATAGCCTATCTTGTGCTGAAAAATGGCGTTAAACCCTTACAACCACAACATTATTATTATCAAACTCGTTATGCAATGGTCGCGTGCACACAAGCCAGCCCAGATAGACTGCCTAGTTGCATCCTTGGGAAAGGCACTTAGTTTCCATTTCATCGACTTGATATAACCAATAATGTGTTAACAGTAATGTAAAAAGCAACAAACACAAATTATCAAAAACATACGATGTAAAAAGATTGGTAAGAATGGGTGTTTTTTAATGTCATTACCTGTAATCGGACAAGTTCCCTTCGAGGTAGTAATACAACAGTTTTTTGGGGGGCATTCCTGCGAACATACTGTAAAAGACATGGAAATTTCTGTCGTCGTCATGGTGACGGACGATACGGGACATCTCTAATGTGTAGATTTCAATATCCGCTGTCAAAGAAGTATAATAGTCATATCACACATAATAGTGAATAAAAAAGCGCATATCTTAACAAACATGACTAATTTTTCTTTATGACAATAAAACAATTTTATCACTGTCTCCTACTGTCATCAAAAGCTTCCCTTTTCGAACATAATAGTTTGTGAACATTCTTCGAAATTATATGTCATTTTATCATCAGATTTCATACCAATTAGGCGCGACCTCGAACATTTTCTACCAAAATAAAAACACTAAATTTCAACACGTTTTGTGTTTATTGTTTTTCTCGTCTTTACTTTATAATTGTCTTTGAAAAGATTCAAAGTCGAAAGCATTAAACTGAGTTAAAGACTAGGTTTGCACTGTTCTTGTCATTTAGTTGCATTTTATTAAAATTAATTCCTGATTCACGTGATCACTTGCTAGTACTAGTACACTTGACAGGACTTATCGGCTATATCTACAGTTTCTTTTTTATCTGATGAAATAAAAGTATGGCGAAAAAAAAACATGCGCGGAACACGTGCTGGCTGCAGTTTCAGATCAGATTCAGACTGATGTCAAGGTTATAAGGACCATACAATTCATGAAACGTTAAATAAATGTTATTAGGACCAATACAATTCATGAAACGTTAAATAAATGTTATTAGGACGAATACAATTCATTAAAACCTTAAATGTTATTAGTTCCATACAATTCATGAAACGTTAAATGCTATTAGTGTCATACATTTCATGAAACCTTAAATAAATGTTATTAGTGTCATACACTTCATGAAACCTTAAATAAATGTTATTAGTGTCATACACTTCATGAAACCTTAAATAAATGTTATTAGTGTCATACAATTCATGAAACCTTACATATTTTTAGGACCATTACAATTCATTAAACCTTACATATTTTTAGGACCATTACAATTCATGAAACCTTACATATTTTTAGGACCATTACAATTCATTAAACCTTACATATTTTTAGGACCATTACAATTCATGAAACCTTACATATTTTTAGGACCATTACAATTCATTAAACCTTACATATTTTTAGGACCATTACAATTCATTAAACCTTACATATTTTTAGGACCATTACAATTCATTAAACCTTAAATGTCATTAGGCCCTTACTATTCATGAAACCTGAAATCAAATGAAATACATTTTATTTATGATAATATTTGAAATACATTTTATTTATGATAATATTCGAACGAATTATATTAGAGAACATTGATACATCTTGTGTATAGTTTTAAATATCCATCAAGGTTTCTCCTTAGTTCTGGTTCTTAATTTCTTATCTCCAATAATTTATTCGTCAATAAAATGATCTTTTCATTAAATTAGTATAGTCAGTATACTGTAAAAATGATACAGAACAAAAGTTTTTCTTGGTTCACATTTTATTGCAAATAATGCAGGATAAATGTGGACGATTCCTGACAGATAGTACACTTTCAAAACATTCCATTTTATATGTTTTGAACGTTCACACGATAACAAGTAACATGTCTGTGTTGGAAATGCCAGTAAATATTTGGATAGTTATCTAATTACAACAGGGGGAATAAAATGAGAGAGTCATACTGGAGAAGCTCAAATCTCGTCTTGAACATAATAGTTCGATATTACAGAAGAAGCTGAGTTAAAACATAAATAGAGATAACAAATGCAGAAAATGGATCTCTGTGAAAAGAAACAAAAACAGACGGTGTTTTGTGGGTTGTGTTTTTTAAAACTTGGGTTCAGTGACATGTCATCGCGAAGATAAGTACATCAGATAACGCTGTATTTGATTCGTGTGTATTGCTGATCTTTCACGATTAGAAATGATACCGAGTCCAAGTATGCATTATGTCATAAAACATTTGATGTTAAAGATGAGCAAATCCTTCGGTACAAGTGACAATTCTTATGCTGCATATTATTGACCCATGTTTTTGAATGATAAATGTGATACCAGTCTAATCGTAACTGTCAACCACTCCTTATTTTCTGGTCATATAGTAGCTAGATTTTAACGGTAATGTTGTGATAAACATAAGAACCCTCTTGTCCAGCCTGTAGTTTAATTTACCTAACAGTTTTACCAATGAGATTAAATAAAGGTGTTGACAAAGATGATGTACGTAAGCAGACTCGAAAAGTTAAAAGGGCTACAGAAATTAAGGACTTAGGAATGTTAACTTTGTCAGCAAGTTTTTGTTTTATAATTGTATTGTGTTTATTTTTGTAATCGTGTCATGGTATACGTTTTATACGTTGTATAATTTTATAAAGATCTTAGATCTTCTAAAGATTTTGTGTTTTATTAAGTCCACATTATTAAGTTTATTAAGTTTATTATTATTACTATTATTATTATTATTATTATTATTATTATTATTATTATTATTATTATTATTAATAATAATAATAATTTTCACAGGTGTTATCACTTCCCGTCTCAGTCATTTGATGTTTTAGAAATTGACTTCTACAACATCTAATGCATATCGTTGCACATGAACAGGCAAAAATGTTTATGGTTGCGACAAGACATGGCTGCTTTTAGAACAATTGAGCTACTGTGTTGTATAAACTGACTTTCACAACAGGCGATACGTCTACTAAAGATAATTTATCGCGAGTGAAGAGAAAACAGTGTATTATCAAGAGGACAATGGCATTTTATACAAATGTAGCTCCTACATGTTTCAAATGGTGTAATTTGTCAAGTAAATGAACGTTTTCATGTGAAGCTGAAGAAACGTTTATTTTGTCAATGGAACATATGTTGCGCATTTTGTCAAATCAATGACTGCTTTCATATGAAACTAAAAAGACTTATTATTAATGAGACATTTCTTGTAGGTAGTTTGTCAAATCACTGACTATTTTCGTGTGAAACTTATAAGATTTATTGTTAAAGAAACATTGTCTGTATTATATCAAATCAATGACTTTTCATATGACGCTGAAAATGACTTATTTTCAATGAGACATTTCTTGCGTGAATTTGTACAGCGAACGTTGTTGTGGTGGGGGTTCTGTAGAAACATTGCTCATTGCTCAATAGTGTAACGTCTTTAAGCAAAAGGTATGAATGGTTGTGAGCGGCCTATACTGATTTTTTTTTCTGCATTGGTAAATCATACATTCATAATTACTCACCACCGAGCAAGGTCCCTGAGTAGTCATAGTACAATTCAACCAACTTTCCAAAGCGACTTGAGTTAGGGTTTAAGGCAGTCGATGCATTTCCAAATAGTTCTAAGAGTGGATTTGCCTATAATAATAATAATAATAATAATAATAATAATAATAATAATAATAATAATAATAATAATAATAATAATAATGACAATACTACTACTACTACTACTAATAATAATAATAATAACTACAATGGCATATTCTTCGTCTTTATTTCTAAATATTCCCCCGTTATTGAATACAATATAGTTAAATCTCCAATGAAGTATTTTAACGTGTATTTAACTTCGAATGATGGATGCCTTAGTTACAGCAAGTTATCGTTAGTTAAATGTTTTATATTTAATTGTACATCTTAACTGATCTAAGTGTGTTGTTTCATAGATAAAAATTTATTCTGCATTTAAATGCGATGAAACCCATATATACATATATAATAAAGTTTATACAACAGGACACCAACTACTATACAACAACATAATCTCAAGGAATAGTCAACTAGTGTAACAAGGTGAATCCGTGTTCATAACTTCCATAAACAAGTGCACCAAGATGCACCAGTTTATATCATCATGCATATTAGATAATATAAAAATGTGTGACGGACATGCACACTAACTAATAAACACGATATAATGTTAGGTATTGACAATTGTTTGACCCCAGAATTCTAGAAAATAGTTAATTATAACAATACTATGTTCTGAACGTTCCCCCAAAAAGTTAAAACAGACGCATTCGCCAAATATACTAGACGAATAAAGAACGAATTTAGTGGAGTATTAATTACAAGAGGGATGAGAATCTCTGCACCTTTTGTAGCCTGTCGGTGAGGTTTGGAATCATGCAGTTCCCCCTTCTTACAAGATGCTGGAAGATGTATTTGGTGGATTCGGTTTTGCCGGTCCCAGATTCTCCGCTGACAATGATGCATTGCGACTCTCTTTGGGTAATCGTATTCAGATACGCTTGGCTGGCGGTCCAGAACACGTGTGGGGGCTGTTCATTCCGGTACGCTCGCTCGTACTTTTGATGATGCTGTTCAGTTAAAATGCAAAATTAATTTCATTTCATTGTCAAAATACTAACAACTTTAGTCCTATTTTGCCACTTTTTCAGACTAAATATTAGTCGCAGAAACGTTTTTATAGCTTCACCCCTTTGAAAATAATTCACATAGGCATCTTCATGTATTGAATGCTGCCCCACCAAACCCAGCCCATGTTATGAACATTAATAAGGAATTTGTGGGATCATTGCTATTCCGTTTCAACCTGAAACGTCATTCGACAGAATCTCAGTACAACATTTTTCATCACGACGTGGGCCCTGAGTGGCCGAGTGGTCTAAAGCGCTCACCGTTACGAATCATTGGGGTTGGCGTCTGTTTCGGCCAATGTGGGTATATGAAAAAGCTTGCCATCACTTCTCGTGGGTCTGATTTTTTTCCCATAGTTCTCCCTGGTTCTTCGTCCACCTTTGTACTGTATGACCTAGCATGAGCTGAAAAACGGCATTAAACCCTACAAAAACAAAAACTTATCACGGCTTAGACATAAGGAAACATACAAAGACCATGAGAAATTTGTGCTATTTTATTGTATGAAAGCCAACAATACAGAATCATGCAAAATATTCCGTTTGTATTGCAAGATTGGACCAACCTATATGCTAGCGTTTGAAGAGTTCTCCAGCTCACCCCACTATCTCTCCAGTTCGTCTTCTCCGCCGTCTCGTCCAAGAACCACTCGCGATAATTCAATTTGAATGATTTAGCCTTCAGTCAAATTTCTGCTAAACTGTAATAAAACTGCGCAAAAAACGTCCGCTGTTTAAATCTGCATTTCCGGCCAAAACCAGTTTTTAAAATAATATCAATTATCAGTGTGAGTCATACACGTGACATCAATGCCTGGTTGGGTTGGTCCGAGTCCTCATTAAGCTAAATATTTCCTCAAGACTTGCCCAGCTGCACACAGAGAGTAGTATGATCGACGACATTCATCTTACATATTCACGTCTATTTAAACAAATCTTTGAGTTAAAAATCTTCTGAGACGTATTTTGTTTCGTTTTGGGGAGTTACAGCGATGCAGAACAACAGTGATATTATGCTTTGTTCTACGAAGACTTTGTTAAATGAGATCCACTTTGCCGAGGTTATAACCATGTACGGTGCTAAGATGATGATTTTTTTTAATGATCATTTTACACTTGCTTCATTAAGGGCACGTTTTAAATACAGGTGTGGTAAACAATGAAATGTCTAATGCTAGTTTACAGCGGCGTCGCTAGGGTTGGTGTCACCCAGTGCGGTAAACTCATGGTGTCACCCCTCCGACTAGACCGAGCAGTGTGCGCTCTAAAATTGGCAATTTTTCATTTTGGTGTCACCCCTCTGGTGTCACCAAGTGCGGTCCGCACCCCCCGCTCCCCCCTAGCAACGCCACTGCTAGTTTACACAATATTTCGCTATAAAAATTCAGGCAATTTGTAATTGCTTTTTGCCAATGTGGCGCCGTACAGTTTCGTATTTTGCATAGCGTTATATTCTTGAAGAAAAAAATTCAGAAGTTTTTCTCATCGATTATACTGGCCATTTAGAAAGACCGTGTACATAGTAACTATTGGTATGACGAAAATCCTTTTAATTCCCTATATTTGATGTATGATTGATTGGTGTGTTATGGATTACAGAGTGTACATCTTGGTCCTGCTTCCGATGTGCATCTCTCAAAACACTGCTAGCTCCGTTTGCCCATTTTCACATCTTGGACTTCATAGGTAAATTGTTAGAAAGACCACTAACTTTTTTATATTTTATACTTCGTTCGTTGCACTTTCATAAACTGGTTTCGCCTACTTTGGCAAAATTCATTCTCCATATTTAAATAATTGCTAAAGATACTTAGTCTGATCTAGGCTGATATTTTTGCATGGGATTGGCCATTTTGGTTAGCTATGTGCTAAGATCATATACAATTTCCACAAGCACAATATCTATATAACGTTCAGCCACAGTACATAAAAGTAAAATAGAGGTATTCCAGCTTTTACTCCACTATGCATGTGTTAAATGCAAACAACTTAACCTTATATTTCTGACTCATTATTTTGTAGTAATTAAAGATAATTAATTTCTTATAATAAAATCTGCACAATAAGACACCGAAAGTAACAAAAGTGAAAGATGTCGCTATTTTTATATAACAGAAAGCGATTCTGTGATAATCGATTCCGAAACGCAAATTTCAAAAGTGACTAAAAGATGAGCATATAGCTTATAAATTCCGTCCTTTCAATGTTTACGACAAGGGAGGATCCAAGCAATCTAGTTACATCTTCTGCTTTAAGTTTCAAAGTATATATATATATATATATATATATATATATATATATATATATATATATATATATATATATATATATATATATATATATATATATATATATATATATATATATATATATATATATATATATATATATATATATATGTATATAACAAGGTCTCTCTTTCCACTTTCCTTCTTCAAATATTCATGAAAAGACAAAAGATAAAATCGTTTTCCATCATTTTACATGCCAACTTACTGTCACTGAAGATGCAAGCATCAAAGAAAGAAACATTATCCATCAATTTAAAATGCCTCTTTCAATGGAATGAGAAACGTTTTGGACGGACCAAATTATTTAATTGCCAGCATCTTTTTGCTGCCCTTTGCAGGTAGTCAGTCCATTCGCGACCGAAATGTAATCAAGTATAATAAGAAGACATGAATGCAATGATTCACATTGGCACTAACAACAAAATGTGTGCGTCCAATATACAATATAACGAGAGAGAGAGAGAGAGAGAGAGAGAGAGAGAGAGAGAGAGAGAGAGAGAGAGAGAGAGAGAGAGAGAGAGAGAGAGAGAGAGAGAGAGAGTCACCTCATCTGTGTATATCGGTAATGGTTTACAGGGATTTATTGCTATCAGAAGGTCCTGAATGTAGGTCTGGAAAAAAAGAAATGAAATGATACGCTGCTGTCTGCATGTTCCAAACTAGTCGTATGATTAAAGTAGAATTTGCTATTAATGTTTATTACTCGTATGATTAGTGTATTATTTGCTATTAATATTCAATACTCGTATAATTAATTAATACTCGTATAATTAATTAAATGTACTATTAATGTTCGTTATTCATATAATTCATGTACAATTTCATTTTAATGTTCATTACTCGCATGATTAAAGTATAATTTGATATTAATGTTCGTTATTCATATAATTCATGTACAATTTCATTTTAATGTTCGTTACTCTTATGATTAAAGTACAATTTGCTATTAATGTTCGTTTCTCGTATGATTAAAGTTTAATTTGCTATTAATGTTCGTTACTTTTATGATTAAAGTTTCATTTGCTATTAATATTCGTTACTCGTACAATTAATGTACAATTTGCTATTAATGTTCGTTACTCGTTTGATTAAAGTACAATTTGCCATTAATGTTCATTACTGGTATGATTAAAGTACAGTTTGCTTGTAGTGTTCGTTACTCGTATGATTAAAATACAATTTGCTATTAATGTTCGTACTGGTATGATTAATGTACAATTTGCTATTAATGTTCGTTATTCTTATGATTAAAGTTTAATTTGCTATTAATGTTCGTTACTCGTGTGATTAAATTACAATTTGCTATTAATGTTCGTTACTCGTGATTAAAGTATAATTTGCCATTAATGTTCATTACTTGTATGATTAAAGTACAGTTTGCTATTAATGTTCATTACTCGTATGATTAAAGTACAGTTTGCTATTAATGTTCATTACTCGTATGATTAAAGTACTGTTTGCTATTAATGTTCATTACTCGTTTGATTAAAGTACAGTTTGCTATTAATGTTCATTGCTCGTATGATTAATTTACAGTTTGCTATTAATGTTCGTTACTGGTATGATTAAAGTACAGTTTGCTATTAATGTTCATTACTCGTATGATTAATTTACAGTTTGCTATTAATGTTCATTACTCGTATAATTCATTTCCAGTTTGCTATTAATGTTCATTAAGATGAAAGGAAAGAGAATATGGTAAGATAACATTCATAAATGGGTCTATCATGGATGATACTGATTCAATTGTTAAATTATCCGTATATGTATTGCAAATCTTGAACCCAGCATCTGACAACGGTATTAAAAGAGATGCAATGATTATTTCTGATATAAAGTATAGGATGATTACTAGAATCAAATATATCTTATATTTTTTTTTAAAAGTTGTCTGTTAAGCAAAACTTTTTTTGTATTACAAGGTACATTTTACAAGCATTGTTTATCGAGTTTATATAGTGATGCAGAGAACAACCGGAACATTTCTAAAGAATGTCCTATGACCATTCGCCATAGAAGAGATAATCACATATGCTCATTACATAACATGTAATACACAATCCTAGTAGTTTTGTGTATACACTTACACCACATGAATTAGTGTCAACATTTTGTTGTTTAGTGAAAATTATTCAGGAAATGGCTGAAATATTTTGAAGTTGTGACGATCTGACGTTGTACATGGTATACAATGGCACTTAGCTAGATATAGGACGTTAGGTCCAAAGGTCCGACATGCTGACGGTCCGGCTGTACATCGAGTGATGCCTCTTCACATTTGACAGGCAATAGTAGTCAACGGCGACAAATAGTCTGTCGCACGGAATTAAATGAAGTACGGCTATACGTTAAATGACTAAAAGGAGACCATAAATCAATGGAAATATAAAATAATATCTAAAGAACTAGAGAATAAAATCTGTTCTGAAGTATGATCTGCGACAGTAATACCAACATTTCAATATTGGCATATATTTAAGGAGCTGAACTTCTGTGACCTCGTATGCAACATTTTTCTCCACTTATTCGGTTACTATTGTGATGTGACCTTATGGTAACGATTCCAACATCCCGACTGGCAGTTACCAGAGTAAAAGAAGATGTCGTTTTGCGTTGCTTACGGGTGTAAATAGTACATTAAGAAATTGATGTGGACGTTTGTTTTTCTTTTCCAAAACGTAAAGACAAAGAAAGTATGAATACATTATTGCAAGCGATTCGATTTCAAAGCAGCGCCATAAGCACTCTTAACTCATTACTTTTTCTCAAATGAATGCTACACAAGAAATAAAAATAAAAATGGCAGCTTTATGCTATGCAAATGATAGGCCAAGACTAAAGGTTGACGCTATTCCAAACATAACGTTGGATATTTTTAATCCGCCTACGATATTTAATTTAAAAATATTATAGTCGAAAAAGTTTGTCGCGAATTACATACATCAAAGGAAAAGATTTATTTCTGGTCTCCTTTAATTACTATTAATATATTCTTAGGGAGCATATCTGTGAAATACCCAGAATTTCCAAGTTTAAAGAGGTAAATGGAGAACAAAAGTGTTATTTGCATTGCAATTATTTCGTGGTTGAATGGTTTGGACAGTGACGGTCAACAATAGTTTATTTGTTCCTACAAATTAACCAAGACAAATAATGGCACATGAAGAATTATATACGTATCACACGAGTGTACGTTTTACATAAAAACAAAATGGATGCGTCGTCCTTGACCTTCTCGTGACAAGGGGCAAGTCCTGTCTTCAACTTTCAAGTCTTATATCTGCCAGATTCTACTATAAGAGTGTGTGCTTCTGCGGGTTAGGACTCTTTCTTGTTTTTGATTTTATTGTGGACAGATTGGTTAAAGCTAATACAATTATTTCTTTTGTCATTAAGAGGTGTAATTAAAAGGATCTCACACCCAATGTTTCTGGTGAAAATATCCTGTCATGTTTTACATTAATTATATACAGGGACGTAATTTGGGGTTGGTGGGCAGGGGTGCTGTACAATTGATGTAGCCTATATACGAAAATGAACAAGCCCGTCAATTTTTGACATCAACCTCACCTGATTTTTTAAAATAAAAATTACATCTTTGATTATATCCCAGAATGTAAGACAAAGACCCTTTTGTTACTATCCTGAAGGATTTTAAGATGCGGGAAACTGCAATATTGAATGATGAGGTACGCTGAACTAAAGAGCTTGATGGCATGCATTGTAAACTAATCTGGAATTATCTATCAGGAAGGCAGTGGCAGAATTTTGGCACGGCAATTTAGACACTTAATGCGAGATGGTACAGGTCTAGTTCAACAAAATGCACCTATATAACTACAAGGTTTGGATTTGTCGAGAGAGAGAGAGAGAGAGAGAGAGAGAGAGAGAGAGAGAGAGAGAGAGAGTAAAATACAAAGCGACGTTTTAATTTTAAATAAACTTTAGCGAGTTTTGTATTTCAGGTTTACCGTTCCCAATTTCACGCCCACGGGCACACAGACATACACATACAGACAGATACACACACAGACAGATACACACAGTTAGACACACAGACATACACACATACATACACACAGACAGAAAGACAGACAGACAGACATCACAGGTTTTAAAGGAAATGTTTAGTGAAATTTGCATTCCTCTCCATTCCGGTCATAGCAACGTAAGAGATTATTGCAGAGAGTTTGCTGTGAACTAAATTCTTTCGCACGCATTACATTTCAGGTCGTAATGAGCAGCACAACCGTCGATATTAGATTACATGTATTATACAACATTTATAAAGCATAAAATGTAACAAAGGGTTTAGAAAGAAAGGAATTTATTACATAAATAGCACTATTAAGAAGAAAGGTGTGGATTGAGAAGCCTGTTGTGAATTTTAAATGAGTTTTAATGATGATGACAATGACGATGATGATAAGAAGGTAAGCCCCCTCCTCTATCGTCAAATGATTAACGTTAGTTTCTGAGACAATATTCTTATGATAATGCATGAATCTCAAGTGTTCCAATACCTGACAGCTACATAAATGTCAAAAAGTATATCAGTATATCTGGACCAGGGTGACACTCTAGGGCATTTAGAGATTTAATAATTCAGTAATGGCTGCATTTTGAACGGCGGGGCAACATCACAATCCGACTAAAGCATTGCCAACAAAATACGTTATTAAATAAACATCCCTCGTAAAAAGACAGGCGAGAGCGAGAATTTGAAAAATTTCCTGCCTTGTGTCAGATTTGGGCAAATTCAGTAGTTTTTGTAAAGTAAATTTAGTTTTTGTTTTTAAGATTTTAAGTTTTAGTAATGCTGTCAATCTGATGGAGGGGAAAACGCTTAGTATAAACTGAACGGGGGGGGGGGGAAGGGAAGTCATTTCTGTATGCTGTTTGTAAATTTGGTCAAATTATTTTAACGAGTTTTAGAGAAGTCCTTTGAAATTTAATTTCTTTCTCCATCTAGTAATAGGTGTACATTTTGGATATTGGACGAACAAAGTTTTACAAAATTAAGACTTTAATGCTAAACTGCTTTCTGTTTTCTTATAACATTAAAACAAAAATCACACTTGATCAATTTTCTTTATCAATGAAGATGATTTGCATAATTTTGTGATTACAAGATTATTTTCCTTTACCATTTCTACGTCATTTACTACGGGAGTAGCGGTGACTGGGTTGATTAAAAGACTTTCATGCTAAACTGCTTTCTGTTTTCTTATAACATTAAAACAAAACTCACACTTGATCAATTTTCTTTATCAATGAAGATGATTCGCATAATTTTGTGATTACAAGATTATTTTCCTTTACCATTTCTACGTCATTTACTACGGGAGTAGCGGTGACTGGGTTGATTAATAGTATTGGACGTTTAATCAAAGTGGGTCAAATACTAACTAGAACAGCTAGGGTCGTCTGCATCCGAGTGTTTTGGGGAAAGGTATATCAATTCCATTTTTTTCTACTGATTGCGTTTAAAGTTCCATTTAAAACCAATGACACAAACATTACCAGTTAATGAATATTTAAAATGAAAAAGATGTCGAACATTATAACAACGCGTGTTCAGCGGTGGAGTATGTTATATATGACAGCGATTTGACATTTTCTTTAAAAGCACTGATATTTACTTGAAAATGCGCTAACAACATTTTCAAGGTGTTCCGATGCAATTATGCGATTATCAGCACACACGGCTGTCGACATTTCCAAGGTTTTCCGATTCAATAATGTAAATATCAGCACACATTACTGTCGACATTTCTAAGGTTTACCAAATCAGTCATGTGATTATCAGCATACATTTCTGCATGCAGATGACGGTGACATTGATAAAGAAAATATGAGACACTGATATTTACTTGAAAATGCGCCGTCATCAAATTTTCTACTCCTTATTCAGTATTGTTTACGTTCTCCATGGAGTCAAATTTATGGACAGGCATATCAAAATCACACAACGGGATTGAACCGAATTTAAATACTTTTATTGAAGTCCATACCGGTGTTTTAAATGTAATCCTAGTTTCAGATTATTTGTATTAATATTGTCAAACTATGTACAGTAGTTTTGGACAAGTTTGAACATTTTTGTGCATTTTCTTTTCAAAGGCATTTGTGGTAATATGTGATTTAAGACCTCAATCTGTGAAAGTGTACCATGTCTTCATGCCAAGAGTTTCTCGCGTTACTTTTACTAAACAACGGTCAGTGATCCAACTTACATGAATGTTTCAAATGTATCCTAGTACACGCCACTTTTAGGTGAAGAGATAGTTTCTTTGTTTTAAACTTCATTTGATTTGCTTTATGCATTACCTGGTAGTTACCATCAACGTATAATGTAAGATGTAAGAGTAAAAATATTACGAGTTGTGACAACTCGTATCCACTCGTATCCAGCTGTGAAAAGTCATGTATTTGACCCAAAAGATGACTGCTAACATTCCAGTATAATATATAATATATATATTCATCTAGAAAAAATAATGAAATCATATCGAATGTTTATCGTAATAGTGTCACACAAAAAAGAGAAACAGAAAATTATATTTGATCGGACTATATTCATTATTTAGATATTTTACTTCTGTTATGAAAATGTGCATCGGAAATTTGTAATATGTGTATACGTGCGTGCAATCGAGTGTGTGTGTGTGTGTGTGTGTGTGTGTGTGTGCTTACAAGAGTATGCATGTATGTACGTATGTCTTTGTGTGTGTGCACGTGTCTAACTATCCGTTTCAAATAAGACTCCATCCACATCAGCCGACATTCAGTCAATATAACTAAATTTTTCTTTAATTTGACTTTTTAAATTTTTCTTTAATTTGACTTTTTAAATTTTTCTTTAATTTGACTTTTTAAAAGTTTCTTGTAGGCAAGAAGCAATGCAGAAAATCATTTTATTGCGACATTTTGGGATAAACTACAAATAAACGTTGGAAAAGATTTTAAAAAGTAACAATTTATACATTATATTTTT